>OY755038.1:94191144-94587644 GCA_963576565.1 Aspidapion aeneum
CAGACAGACAGACAGACAGACAGACAGACAGACAGACAGACAGACAGACAGACAGACAGACAGACAGACAGACAGACAGACAGACAGACAGACAGACAGACAGACAGACAGACAGACAGACAGACAGACAGACAGACAGACAGACAGACAGACAGACAGACAGACAGACAGACAGACAGACAGACAGACAGACAGACAGACAGACAGACAGACAGACAGACAGACAGACAGACAGACAGACAGACAGACAGACAGACAGACAGACAGACAGACAGACAGACAGACAGACAGACAGACAGACAGACAGACAGACAGACAGACAGACAGACAGACAGACAGACAGACAGACAGACAGACAGACAGACAGACAGACAGACAGACAGACAGACAGACAGACAGACAGACAGACAGACAGACAGACAGACAGACAGACAGACAGACAGACAGACAGACAGACAGACAGACAGACAGACAGACAGACAGACAGACAGACAGACAGACAGACAGACAGACAGACAGACAGACAGACAGACAGACAGACAGACAGACAGACAGACAGACAGACAGACAGACAGACAGACAGACAGACAGACAGACAGACAGACAGACAGACAGACAGACAGACAGACAGACAGACAGACAGACAGACAGACAGACAGACAGACAGACAGACAGACAGACAGACAGACAGACAGACAGACAGACAGACAGACAGACAGACAGACAGACAGACAGACAGACAGACAGACAGACAGACAGACAGACAGACAGACAGACAGACAGACAGACAGACAGACAGACAGACAGACAGACAGACAGACAGACAGACAGACAGACAGACAGACAGACAGACAGACAGACAGACAGACAGACAGACAGACAGACAGACAGACAGACAGACAGACAGACAGACAGACAGACAGACAGACAGACAGACAGACAGACAGACAGACAGACAGACAGACAGACAGACAGACAGACAGACAGACAGACAGACAGACAGACAGACAGACAGACAGACAGACAGACAGACAGACAGACAGACAGACAGACAGACAGACAGACAGACAGACAGACAGACAGACAGACAGACAGACAGACAGACAGACAGACAGACAGACAGACAGACAGACAGACAGACAGACAGACAGACAGACAGACAGACAGACAGACAGACAGACAGACAGACAGACAGACAGACAGACAGACAGACAGACAGACAGACAGACAGACAGACAGACAGACAGACAGACAGACAGACAGACAGACAGACAGACAGACAGACAGACAGACAGACAGACAGACAGACAGACAGACAGACAGACAGACAGACAGACAGACAGACAGACAGACAGACAGACAGACAGACAGACAGACAGACAGACAGACAGACAGACAGACAGACAGACAGACAGACAGACAGACAGACAGACAGACAGACAGACAGACAGACAGACAGACAGACAGACAGACAGACAGACAGACAGACAGACAGACAGACAGACAGACAGACAGACAGACAGACAGACAGACAGACAGACAGACAGACAGACAGACAGACAGACAGACAGACAGACAGACAGACAGACAGACAGACAGACAGACAGACAGACAGACAGACAGACAGACAGACAGACAGACAGACAGACAGACAGACAGACAGACAGACAGACAGACAGACAGACAGACAGACAGACAGACAGACAGACAGACAGACAGACAGACAGACAGACAGACAGACAGACAGACAGACAGACAGACAGACAGACAGACAGACAGACAGACAGACAGACAGACAGACAGACAGACAGACAGACAGACAGACAGACAGACAGACAGACAGACAGACAGACAGACAGACAGACAGACAGACAGACAGACAGACAGACAGACAGACAGACAGACAGACAGACAGACAGACAGACAGACAGACAGACAGACAGACAGACAGACAGACAGACAGACAGACAGACAGACAGACAGACAGACAGACAGACAGACAGACAGACAGACAGACAGACAGACAGACAGACAGACAGACAGACAGACAGACAGACAGACAGACAGACAGACAGACAGACAGACAGACAGACAGACAGACAGACAGACAGACAGACAGACAGACAGACAGACAGACAGACAGACAGACAGACAGACAGACAGACAGACAGACAGACAGACAGACAGACAGACAGACAGACAGACAGACAGACAGACAGACAGACAGACAGACAGACAGACAGACAGACAGACAGACAGACAGACAGACAGACAGACAGACAGACAGACAGACAGACAGACAGACAGACAGACAGACAGACAGACAGACAGACAGACAGACAGACAGACAGACAGACAGACAGACAGACAGACAGACAGACAGACAGACAGACAGACAGACAGACAGACAGACAGACAGACAGACAGACAGACAGACAGACAGACAGACAGACAGACAGACAGACAGACAGACAGACAGACAGACAGACAGACAGACAGACAGACAGACAGACAGACAGACAGACAGACAGACAGACAGACAGACAGACAGACAGACAGACAGACAGACAGACAGACAGACAGACAGACAGACAGACAGACAGACAGACAGACAGACAGACAGACAGACAGACAGACAGACAGACAGACAGACAGACAGACAGACAGACAGACAGACAGACAGACAGACAGACAGACAGACAGACAGACAGACAGACAGACAGACAGACAGACAGACAGACAGACAGACAGACAGACAGACAGACAGACAGACAGACAGACAGACAGACAGACAGACAGACAGACAGACAGACAGACAGACAGACAGACAGACAGACAGACAGACAGACAGACAGACAGACAGACAGACAGACAGACAGACAGACAGACAGACAGACAGACAGACAGACAGACAGACAGACAGACAGACAGACAGACAGACAGACAGACAGACAGACAGACAGACAGACAGACAGACAGACAGACAGACAGACAGACAGACAGACAGACAGACAGACAGACAGACAGACAGACAGACAGACAGACAGACAGACAGACAGACAGACAGACAGACAGACAGACAGACAGACAGACAGACAGACAGACAGACAGACAGACAGACAGACAGACAGACAGACAGACAGACAGACAGACAGACAGACAGACAGACAGACAGACAGACAGACAGACAGACAGACAGACAGACAGACAGACAGACAGACAGACAGACAGACAGACAGACAGACAGACAGACAGACAGACAGACAGACAGACAGACAGACAGACAGACAGACAGACAGACAGACAGACAGACAGACAGACAGACAGACAGACAGACAGACAGACAGACAGACAGACAGACAGACAGACAGACAGACAGACAGACAGACAGACAGACAGACAGACAGACAGACAGACAGACAGACAGACAGACAGACAGACAGACAGACAGACAGACAGACAGACAGACAGACAGACAGACAGACAGACAGACAGACAGACAGACAGACAGACAGACAGACAGACAGACAGACAGACAGACAGACAGACAGACAGACAGACAGACAGACAGACAGACAGACAGACAGACAGACAGACAGACAGACAGACAGACAGACAGACAGACAGACAGACAGACAGACAGACAGACAGACAGACAGACAGACAGACAGACAGACAGACAGACAGACAGACAGACAGACAGACAGACAGACAGACAGACAGACAGACAGACAGACAGACAGACAGACAGACAGACAGACAGACAGACAGACAGACAGACAGACAGACAGACAGACAGACAGACAGACAGACAGACAGACAGACAGACAGACAGACAGACAGACAGACAGACAGACAGACAGACAGACAGACAGACAGACAGACAGACAGACAGACAGACAGACAGACAGACAGACAGACAGACAGACAGACAGACAGACAGACAGACAGACAGACAGACAGACAGACAGACAGACAGACAGACAGACAGACAGACAGACAGACAGACAGACAGACAGACAGACAGACAGACAGACAGACAGACAGACAGACAGACAGACAGACAGACAGACAGACAGACAGACAGACAGACAGACAGACAGACAGACAGACAGACAGACAGACAGACAGACAGACAGACAGACAGACAGACAGACAGACAGACAGACAGACAGACAGACAGACAGACAGACAGACAGACAGACAGACAGACAGACAGACAGACAGACAGACAGACAGACAGACAGACAGACAGACAGACAGACAGACAGACAGACAGACAGACAGACAGACAGACAGACAGACAGACAGACAGACAGACAGACAGACAGACAGACAGACAGACAGACAGACAGACAGACAGACAGACAGACAGACAGACAGACAGACAGACAGACAGACAGACAGACAGACAGACAGACAGACAGACAGACAGACAGACAGACAGACAGACAGACAGACAGACAGACAGACAGACAGACAGACAGACAGACAGACAGACAGACAGACAGACAGACAGACAGACAGACAGACAGACAGACAGACAGACAGACAGACAGACAGACAGACAGACAGACAGACAGACAGACAGACAGACAGACAGACAGACAGACAGACAGACAGACAGACAGACAGACAGACAGACAGACAGACAGACAGACAGACAGACAGACAGACAGACAGACAGACAGACAGACAGACAGACAGACAGACAGACAGACAGACAGACAGACAGACAGACAGACAGACAGACAGACAGACAGACAGACAGACAGACAGACAGACAGACAGACAGACAGACAGACAGACAGACAGACAGACAGACAGACAGACAGACAGACAGACAGACAGACAGACAGACAGACAGACAGACAGACAGACAGACAGACAGACAGACAGACAGACAGACAGACAGACAGACAGACAGACAGACAGACAGACAGACAGACAGACAGACAGACAGACAGACAGACAGACAGACAGACAGACAGACAGACAGACAGACAGACAGACAGACAGACAGACAGACAGACAGACAGACAGACAGACAGACAGACAGACAGACAGACAGACAGACAGACAGACAGACAGACAGACAGACAGACAGACAGACAGACAGACAGACAGACAGACAGACAGACAGACAGACAGACAGACAGACAGACAGACAGACAGACAGACAGACAGACAGACAGACAGACAGACAGACAGACAGACAGACAGACAGACAGACAGACAGACAGACAGACAGACAGACAGACAGACAGACAGACAGACAGACAGACAGACAGACAGACAGACAGACAGACAGACAGACAGACAGACAGACAGACAGACAGACAGACAGACAGACAGACAGACAGACAGACAGACAGTCTCAATAAAACCTTCGAGTAATATTTACTTAAACACACTGTATATAATGTTTTAAAGGTATAGATAAAAATAATGAATAAATCGTAAATGTGTGTAATAGTAACATTGCGTATATATTTGCAAAACACTTCTAAAAAGCTATAATGCTTCTTGGACATTATCACTTTCAACACCCTGTAGTTTAAAAGCTGGTAATTAATTTAGGTTGGGCCCATAAGAACTTTTGATACAAAAGGTTCATAAAATACACTAACGCTTGTTTCTCATTAACACTTTCGAATAATATTTACTTAAACTTAAAAAAAATTAATAAATCGTAAATACATAAAATAGTAACATTGCGCATATGTTTGGAAAAGCCGTCCAAAGAGCCATTATGCTTCTTGGACGTTATCAGTTTCAACACCCTGTATTTCAAAAACTGGTCATTAATTTGAGTTGGGCCCCTGAGAACTTTTAAGAAAGGTTCAGTCTACAACAAACCAAAATTTCGTGAAGTTTGACGGAGTACGGAAATCCCATAAGAGGTGTGCCTGATCCTTTTCCAAATCCATTATAGTTTATATTTTTCATTAAAAAGTTTCCGTTGATAGAAAAATAACCTATATTTGCATTATATTATGTGTAAAGCATTGTAATAATTAAGTTAATGTATTCTATGCACTAATAAAAAGGAATTTACTGCAGAATATTCGTCAGAGCCTTTTTTACTAGAAAATTATCCTCTCAAGGAAATTTATGTACCTAAACAAACTTTTAAACCTTAGATTTAATTTTAAAAAATTCAACCTTCCTTTTTATTGTTGCTAGTAGCCATTAATAAAAAAATTCTTTGATTGAGCATCCTTACTAATTGGTGTTTATAGAGTGTTTTTAGGCACATTGAGCGTTGACACAAAATAACTCATTCTTATCAGCGCGCAAAGTTTAAATTTAACACTATGCATTTAATTGACGAGTAGAATGGATTTTTTGGTGTTAAAATTCAATTTGATAAAAACTTTTCAAAACACCATATTATAAGATGTAGCTTGATTGCATTGATGGCTATGAGCATCCGGTATACAATAAATTGAAAAGCCAGCCTGTAGCTTAGAGACAATCTGCGCAAGCGTTATATAGTTTCAAATCCCCCTGTAAATGTGTAGTACGGAATACAAAGTTAGAGAGGCGCTGGTTTTTTCACGGCACCCCGTGCGCCAATTGAGTAATAAAACTCCCACCGTGTAAGTGTCTGGTCTATCTCTGTCATTCGTCTATGGTTAGAAGCATAAACTAATAAAATAGACAACCAATCCAAAATGACTTCATTTACCGATATCTCATACCAGATGGCCATACACGACGGTGTAAATATTTATTGAGAATTGCCTCTTCCGAAAGAGTCGGCGGTGTTGCCATACCAAAGACAATTATACCGATCTACTTTACAATCGTCCTACTAACTTTCCCTTGCTTATAGATTCATTTTTCAAGACGTGGACATTTAGTGACTTCGCGTAAACAACCCGGAGCGCTTGGCAATTCTTTCGCTCTTTTAAATGAGGTGCATTAAAGAGAGAGAGCCTCTCGGGCACGCGGCCCCGTGGGTGTGCTCGAACTCTATTATGAATGAAATATTTAGAATTTGGTAGGTATACGGCTTAATTTAATCAAATATTATTCCTTTTTGAGCGACTGCCTATTTATTATATGCTTAGGCCAGAAACTAGTTAAATTCTAGTTAGTGCAGGCGCTGTAGGTAGTTGAGTATGCAAAATAAGAGGAACGCACTTTGACAGTGGGTCAAGGATTTAGATGTTGCCAAGCCAGGTTTTGGTCCAATTTTTTTTATCCACCCTCCTCTTATAGTCGTGCTCGAGTTTCTGAAAATGTAACTATGTTGATGCCCTAAAGCCGCAATGACAGAGAAATGAATCAAAAATATTAAAAACCTAAGCTAAAAATAAAATTATATTAGTTTTTTAAATTTTAGTTGCAAAAACCCCCATACCTTCTTCTTCTAGCTTCTTAGTGAAAAATATGTAATTGTCTTTATTGTAGACAATAAAATTTCCTTTTCAACGATATACAAGTCAGTGGGGTACGAACAAAGACAAATTCACCAGCGGCGTCCGTTTATTGAGGTGATGCAAAAAAATTTAAAAAATAATTATTAAAAATTGTGTCCTATAGTCGGTTGTAGAGAATAACATTTCCTTTTAAACGATGTATAATAGGGCAGCATTAGTTTTATTTATAACAATTTAGGGCCCTCCGTAAATTACATCAATTGAAAAATCACTAAACTTACCAATTGTTTTACAAGTTTTATCCAATTTTCTCAAAAACTAAGCTTTTTAGCAAAAAACTTATTCCACACTTTATTGTAGAAAATGAAATTCCCTTTTTAATAGTATATAAGTTAGAGCAATCAGATTAACAGCAAACTCTCCAGCGGCGTCCGTTTTTTGAGAAAATGTTTAAAAAATTAAAAAACCACATGTTTGTCACAAGTTCTGCCCGATTATCTTAAAAACCAAGCCCTCTATCAAAAATTGTGCCCTATAGTCGATTATAAACAATAAAAATTCCTTTTAAACGCCGTACCACAAGGTAAGGTTTATCTTCACAATAAAACTTCACAGGCGTCCGTAATTAAAACCAATTTTTACAAATCACCAAACAAATTAATTTTGTTACAGGTTTTATCCAAGTTTCTTAGAAACTAAGCTCAATAAAAGAAAGTGTTCTAAACTTTATTGTAGAAAATAAAATTATCTTCGTAAATGGGGGTCATTTACAAAATAAATAAATAAAAACATTTTTGTAACATTTTTCACCCGATTCTCCAAAAAACTTCCTTTTCAACGATGTATAACAAGGTAAGAAAAGTTTAATTTTTAAAACTTTGGGGACGTCCATAAATTAAATTAATTTTTAAAAATCACCAAACAAATTAATTTTGGTTCGATTTTTTTTAAGATTCTTAAAATTTGAATTAGTGGCGGTAGTAGGCCATCCCCCCTCACATATCTAACCGTACCTACAAAATTATGGCGCATGTAGAGAAAAGGTGAGTAGTACGATCACCTTTGCTGCTAGCCGTACCTAGAATCTTTTTTTTTTTGGGGGGGGGGTTTCATCTTTTTTTTTGTGAAGGAGGGATGAAAGGAAAGGTGGAGAGGTACAAGGGGTGCAAAGACTATCAATGCAGATGGCGGGTATAGTGTGGTGCTTCATTTGTTAATTTTTAAAATTTTATTTTATTTACAAACGCCTCTAAAGTTTTAAAAATGAAATTAATCTTACCAAGTTATATATCATTTAAAAGGAAATTTTATTTTCTACAAATCAGCTGTCAAGCATATTTCCTATAAAAAGCTTAGTTTTTTTGGAAAATCGGGTGAAACATGTGACAAAAATGCTTTTATTTTTTTTTGTTTTATATGACCATTATATCTATACGAACGTCGCTGGAGAGTTTGTCATTAACTAAATCGCACTGACCTATATATCGGTAAAATGGGAATTTTATTTTCTTCAATAAAGTTTAGAACATATTTTTTTCAATTGGGCTTAGTTTTTAAGGAAATTGGATAAAACCTGTAAAAAATTAATTTATTTGATGATTTGTAAAAATTGATTTTATTTACGGACGCCTGTGAAGTTTTAATTTAAAGCTAAATCTTACTTTGTGACAGCAGTTAAAAGAAAATTTTATTGTCTACAATCTACTATATAACATGACAGAAGGCTTAGTTTTTAAGATAATCGGGTAAAACATGTGAAGAACATGTGGTTTTTTTGAGATAACGCTGAAAATTTGTTATTTGGGTGTATTTTGACCTATCTTACCAATATCGTTGTGATATCTGCCTGTGTGTGTGCGTATGCCTCTCCGTCACACGATAGCTCCTAAACCACTAAACCGATTTTCATAAGTTTCAGGTAAAATAGTGTTCGACACTCACGAGTTGATCAGATTTTGATCAAATTACATTAATGCTAATGACAGTTTTCTGACAATTAAAATTTTTTATTAATTAAACACTTAAGTAGTCGCTACGGTGTTAAAAGTGCGCCACTCGATCTAAAAACCATCCAACGTCTTTTTTCCCCTTCTTTCTTGGGCATATATTATGGAAATCAAAGATATTTTTGACTATTTATTGTATTTTAGAAATTATTAGTCAAAACCACTATCAAGGAATGAGAGAGGGAGAACATTTTATAGTTTGCTTAAGGCGCCAGAAAAGCTTGCTACGGCTCTGACGATCGCGGTCGAAAGTGTCGCAATGACGTGGACGTCGCTATATGCAGGGTATCTCAGACCATCCGTCCGCTCCCTTTAAAACCTAGGGGATAGATATATGGAATGATATATATGATTGATGTTTTAGATTTGTTTTTTAAATAAAAGGTATTTTCTTGCTTAGAATCAGAATTCAGAATCTATTGCAAAATTAAATGGGCCACTTCCGGTCGGCGCCTGAAATTTGTAAATTCCACCAATCGCAAAAGCGCACTCGATATGGCTTTTTCAATCATTAAAATCCCTCGGGATTTCAAGGGGGTGGTTTTGAATAGAAAATGAATTGATTTAATGAGACTCTGAAAAATTAAGTAACTTTTTGAAGGCCGCTTGACATGGAGCAATAAGCTTGCAATTGCATTCAAGATTAGTGTCCCTGAATGAGACATACTTGTTTGTTTATACAATGGATGTGAGGGCATCAGCGAGGTAGGCAAAGTTGATGATAAATACAAGGCCGTCGTTCGGATGTCACGTTAAGCGGATGGTCCCGTGTTAAGAGCGTAGATGGCACTAGCAGGATACAGACCTCTGTGCTAGACAAAGACTATCAGGCAAAATTAAATCCTCCTTGAGAAAAGAAAATTGTCTACCGTGGGAGTGATGGCTAATAATGCAGAGGCCTTAGTGGTATATCTTTGAGCCAAAGTGTTAAGCCTATATCATTTATTGTTGTAATCTGCAGAGTTTTTTCATGTACTGGGTGGAAAAAAAAATATACCACTTTAGTCAAACTCAGTATGTAGGTACGTGGGCACAATAGATCCATTTGTGGTCGCAGTGCATGGTGGTCCAGTAGGGCCTGCCACCACTTTTGAATACATACATACATACCGTGGGAGTGCTTGGCCCACGGTCCGTAAATAAACCGGTTGTCTGGTAACTCCCAGCCAATAAGAACTCGGCAGCCTATGACGCGGCAATATGCCTGCTCCACGATCAATAAAGAGAGACCTATACGAGAAATAAAGATGGATGCCGTAAAAATACCAAAATTTATAAAAAAATTAAATAATTTAAAAATTTATGATAAAAATTCCGACAGTTTTATAAATATCAGATTCAGGACACGATTATAAATACTTTTCCTAAGTTAATTCGACTCTCTTGTTCATATTAATTTAACTTTGTTCGCCGAACACTAAACCAATATTGATATTTTTTGTGGATAGGATTAATAAATAATAATAAATAATAATAAATATACGTTTATTGCCATCAATATCTTACAAACAAAGACAAAGCAAAGAGAGAAAAAAAAATTACATACTAACAAAAAAAAAAGAAATTAGTCTGTAAACTGAAATGTATAAAAACATTTTTCGAGCACATATGCTTTTACTGCCCTCTTGAAATGAACAGGGTTCTGTACACCTTTTATATGCACGGGAAGCATTCTGTATGCATTTATGGCCTGGTAAAAAGTACCTTTTTCGAAAAATGTTGATCTGTGGGGAGGTATGGCCAATTCTGTCTCTTGTCTTGTCCTTATCGTCATGTCTGTTGAGTGATTGCTGCTGTTGGTGGGGAACAACTCAGGATTTTTTTTTACAAAGACAACTAAATGGAGGAAAAAAGTGCTGGCACTGTCATAATACCCAATTTGTTGAAATATGACCTACATGATGTACGTGGGCTTAATCCCAGCATAAATCTTATAAGTCGTTTTTGAATAATAAATATTTTGTTCGCGTTTTGAGATGATCCCCAAAAAATTATTGCATAGACTATTCTAGTCTGTACTACTGAGAAGTAATATGCTTTTAGACCTTCTAGGCTGACAACATCTCTTAGTCTTCGCACTAGCCCGCATGTACTTGAGAGTTTTGAATGTAATTGTTTTGAATGTAACATGTTGCACCCAACTCAAACTTCCATCCAAGTAAGCCCCCAGAAATTTGACAAATTCTATGATCGGTATAGTTTTATGATTATATTTTACAGCTTGTGTCTTCTGTCTTTTGCTGAAAGTTATTAGTCCAGTTTTCCCTGCATTAAGCACAAGTGAGTTCTCTGAGCACCACCGGGAAAACATCTCTGCTGCATGCGAACAACCTGCAGAGAGAATCCCCATGGTTTGTCCCACCGATACATAAGAAAAATCATCAGCAAATTGTGCTGGCAGGCCCTCTGATGGTTCAGGAGGATTAATCGCCTTAGGCAGCTGATTAACATGGATCAGAAACAAGATTGGACCCAGAATGGGGCCTTGAGGGACACCAGTTTTTATATCCCCCCAGTCCGAAAAGTGCTCTTGTCCATTTTTACAGATGGAAATGATTTGTTTTCTCTGATCCATGTATGACATCAGCAGTTTCAGAGCAATCCCTCTTATCCCACTCATCTCTAAGTACCCAGTAAGTAATTTGTGGTCGATTGTGTCAAAGGCTTTTGAGAGATCAAAGTACAATGCTGCCACCTTGTTGCCTTTTTCAAGTTCTTTTGCCATGTAATCCAATGTGGAAAAAATAGCTTGTTCTGTGGATTTTCGAAATTAAAATGAGTTTTCTTTTTGAGAAGTTTTATCAAAAAAATTAAAGGAAAGGAAATTGAAATGACTTTAAGTCAATGGCGTGTAGTGGACCTAACTGGGCAATGGTCGAAAGTTTTTTTTTGGGTTAGTCAATGGGTCGGTTATTTTACTAGAACAAAGATCACCGTGATGTCGTTCCCACAATGCTAGTTGAAGATCACTGCTACGTAACTAGAGTAGATACTGTCGCCATGACCGCCATATTGGGGACAAGACGGACATTACGAGCAACGCGTGGGTGAGGTGAATTATTTCTCTGTGAATCAGATTGAGCCCTGAGGGAGCAGGTACCTAAAGCCGTAAAAGGCTTGAACCGCCACCACCCTGGTCAATTTGCAGGTCAGTAGTAATTATATTTGTAATATTTTCCATTGAATTACTAATGATACTTTTGAGGTTAGAATAACCCGCTATTTGAATTTATATTGTTGAAATTACTTGGATTGTATTTATATTGTTAAAATTTCAATTTGCAGAATCAAGAAAATAAAACCATTGCCCAACAAAATCTTGTGCATTTCTTCTGGTCGACCCAACCCCAACGACCCTGTATCACGACATCTTGGCGACCAACTACAGGGCCAGAAAAATGCAGCAACACAAGCAGCAAGAAGAGCAGTTAGCAGAGCAGCCTACATCACGCCTGCGAAACATCCCCAGAGTTAACTATAGGATGTTGCATCATCAAGGGGTTGAGACCAACATGGGTAGAACAACAATTAGCAAAAGTAGAGGTAGGAGTTTTCAGGAGGTTGATGCTGACAACTTCAGCACCCCCACGTCATCAAGGGGACATGAGGTTGACGAGCAGCAAGCAGAAGGCAGGAGGGGGCAGTCTCAAAGTGCTCCTGTAGCACAAAGAAACATGTCAGAGCTTCGTAGCTGTGTAGATTACCGTAGTAGTTTGTTAGTTAATGATATTGGGAATAGAGGGCTTAACTCCAACAGGGCTCATCTGCCACCACAAAATCTACAAACAATTTGTCAAGCAGTGAATCAACTGGATATTGCCGAAAACACAGACTATCCTTCCTCAACAATGCCTCAAAATTCGGTTTATAATGAAGGTTTTCAACAAACTATCCCTACTGGTTCTCAAAATAACATCCCCCAAATCCATTCAAATATTTTTCCACTCTCAATCAAACATTCAATCAACTCAGACAATTCCGGAAAATTTTATCGCAAGTGTTCCTCAGTCAAACTTTTCTCAAAATTGTCAGTCAAACATAAGAGGCTCTCAATCAAACATAAGAGGCTCTCAATCAAACATTCCCCCAGAAATCTCAAACATTGCCTCAAATTCTCAATCAAACATTCCTCACATAAGACCAAGTGTGGCCCTAAATTTTCAACATAGAATTCCTCCAGTTCAGTCAAACATTTCCCCGAGCTGTCAGGAAAATTTTGTTTGTCTTCAACCAAGCAATCACTCAAACTTTCAATCAATTCAATCAAACGGTTACATTAGCTTACAACAAAATATTCACCTTATGCGGCCAAACGCGTGTGAAAATTCTCAGAATTTTCAGCCAGGGTTATCCCAAAATAATTTCCTTAATCCTCCTCAAATTAATATAAATGAGAACTTGACATTTTTAACAAATGCGAGCAAGTTTTTGCCCATGTTTCAAGAGGAGGGTAACTGCTCACCGATGGAGTTTTTAGGTATTTTAGAATCCCTCTGCTCAGACATAAATATCATACCCTTTGAAAAGGTGAGTATGTTATTAAAAAAATCATTCAGGGAAGAATCGTCAGTGGGATTATGGTGGGGTGCTTTCGGTAATATTTTTCAAACCTTTCAACAATTCCGTAATGAGTTTATTTCTAGATTTTGGAATAAAAAACGGCAAAAGAAGATTAAAAATCAAATTGAAGAAGGCCAGTATATTACAGGCTCCTTAGTTGATTATTTTTGTCAAATGGTTAGTCTGGCAAAAAATCTACAACCCCCTTACAGTAGTGAGGAATTAATTAGCTTATTAATACCCCATTTTCCACCAAGTATAACTGGGTCTTTAAGGGGTGCCATGACTTTATCTGAAATTTTGGACAGGTTGCAAGAAGCCGATGATTATTATAGGAATAAAAGGGCTAGTTTCACTAAGAAGGCAAACAATAATTCACTGTGGGGACAGGGAAATCAACCCTCAAAATCAGCAGCCCCAAATCGAAGGGATGGTTTTGTTCAAAATGGGCAAAATAAAAGAATTAATCAGCTGGAAGTACTCGATCTAGAGGAAGTTTCCAGCGATTTTCCGGGAAACGAGGAAACCCCCCACCCTTAGGTTTGGAGGTGGGGGAAATTTTCATGGTAGGTAATCTTACATATAATTACCCAGTGCCAGAGCTTTTGGAGGAGTGTGAATTCAGTCACACTTCCCCAAACACAAAATGTCCCCGAATTTTAGTAAAAATGTACGGGTTTAAATTTCCCGCTCTTGTCGACCTGGGCAGCCAAGTGTGTGCAGTATCACAGGAGGTCTGGTCTCAGATTAATAACGGGGCGGGTAAAATTGTATTTTTTCCAGTAACGTCGGTTCGCGTGATGGGCGCTTTTAAAAATAAAATACAACGAGTGTCTAAACAGGCTCAACTCGAATTTTTTATAAAAGATTGTAAATTCTCTTATGAGTTTTTAATAATTAACGATTTATCGACACAAATTATCCTCGGCGCGGATTTTTTACGAGCGGTTGAGTCAGTTATCGACTTAAAAAAAGAACACATATTGCTAAAATGTGGCGGGCAATATTTAAGTATTCCTGAACTCCGCGACGAAAGTTACCATAATACAGTCGAGGGGGCACAACTCGAGAAAGTCATTTGCACTTCGGGTTCTAGTGTGCTTCCTTGTTCTGAGCTTGCATCACAGGATGCGCTTATATCGACCTTGGCCGTGAAATCACCGATCATGCACCTGATTGATAAATATAGGTCAGTATTTTCGAATATACCGGGGCGAACCAACAAGTATAACCATCGTGTAAGTCTCACAGATAAGAGCGAATTTTTTGTGAAGCCCTATCCGGTACCCATGGCTCACCGAAAAGAAGTCGAACGCATCATTGACGAAATGCTTCGGTGGAGCGTGATAGAAAGGGCCAGCACCAAGTACATTTCACCATTGGTGGTAACGATAAAAAAGGACAAATCTGCAAGAGTGTGCCTCGATGCAAGGGTCTTGAACAAAAGGATGGACTCTGACTTTGAACAAGCCAGGCCGATTAACGAGATTTTGGGTTTGATGCAGGGGAAAAGGGTGATGAGCTCCCTTGACCTCACGCATGGGTACTGGCAAATACCCTTGGAAGAACAGTCAAACAGTACACTGGATTTATGTTTGGCACACAGACCTTCCAATTTCAAACTTTACCGTTCGGAATTAAAACCGCTACGGCAGGCTTTACTAGAGCCATGGATGGCGTCTTCGGCCGTGAGTTTGATGGCTTTCTGGCTACTTTTGTTGATGATATATTCATATTCAGCGCGTCCGAGGAGGAACATTTAACTCACTTGGAGAGAATTTTCAAAAAACTTAAAGAAACCGGCTTCACTTTAAAGGAGTCAAAGTGTCGTTTTTAGCATTTACACCGCGATTTTCAGAAACAGTCGCACCTTTGACAGCGATTCTCCGGAAAAAATCCACATGGAAGTGGGGCGAAGTTGAAGAAAAGGCTTTCCAGGATATCAAAAAACAGATGCAGGATGCTACATTTGTTACGGGCAAGATTTGCCACGTAACAATGAGGTTGATGTGAAAAGAGCCTATTCACCAAAAAGGGAAAAAATAATAGTAATTTTTAATGCTTTCAGTTAAATATTTAAAAACCTCCCCTTGGATACGTCTTTCGTCCCTTTTGCCCTAAAATTAAACTTACTGAAGAGGTTAGATTAGTTAGGCTGAAGTCATTAACCAGTATGCGTTTTGTACATCTAATATAATAAGTTAATAGAAACTACCTGATAACTGGTAAAGCCAAACTGCAGGAAGAACGGAAACAGGGAGAGAGTCCTGCTGGAACTGAAAGACATGTTTTTGGAATACTAAGGTAAAACTAGTTTGCAGAGACTAATGGTATTCTTTTTCTTTGTTGTTAACTGTAAAAATTAAAGTATATGCTATAATTAATTTATTCATCAATTCATAATAAATTTGACTAGCACGTACGCCAAATATTAAAAAGTTTAGAGCCAACATTTATTTAGTTGTTATTTGTATTTAATTAAAGTAATCAATTAGCCAAAATAAAATATTTATTTATTGTTTTTGAGACTCAAAATAAGAACTAAAAAAACAAAATATCAAATACTTAAATTTAACACGTAAGCATGTTGTTTGACCCTCAGTACCTATTTGGCATTAGTTCATTGCCTTTCTGATTCCATGATGGTGCTTTGGATTTGTTTTTAATTGCTTTATCTTCTACATGTCATCTTTCAACCATTATCTAACGCTTGTACCTCTGACTATTTTCTCCTTATCTAAAATAGATAAAAGCAAGGAATTAATATATTTACCTATTTTCTATTTATGTCATTGGAGATACCTTCATAAGATCTCTTGCTTCTTAACCATTTTCTATTCAACCATACATAATCTTCTCTGGTTGTCTAGTTTTTCTATTTGTCTAGTGACACATCAAAATTAAGTTATAATTGCCTTTCTGTAAACATCTCAAACTTCGTTGTGGTTGTATTATCTTCTTCATCCCATCGTTTATAGACGTACAAATTTTCATGTCTGTGGTAGCTTTGGTTAGCCTAAAATAGACCAAAGTAGGTAATTTATCTATTTGTCTATTTTCTACTTACCAATTTGGACCTACCTGATTTCTCTTTACAAAACGCCATATCCGTCATATATTATTTGTATTGCATCGTCAATATTTATATTCAGTAGTCTAGTTCATCTATTTCCTAGCCCATTTGTCTATAATTTTGTCTACTCTTTTTCGCAGTGATCTACGACCTTTCCTAGGAGTTAGCTATTTTATCTATAAGCATTACGTCAGTCCACGGCTATTTCATAGACTAAAACATAAAGATAGAATAGTTATAGTACCTAGATTTATCTATTTTACTATTGTTTACCTACCTGACTTTCAATGCTCTGTTCCATCTATTGTTTTATTCTTCTTTTATTCCTAGGTTAGTTCCACAAAACACTTAATTCATTTCTTTGATCAGGAAACATTTAACGTATTATTTAGTAATAATTATTTCGAATAACTTATTGTCGCGAGTTCAAAATCAAAACATTACACTAAAAATCGTACCGTCTTTTGTGCCTGTGAAAACAATCGCGATAAATGCGGCGTTGCCGCTCTGGTCGTCGTGAATTTCCTAGCACCTTTCGGAACTCCTAATTTATTCTTGCACAATCAAGTATACTAATTAAGTGTCTAAATAATTATTTGGACTGAATAGAGTCCCAATTAACTGATTTTAGTCAAGACCCTTTCATTTTTTTATTTTCAAGAGTACTTTTCCTGAAATGGAAACACTTTGTTTAAGACATGGCAATATGGTAATTTTTCTGAAACATGGTACGCAATTTCGAAGGCTCCAAAATTGACCACTTGTACGGCTTTAGTTTCTTTGTCCTTTTCTTACACATGTGTGCTCTAAGAGTGTTAACTTTAGGTGTGAATTTTGATTAATTCTTGGATTGGAAATAAAGATGGCAACCGGAAACACACTTTCTGGAAGAGTGTTCCGATCCTTATTTCTCATTAGTTTTTATCTTGTTGTCTCTGTTTTTCATTTCTTTAAAAATCTCGAAAATTCGCGAATTTTATGGATTTATGGATCACTTTTGGGGGGGGATGCGAACCTATAAAGGAGAATAGAAACCCTGTAGGAGGGACATTTTTACGAACTTCCATGCTGTGAGAAGCGCAGGAAGCAAATCTCTAAAAGATTTTTTATATATTTTAAACCAAAAGCTAAGTTATTTTTACGTCAGTAAAACGATCCCAGAGGGATATTTAAAACTGGGTTTTGTGTTTAAAAGAAGTTTTCTTTTTGTGATTCGCAGCCCGACCTAAATTGGTAAGTCCATATTTCCTAATTTGCTTCATAAATTTTGATTTTCTATAAGCTAATTACGACTCAGTTTGGCCAATTTTTCTTTAAACAGCTTATTGCTTCTTGTTTTAGAAAAAAATATATATATAGGATTAAATGGTAGTCACTTTTGATTATTAATTTTCGTTATATGTTAAGGGGCGTTCACGCTAGTCAAAATCTCTATTTTTCTTTATCAATCGTTTGTAGGTAAAATAATAATAATAGTAATGATATTAACTAATTGACAGTTGGGCTGTTCAGATTGTCATAGTTAATGGGCATTTATTTGACAAATTTGAACATTAAATTACTAAAGCATAACTATAGTAAATTTTCATTAATTTTAGTAATTTATCAGTTGAATTATTTAATTTTCGTTTTTTTATTATTAATTAGAAGTAATCAATTACCCAATCATTTAGTCCTCTGCCTAGTTGCCTTAAGGTGTGTTCCAAAAACCTGTTTTTCTTTTAGGTCTCCAAAAGAATTCTGGAGGGAATCTTCACGTATCACAATTATAAACAGAATTAAGAATTCTGACGAATTAGAATTAATCCCAAGTTAAGAATTGTGACGAATTAGAACTATGCTCAGAAGTATGAATTTCAACGAATAAGGATTCTAATCAGAGTTAGAGACTTGACAAATAGTTGGAAAAATTTGGATGTACAGATAAAAAAAAGTTTGACTGGACTGTGGTTATTAATTTTTCAAGTAAGATCCATTTTAATTAAGGCTTATTCGACTCTAGGTTTAGGTTTAGCTAGTAAATATGCGCATATTAGGAATATAAAGAATATTTTTAAAAGTGGTTTAAAAGCCAAATAGGCGCATATTAGGGATAAATAGAATATTTTTAAAAGAGGTTTAAAATCAGTGAAAATATAAAACTGTAGAAGAATATTGTCACGGAAAATTCTTCCTGTGAAATAAAATTTATTGAAGTTAAAACCTTTTCTTTTTTTATTTCATTATTTGGCAAGATGAACCCCATATAGATATAGTTCATTATCAAATTTAACAAATTGGTACCCCTGGCTGTTTTTTAACAATATTCTTTTGCAGTTTTGTTTTTCAAAAAAAATGGTTAGGTTAGGTTAGGCGATTTTTTTTGTATGGATTCCCTTCAGAATGCGCTAAAAGGTCGTTTTGTTTTGCGTTATTATTATTTTTTTTTACAGCAGTGTAAGGGGTTAGTTTACCCTTACTACTGTAAGCTGCTTAGCTGATTTGTTCAGGGCAGAGTAAGGGGTGTTTTTTTTCCTTACTGTCAAAAAAAAAAATAAATAAGATTAACTACACGGTGTTAGTTGCAGTAATGGCGGCAACATAGCGCAGCTATTTTGTAGTTTTCTTTTGGCGTCCTTTTAAGTTTTTTTGCGTTGTGTTTTGCGGTGTAGGTACCCACACAGATGTACAAAATTTATATATACTGATAATTACTGATACCTAGTAGGTAATAATAACTAGTATTAGGTATTTATTGTAAATAATAAATTTTCTTTTGCCCCTTTGTCACTTGATACAAAGTGGTTAGAAAAACCCTTGACATTTTTCCTTTATTCTGTCACTGTATACAGGGTGTTTTTTTTTATTAGACAGAGTGTTCAAAACTCCGGTCCCGACTCTGTCCCAGTATACAGAGTGTTACTGATCCACAAGGTATACTGGGCGAGGCTTGTCCATATATAGGTACCCCAAAATAGTTTTGTTTAGGCACTGCTATATACAGAGTGTCCCTAATTTTTTTTTCACCACTGTATATAGAGTGTCTCTAAAATTTTTTTGTGTACAGAGTGTCCCTGAAATAATTTTTTTTATTATTCACTGCTATATACAGAGTATCCCTAAAAATTTCCTTTGGTATTCACCACTGTGTATAGAGTGTCTCTAAAATTTTTTTTTTAATACTCATCGCTGTATATAGAGTGTCCCTAAAATTTTTTTAAAAAATTTATACGGCTAAATACAGAGTGCCCCAAACATTAAAAGTTTTCTTTTTATACCGTGGTGGATAATGGCCCTCTTTAAATATATATATTTTTTTTAATTTTAATTTTTTTTTTGAGGGGTTTCTTTTCTTTTTTTGTTGCTTGGCAAGGGTGGGGTTTGTCCCTGGTCGTGACAAGACAGATTATTATAATTAAAAAGAATTTTTTTTTTTTTTTTAAATTTTGCGTTTACTCATTATTTGTTTAATTCGTAACAATGGAGGTAAATAGGCTAAATAATGATGAGCTTCAGTATGAGTTGGAGATACGTGGTCTGCCGGTACAACAAACAATGAACGGTCGTAGGGAAGATTTGCGTGCAGTACTGCGAGAGGAACGTCGTGGTAGATGTTTAGCGCCAGTAGGTACTAATAAAGATCCAGTTACAGAACTGCTGACATGTCGAGCTAAGCTTCAGTATTTGAGCACGGAGTTAGCTTCATTTAACGCTGCCAATAGGGAAAACGAATTTAAACGATTTTACTCTCGCTTGATTCATGTGAACTTGAGACTTACTCGCATCCGCTGTACTGATGAGCATGACAAGGCGTTGCTTTTAGAGTTGTCAAATAGGTGCACTCAATTGATTGGTGAGTTAAATTTGGTTTACGAACAGTTACCTGCTGCTAGTCCCTTGATTGAAGTTAGGGTAGAGGAGGTTTCTCGACCATTAGAGCCAGAACCTACTGATGTGTTGCAACCAGTGGTAGTCAGCCCAGCGATGCCTGTACGTACACCAGTTTCTTACGATTTGGTTAATATCGGTAGTAGCCAAGAACCATCAGGTAGGAGTGATCTTCTTTCTAGTAGTCCTCCTCCTTTAAATGTTGTTCAATTCCCGGCTCAGTCTTCTCTTGAGTCTTTAGGACCTGGTCATCGGGCTAGTAATCCAACCCTTTACTCGAATCATACCAGAAGTAGGCAGGAAGCGTTGAATAGAAGCGAGGATCGTGTTGTAGGTAATGAAGTGGGGGAAAGTCAAGGTATAGGGGTAGTTGATCGTTCGAGAGTTACGCCTCGCTTGGTGATTGAGGATCATCAACTCCATCATTCTATAGCACCTCAATCAACCTCTGAGAGACCTCTTGAGGATTTCTTTAATAACCTTGAACATAATAGAGCGGAAATACCACATCCTTCTATTCCTACTCAAGTTCCACAATCCACCTTTTCTGATGGACCAAACTTACATCAACCATCCAACACTGCTCATGCTTCCAATGTTGTACCCCAATCTTTAATTTCATTTGACCCTCTCGAGTATCAAACTCCACAACCAGCTTTATCTCAAATTGTTAGGGGTCAGTACTGTTTGCTGAATGAACCAGAAAGATCAAGTAGACCACCACCTCAACGAGAAATTCATTTTAGTTCGGTGAATGAGCCTTCTGAATTCCATATTTCTGAACGAAGGGGTTCGCGAGTTCACTTTGATGAGCCTCTTGTTCAACAGTGGATACCAGGTAATCCTGAATATCATCCCTCGGTAAATCGGCATGGTCCTGAACGTTTTAATAATTCATATCTAGATAACGAAACATCTTCTAGACCTTTACAACACTTTACGCAATTAAATTCCACGATTCTAGACCCTGAAAACAGACCATCGACGGGCAATCATCCAGTGCGAGGTATCCCTGAACCGCAGTTGTCCAATAAAGATATGAGGTCTTCATCTTCTACCGATCTGCCTTATTTTGTACCCCATATTTCTTCGAGGCCTTCACAGCGTCAACCAACTTTCACTACCAATCACCAATCTCATGCTGATGTTAATAGATCTGGTCCGTATCCTCCTAATAGAGAACGGGTTCCTCCTGAGAGTAACTATTCTAGGGTACCTAGACCTAGTAATTCTTTCTACGAGGACTACCCCGATTTGGCTCGACGATTAGATGAATTGGAGTTTTCTTCTCTGCGTGGCAGAGGTACTTCATTTCGTGATTCTAGAGATTTATCGTTTGATGTTTCACGATGGAAATTAAAATACACCGGACGAACTAGTGTCACAAATTTTCTTGAAAGAATCGAAGAGCTGAGACGAGCATATAATGTATCGAAGGAGTGTTTACTAGATTCTGCACCTCTGTTGTTAGACGATGAGGCTTTGCACTTTTTCAGGAATGGATCATTTCGCTCTTGGGACGATTTTACTCGGCAGTTGTTAGATGTTTTTCTAAGTGACGAATATGACGAGGATTTGTGGGCAGAAATCAAACAAAGAACGCAGGGCGCACAAGAAAAAGTAACAACCTTTTTCATTAGCATCCAAAGTCTTTTTAGAAAGCTTCCGGTTATGCCTGGTGAGCTTCAGCGTGTTAGAATCATACGTCGTCTACTTTTACCTGATATTCAAAGACGTTTACCATCTAGCATTTATTCTGTGGACGAATTATTTAGGGAAGCTAGGTCTATCGAAGCGAATGAACAACGCCTTCAACGCTTTGTTCCCCCTCCCACCAATGCTAGGAATTTAGTCGAACCAGAATTGGCTTATCGTCGACCTCCATCAGATCGACAACGTCCTACAACGATTTATGCAGTACAGCATAGTGAATCAGGTTTTAGTAGATCACAAAATCGACAACCATCTTCTAATAATTTTCGATCTTCAAGTTCTGCAAATGCTAGATCCTTCAACAATTCGCATTCTTTACATTCTGAGGCAAATAATAATTCATATCGCACGAACTCTTCTACTGCTAGGTCAAGTAATGCTCATCCTCAGAGTAGGTCACATAACCCCAATACTACGAATAGGTCAAATAATTCAAATCAATCCAATAGGTCAAATAATAGTTCAGGCACTTCTACAATCCGAGAGCAATCTTCTACATCCAATCAGTCTCACTCATCTAACGCTCGTATTTCTGAAAATAATGTTGCATCCAATAATAGTTTAAATACTTCTTCGCAATCATCCGCTACTCCTATCTCGTCCACGGAAACCCTTTGCTGGAATTGTCTTAAGGTCGGACACAGATTTAAAAGCTGTCAAATACCGCTTAAAGTATTTTGTTATAAATGTGGGAAACCTGGTTTTTATACTTTCAATTGTGATTGTTCAAAAAACGGGTCGTCGGGAGGTCAGGTGGCCAACTGAGTTCCTCCCCATCCCTAATGGCCAATGATCACAAGGTTGTTCTAGATTTTATTTTGGGTCATGCGCATGGTGATGAACGTCCCTACTTAGAGGTAAGTATCTATGGGAAAAAAGTTTTAGGTTTATTGGATAGTGGCTGTTCAAAAACAATTTTAGGAAATGTAGGTTGGCAGCTCCTTCAGAAATTTTGTAGATTAAATGCTAATGATAACCTTGAGTGTACAGTGGCTAATGGCCAGCGATGTCAGTGTCTAGGTACGGTTGAATTACCCATTGTGTTGAGAAGTAAGGTAGTGGTACTGGAGGTTTTGGTGGTTCCGTCTCTGCCTCATACCATAATTTTAGGTGTTGACTTTTGGAGTCGCATGGGTATCATTCCTGACCTGCGTGCTGGTGAATGGCGATTTCATAATTCCCTAGATGTTAAAAATACGGTCGCGGCTATTGAATCCCTAGACACTTTGTCGTCCGAACAACGTTCTACCTTAGATTCTTTGACTTCTCGTTTATTTTCATCAGATTCTGGTAGCATTGGTTGCACAAGTCTTGTTGAGTTAGAGATTAAAGTTAATTCTGATCCCATAAAGCAGCGTTATTATCCAATTTCACCTACTCTACAAAAAGAAGTTAATGCTGAGTTGGATCAGATGTTAGAAGACAATATTGTCGAACCTTCAAATTCACCATGGTCTTCACCGATTGTAATGATTAAAAAGAAGTCTGGAAATTGGCGTTTTTGTGTAGATTACAGAGCGGTTAATAAAGTTACTGTCAAGGACGCATATCCCATTCCTTTTGTCACCGATACGCTTGACAAACTTCGAGATGCCAAATATTTGAGTACGTTGGATATTAAGTCGGCCTATTGGCAAATCCCTGTGTCAGAAGCAGCAAGGCCTATTACTGCTTTTACCGTTCCTCGTCGTGGTCTTTTCCAATTCCGAAGAATGCCATTTGGACTTACCAATGCGCCTGCGGTGTGGCAAAGATTGATTGAGAGAGTTGTCGGCGTGGATCTGGAGCCATACGTGTTCGTATATCTTGATGATGTAATTATTTGCACTGATTCTTCTGAAATTGATCCATTTGGAAAGCATCTCGAGATTCTGGAGGAGGTGATTTCACGAATTCAAAGGGCTGGACTTACTTTAAATAAAGAAAAATGTGTCTTTTGCAAACCCGAATTAAAATATCTTGGTTACGTTATAAATTGTTCAGGGCTTTTAGTAGATCCAGATAAGGTACAAGCGATTGTACAGATTCCAACCCCTAAGACGGTGACGGAAATTCGAAGATTAGTTGGCGTAGCGTCTTGGTATCGTAGGTTTATTCCTGATTTTAGTTCTATTGTTTCGCCGTTGACGGCTCTGACTCGTAAAAATACCAAATTCACTTGGTCTTCTGAGTGTGAACGTGCATTTCGCACCATTAAAGAACATCTCGTTCAAGCCCCAATTTTGTCATGTCCGAATTTTGACTTGCCTTTCGTCGTCCAAACAGATGCTTCAGACTATGGTCTTGGTGCCGTTTTATCTCAGCAACAAAATGGTGAGGAAAAGGTGATTTGTTACCTTAGTCGTAGTTTGTCAAAAGCGGAGCGTAAATATTCCACCACTGAGAAGGAATGTCTCGCCGTATTATTTGCTATTGAGAAGCTCAGACCTTATATTGAAGGTGCTAGATTCACCGTAATAACAGATCATTATTGTTTAAAGTGGCTAAACTCGATTAAAGATCCTGTGGGTCGGATTGCGCGATGGGCCATTCGTCTCCAGCAATATGATTTTGATGTAGTCCACCGAAAAGGTAAAGACAATGTTGTACCAGACTGTTTGTCGAGAACGGTACCTCAGATTGATGCTGCTGAGATTGTTGTGAACCCGGAGCCTGTTTCCGATCCTTGGTATAAAAGAATAATGGCGGATATTCAAGCCTTTCCTTCAAAATATCCTCTTTGGCAAATTATCGATGGTAAGGTGTTTAAACGGGCTAAGATTCCCTATCCCACTCTTTCATCCTCAGATTCTGACTGGTTAGAAGTTGTGCCTCGAGAGCGTAGGTCCCAAATTATACGAGAACACCACGATCCACCAACTTGTGGCCACCTAGGGGTTGCTAAAACTTTGAGCCGTATTGTTCAACACTTTTATTGGCCGAATATGCGAAATGATGTTGCAAAGTATATCAGGAAATGTAGAACATGTTTAGAAACCAAACCTGAGCAAAAACCGCCAATAGGAGAAATGCTGAGCATAATGCCTACTCTTACTAGACCATGGCAAATGGTGAGTGTGGACTTGGTTGGGCCTTTGCCTCGCTCTACTCAAGGTTATAAATATGTCTTCTCGGTACAGGATTGTTTTTCCAAGTTCGTTTTGTTCTTTCCTCTTCGTAATGCAACAGCTCTTTCTCTAACTCGTTGGATGGAAGATTATGTAATACACGTGTACGGTGCACCGGATGTGGTCATAGTCGATAATGGAACGCAGTTTAAAAGCAGTATTTTTAAGAACGCAGTTACCCAATATGGCACTCAGATTAAGTATATTTCTAATTATCATCCTCAGGCAAATCCGGTCGAACGATCTCATCGAGTCCTTAAAACCATGCTGAGCGGTTATGTTTCCAAGGATCATAAACACTGGGATAAGTACTTGGGTAAATTAGCTTTCGCTATCCGGTCCGCTAAGCACAGTGTAACAGGTTTTTCTCCAAATTTTATTGTGTTTGGACATGAGGTTCATTTGGCCAAACATGAATTTCCTTTTTCTAATGATTCTACCCTTGCATCTCCTCCGGAAAAGGCGGAAGCATTACAAAAGCTGTTTGAGGACGTTCAAAAACGACTAACGCTTAACTATGAGAAAACGAAAGTTCGGTACAATCTTCGAAGACGTTCAGATCGTTTCCAGCTTCATCAGCAGGTATGGAAAAGAAACTTTGCTCACTCAGATGCCGCTCGACAGATTACGTCCAAATTTTTGCCGAAGTATACGGGTCCTTATGTCATTTCTAAGGTTCACAACCCTTGGAATTTTGAGCTGTCTGATATGTCTGGACGTAGTGTTGGAGTTTGGCATGCGCAGGACCTAAAAGCACATCCTCCTGATGACGAAGATGACGTCTAACGGTGGCGAACAATCCATTTTCCTCGATTTTCTTTTGTTGCTTAATTTATTTTTCTCGGTTGTCGCTTCTTTTGTCTTAGTTCTTTAACCTGGTCTAAGCGCGGTTGCGTCGGCTCTGCAGCTGGGGGCCCCTGCTGACCTCGTTCAGTAGGTAAAAGAATACCACCGCTCCATGGTTCCTAGGATGGGGGTTAACTAAGTCCCTCTAACAGGCCCTCGTAAGGTTACAATGTCCGTTAACCTTACGAGTATTTTGTTCAGGTCACACTTGGGCCGGATAGCTCAGGTGATGTGGACTAGTGACAGGTTTTAGCGAGAAACTTGTGACCGGAGTCCAAGGACGGCCACACATCTGTTCATGATGGTCGGGCGTAGGAGTAAGTCCCTACTACCCCTCAGTGACCTTATCACTCCACAGATTCAGGGTTTACCAGGCTACCTGTTCTGTGTTCTACCTTGTCTATCTCTTTCCATGTCGTGTGTGCAAACCATTTCAAATCAGTAGAAGAAAATTAAGGTGTCTACTGAGGATGCTTGTAGTTTTAAATTGTTTACCTATCATGCGTTGTTGATAGCAGAGTTGGATTGTTGCTTTGTCAATCTTGGCCGAAAACTTGATTGACGTGACAATTGTTTAAAGGCCTGTCTCATCGCTCAGGACTTAGTCCCCGTGATGGCTAAGCCTTATGATAGCTTCAAATCAGCAGGAAAAGTAAAATGCCTCGCTGAGGATTCTCATACAATTTGTCTTAAGTTGAAAGCAGGTTCTCTGTTAGCGTTCTTGGGAAATCGGGATTTAAAAGTTTCTTCGAAACTTTGCCTAAGAAGGGGTGGTGTTGTTACGGGCAAGATTTGCCACGTAACAATGAGGTTGATGTGAAAAGAGCCTATTCACCAAAAAGGGAAAAAATAATAGTAATTTTTAATGCTTTCAGTTAAATATTTAAAAACCTCCCCTTGGATACGTCTTTCGTCCCTTTTGCCCTAAAATTAAACTTACTGAAGAGGTTAGATTAGTTAGGCTGAAGTCATTAACCAGTATGCGTTTTGTACATCTAATATAATAAGTTAATAGAAACTACCTGATAACTGGTAAAGCCAAACTGCAGGAAGAACGGAAACAGGGAGAGAGTCCTGCTGGAACTGAAAGACATGTTTTTGGAATACTAAGGTAAAACTAGTTTGCAGAGACTAATGGTATTCTTTTTCTTTGTTGTTAACTGTAAAAATTAAAGTAGATGCTATAATTAATTTATTCATCAATTCATAATAAATTTGACTAGCACGTACGCCAAATATTAAAAAGTTTAGAGCCAACATTTATTTAGTTGTTATTTGTATTTAATTAAAGTAATCAATTAGCCAAAATAAAATATTTATTTATTGTTTTTGAGACTCAAAATAAGAACTAAAAAAACAAAATATCAAATACTTAAATTTAACACTTAAGCATGTTGTTTGACCCTCAGTACCTATTTGGCATTAGTTCATTGCCTTTCTGATTCCATGATGGTGCTTTGGATTTGTTTTTAATTGCTTTATCTTCTACATGTCATCTTTCAACCATTATCTAACGCTTGTACCTCTGACTATTTTCTCCTTATCTAAAATAGATAAAAGCAAGGAATTAATATATTTACCTATTTTCTATTTATGTCATTGGAGATACCTTCATAAGATCTCTTGCTTCTTAACCATTTTCTATTCAACCATACATAATCTTCTCTGGTTGTCTAGTTTTTCTATTTGTCTAGTGACACATCAAAATTAAGTTATAATTGCCTTTCTGTAAACATCTCAAACTTCGTTGTGGTTGTATTATCTTCTTCATCCCATCGTTTATAGACGTACAAATTTTCATGTCTGTGGTAGCTTTGGTTAGCCTAAAATAGACCAAAGTAGGTAATTTATCTATTTGTCTATTTTCTACTTACCAATTTGGACCTACCTGATTTCTCTTTACAAAACGCCATATCCGTCATATATTATTTGTATTGCATCGTCAATATTTATATTCAGTAGTCTAGTTCATCTATTTCCTAGCCCATTTGTCTATAATTTTGTCTACTCTTTTTCGCAGTGATCTACGACCTTTCCTAGGAGTTAGCTATTTTATCTATAAGCATTACGTCAGTCCACGGCTATTTCATAGACTAAAACATAAAGATAGAATAGTTATAGTACCTAGATTTATCTATTTTACTATTGTTTACCTACCTGACTTTCAATGCTCTGTTCCATCTATTGTTTTATTCTTCTTTTATTCCTAGGTTAGTTCCACAAAACACTTAATTCATTTCTTTGATCAGGAAACATTTAACGTATTATTTAGTAATAATTATTTCGAATAACTTATTGTCGCGAGTTCAAAATCAAAACATTACACTAAAAATCGTACCGTCTTTTGTGCCTGTGAAAACAATCGCGATAAATGCGGCGTTGCCGCTCTGGTCGTCGTGAATTTCCTAGCACCTTTCGGAACTCCTAATTTATTCTTGCACAATCAAGTATACTAATTAAGTGTCTAAATAATTATTTGGACTGAATAGAGTCCCAATTAACTGATTTTAGTCAAGACCCTTTCATTTTTTTATTTTCAAGAGTACTTTTCCTGAAATGGAAACACTTTGTTTAAGACATGGCAATATGGTAATTTTTCTGAAACATGGTACGCAATTTCGAAGGCTCCAAAATTGACCACTTGTACGGCTTTAGTTTCTTTGTCCTTTTCTTACACATGTGTGCTCTAAGAGTGTTAACTTTAGGTGTGAATTTTGATTAATTCTTGGATTGGAAATAAAGATGGCAACCGGAAACACACTTTCTGGAAGAGTGTTCCGATCCTTATTTCTCATTAGTTTTTATCTTGTTGTCTCTGTTTTTCATTTCTTTAAAAATCTCGAAAATTCGCGAATTTTATGGATTTATGGATCACTTTTGGGGGGGGATGCGAACCTATAAAGGAGAATAGAAACCCTGTAGGAGGGACATTTTTACGAACTTCCATGCTGTGAGAAGCGCAGGAAGCAAATCTCTAAAAGATTTTTTATATATTTTAAACCAAAAGCTAAGTTATTTTTACGTCAGTAAAACGATCCCAGAGGGATATTTAAAACTGGGTTTTGTGTTTAAAAGAAGTTTTCTTTTTGTGATTCGCAGCCCGACCTAAATTGGTAAGTCCATATTTCCTAATTTGCTTCATAAATTTTGATTTTCTATAAGCTAATTACGACTCAGTTTGGCCAATTTTTCTTTAAACAGCTTATTGCTTCTTGTTTTAGAAAAAAATATATATATAGGATTAAATGGTAGTCACTTTTGATTATTAATTTTCGTTATATGTTAAGGGGCGTTCACGCTAGTCAAAATCTCTATTTTTCTTTATCAATCGTTTGTAGGTAAAATAATAATAATAGTAATGATATTAACTAATTGACAGTTGGGCTGTTCAGATTGTCATAGTTAATGGGCATTTATTTGACAAATTTGAACATTAAATTACTAAAGCATAACTATAGTAAATTTTCATTAATTTTAGTAATTTATCAGTTGAATTATTTAATTTTCGTTTTTTTATTATTAATTAGAAGTAATCAATTACCCAATCATTTAGTCCTCTGCCTAGTTGCCTTAAGGTGTGTTCCAAAAACCTGTTTTTCTTTTAGGTCTCCAAAAGAATTCTGGAGGGAATCTTCACGTATCACAATTATAAACAGAATTAAGAATTCTGACGAATTAGAATTAATCCCAAGTTAAGAATTGTGACGAATTAGAACTATGCTCAGAAGTATGAATTTCAACGAATAAGGATTCTAATCAGAGTTAGAGACTTGACAAATAGTTGGAAAAATTTGGATGTACAGATAAAAAAAAGTTTGACTGGACTGTGGTTATTAATTTTTCAAGTAAGATCCATTTTAATTAAGGCTTATTCGACTCTAGGTTTAGGTTTAGCTAGTAAATATGCGCATATTAGGAATATAAAGAATATTTTTAAAAGTGGTTTAAAAGCCAAATAGGCGCATATTAGGGATAAATAGAATATTTTTAAAAGAGGTTTAAAATCAGTGAAAATATAAAACTGTAGAAGAATATTGTCACGGAAAATTCTTCCTGTGAAATAAAATTTATTGAAGTTAAAACCTTTTCTTTTTTTATTTCATTATTTGGCAAGATGAACCCCATATAGATATAGTTCATTATCAAATTTAACACATTACTGTATCATCCGGACCCCATTTTACCATGGTTTATGGAAACGGATGGTAGTGATGTCGGCATTGGCGGAGCCCTTTATCAGATGGTTCAAGACGAGCGAAGAGTGGTAGCCTATGCGTCCAGACAGCTATTGGACAGGGAAAGGGCTTACTGTTCGTTCGAGAAGGAAACACTGGCAGCCCTTTGGTGTATGCAGAAATGGCGAGTTTACCTTCTGGGAACGACCTTCACCTTAAGGACCGATTGTAGGGCGTTAACTTATATAAATTCTTGTCGCCTACTTTCACCAAGGATTACCAGATGGGCACTTGCCCTTCAAGAGTTCTCGTTTAACGTGGAATTTATCTCGGGGCAACAAAACGTACAAGCTGATGCGCTGTCGAGATACGCATGTACCCGTTTACCTACGCCAGATGACAAATGTTTTCACATATTTTCAAGCATCCAGCTTCCAGTTTCGTTGAGCAACATTTTCAGGAAAATCAATCTTTTTCAAGAACAAGACCAAAAGCTTTTAAAAATCAAGACACTGATAAATGCAGATGAAAAAATTCAACGGCAGTTTTATATGCATAGAAATACACTATACAAGAGAGGTGACTCAGATGACCACCTGCTATTGTGCATACCTTCCGCCCTTGTGCAGCAGGTCGTTTCGGGGTACCACGAAGCCCTTGGGCACTATGGAGTTAATAAAACCTGGAAACACATGAGATCGGAGCTGTGGTGGTCTAACATGTCTAGGAAAATTAAGCAGGTCATTAAAAAGTGTGATATATGCCAAAAGGCTAAATCCTGCCCACTTCCAAATCCGCCGCAACTTCAGATCATTCCAAAAAACAGAGAGGACCTAATAGCAATGGACATTTATGGACCATTGGTGCGAGGTTTAGGAGGAGTACAGTACATTTTTGTGATAGTAAATCTGTTTACAAAATTCGTTACTCTCTACCCGCTGAAAAAAGCAACCTCCAAAGCAATGCTTAATAGACTGTTCCAAGATTACTTTCCAAAATATGGTAAGATTCAGCGCATCCTACATGACAATGGAAGCCAATTTACATCACGGCTGTGGCGGAAAAGCATGGGCGAAGCTAACATTCAGGTGGTGTACTCATCGATTAGGCATCCCTGTGCTAACCCCTCTGAACGAACAATGAAAGAGCTAGGTCGCCTATTCCGAACCTTTTGTCACGAAAGACACAAAAGATGGGCGCATGAAGTTCCTAAATTAACAGAACTTCTCAACATGGTAGTTCACGAATCGACGGGATATGCTCCTATGGAGCTGCAGCTAGGACTAGAACGGCCCGTGCTGCTTCCTGAAGAGTTGGCGCAACCCGCAGGAATGCCAAACTCGATGCCTGTAGCGGAAAAGCTAATTTTAGCGGAGGCGTCATTGATGGGCAAAGCCGCCCGAAGGGCATTGCAAAACCCCGGGAAACCAGTAAAATTTGATATAGGCCAAGAAGTACTCTTGCGAGCCAATAACACATCCTCCGCCATAAAGGCTGAGATGAAGAAATTTTTATTACTTTTTGAAGGCCCCTATTATATAAAGAAAAAGGTATCAAACTCAACCTATGTCTTGGAAAATAAAGATGGTCAGGAAAGGGGTACGTTCCACGCCTCGCACCTAAAACCCTATCGTAATCCTTCTGACGATCGGGCAAAACGTTTGCGAGCACATATATAAATCCTCTTTCACAACAGTACTCCTAAAAATGCCATCAAGCCATATTTTCACTCACTTCACCCGCTTAATAACTTTACATCTACCCCCTGTATTCTCGCAGAATGGTCTTATAACGACATTCCTCGCATTCTCGGTTGGACCGTTTACTATTAGGTAGATCTTTCTATAAAGTTTTTTTACATGTACATAACTGAATTTTCCTCGCGCTTTATTGAATTATTTTCACCACTGCGCGATGAGGGGACAGTTGTAGTGGACCTAAATGGGCAATGGTCGAAAGTTTTTTTTTGGGTTAGTCAATGGGTCGGTTATTTTACTAGAACAAAGATCACCGTAATGTCGTTCCCACAAGGCTAGTTGAAGATCACTGCTACCTAACTAGAGTAGATACTGTCGCCATGACCTCCAAATTGGGGACAAGACGGACATTACGAGCAACGCGTGGGTGAGGTGAATTATTTCTCTGTGAATCAGATTGAGCCCTGAGGGAGCAGGTACCTAAAGCCGTAAAAGGCTTGAACCGCCACCACCCTGGTCAATTTGCAGGTCAGTAGTAATTATATTTGTAATATTTTCCATTGAATTACTAATGAATAACCCGCTATTTGAATTTATATTGTTGAAATTACTTGGATTGTATTTATATTGTTAAAATTTCAATTTGCAGAATCAAGAAAATAAAACCATTGCCCAACAAAATCTTGTGCATTTCTTCTGGTCGACCCAACCCCAACGACCCTGTATCACGACAGGCGGGAACATTCATAAATTACATAACGCAAAGATTCAGGATTTTTGATCCCCCCTTGACGCATTGCAAGAAAAATTATAATTAAAATATACTGACTTCAACGCTAATATTCTTTCCCTCCTGCTTGGCCATTATACAGGGTGTTCCAAGTTGAGTGTCCACCATTGCTAACTTTTTTATTATTAAAGATAGAAAAAAGTTTAAATTGGCAAACTAGTAGAATTTTTGATACTTTTTAAGATGCTCAAATAAAACAAATCGAAGTTTTCGAGTTTTTTCAAAAAATATAAAACCAATTTTAATTTAAACATCCTTCATTTTATAATTTTCAAAAATTCTACCAGTATATCAGTGGCGTATATACGGGGGGGGGGCCCGAAGCTAAGGTTTTTTTGAATATTTTCCACATATTTCATGAATACAAACATAAAATAGCATAAAATACGGACTCATGGGGTCTCGCCCCCCCCCCTTAACTGTTCGGGCCCCCCCGCCAGCCCCGCCCCCCCCCGAAACATTTTTCTATATACGCCACTGCAGTATCTAATTTAAGAATGTGGTCCTCATCAGTTTTGTTTTTAAATCTTATTGTAAGTAACAAAAAACTATACCTATCTAATTATAGAATAGTTACAAAAGATTTTCTTTAACTTTTTTACTGTTTTTTATAGCAGAGTACGATTAAATAACTAAGCCGGTCGTGAGTAATTAATAACAGTTTTGTTAATGTAGAATAGCGTTACAAAACAATACGACGTTTACGCGGTCTGTTAGAAGAGCTGTTCAAAAACGACTACTGCCTCTAGTGGCAATATCCTAAACTAAACACAACCATATACATATGAGTTAAACAATAATGCCTATTTCTACTCATATAAGTATTACCTAGTCATGATAAACACAGAAGTGTCATTATCTCTAACATTTTTCGACTCTCTCATCAGTCCCTGTATTATCAAGCTTTCGTTTCATTGTGGATTCATTTTGCTTTTTGGTATTTATAAATTTGATTCTTATCATCACTTTTTGTTTTACAAATAAATTTACCAATTTATATGGAATAGAAATATTTGTTTTAAATTTGAAATTGGCACCATGCAATTTTACGGACCATTTGTCCATTTTGTTAACATTTTCTTTTAATGATGGTAAAGGCTCAGTTAAGCCTCCAAAAGAAAGGCTTTGCACCCAAGATGGCATGGCATATGAATGCATGTTGAGGGAACTCATTCTGACGCTTTCGTGCTAAAATGCTGTAATATGATATCTTTAGAACATTTACAGCAAGCACGGAACAGGTATAAACACGACTTACAAGTCGACAAGACCCAAAATGTACAAAATTTCCTGGCAAAAGACGAAATTACGCTATAAACAGCGTTTGACTGGTGTTTTCTAGGAAAACTGTGACGTAGCTCTGACGTCACGCCCATCATGACATCGAGTTACCAGACAACCGAAGCATTTTCTCGCGCCCAACTGTTTTAAAACAGTGACGTAACGTTTGACGTCATTAGTTTGATAGATTTGTGCCTAACTTCGCTCAGCCCGTCAGGGGTTCTATTCCCGACCATACACGATGTGAGTGTTCTATGATAGAGTGGGAACAATCTTATGTAGGGTGTCCGTGAAGGGTATTATCCGAGTTTTTTTTCTTTTCTTAGGCTCTGGTTGGTTGATTTAGAAATTTGAACCAATCAAAGCCTGGGAAAAAAAAATCCGCGCGAATAATACGCTCAATGGACAGCCGGCTTTATCCCATACCAAATTATTAGGGACTTATGGCAATAAAGCCAGGCACTAATTGTGCCGGGCGCTATTCTGACTGTTTCGCATTATAAGCTGTCTTCTTTCAAAATTAGGCCTTTGTGTATTATAAGAGCCGGAATTAATAGTGCCGCTATTATTAACGGAAAGTAAACGACTGGATTAATAAATTCGACTTTGGTATGTCAATTTTGAAAGATCAACTGTCAGTTTTCAATTTCAATCAATGGATCAGAATAGTGCCCGGCACTATTACTGCATGGCCTTATTGCAATAAGTCCCTATTAACACGGCTCACCTAACAAATATCAAGGTTGCGACGTACTGAGCTTTTCTTCTATTACGTTGCCAGATTTATAAAGGGTATGGCTGGGTGTCCATGAAGCGTTTTATCCGTTCGGATTTATCTTTTATTGGGCTCTGATTGATTGATTTAAACATTCCAGCAAATCAAAGATAATACGCTCCTTGGACAGCTGGATTATTTGGAGTGTTTTCATGACTAGTTCCTATTCTGTGAGCTAAAGAAAGAAGCTGGTTGATTGAAATTTGTTGTTTTTTTTTCTTGTGATTTGGGGCAGTCCATAAATTACATAGCGGGTATAGGGGTGGGGTTTTACGAAGGTTGGTGATAAGGTTGTACCAGTATTGCTTATTTCCTTTAAAAGTGAATAAGTACCTCTTTTTTTTAATTATAACTCGTCTACCTAACTTGTGTTTTTATGCGCTGCCTGATTTTTTATCACCAACGCCGCCATACTGATCTTTTGCCGCGTTCATCTCGAGCTCGTTTCGCTGTTCACTTTGCTAAAGGTGTTGTTAAAATACGGCTGGGCAGCCATGTTAATTATAGTTATGAAGTTGTGAATAGTGTTTTCCAATTAGATAAGTGACCTGGTGTCTTTTCAGGTAGGATTTTTTCATGTTTATATAATTTGTTACTCTTAAGACTATTTCTTGTTACTCTCACTTTCCTCTTTCTGGGTTGTAAGACACACTTTTGTTTCTTTTCAGTATTTTAACTACAATAAAAGCCTGTCCACCTCTACATTTCTGCGTTTTTGCTTGTTAAAACCCCGTCCCGGTACAACTTGTTAAATATTGTTACGTAACATTTGTTAGCCTACATAAAAATTAAGTAATCTCAGCTCCAATGCATGTGTACTATTAGCTGAATGAAGGTAATATTTTACTAATAAAAATTTTTACTGTGCAGTTTTTTTAGGGGTCTGGACAATTCGCCGGGGCCGATTCACTTTTACTTCTTTTCAATTTTATTTGTTTGGCGTCCTAACATAAATTATGGCCAGATACCACTATCTTCCTAAAAAATAAGAAAAATCGTTAAAAAATAATTAAAAAACTGCTTTGTGAAAAAAGAAAAAAAAATTTATATTATTTAAAAAAAAATTGTTTTACTGATAAATAGTTTCTATTCAGAATAGAATTTCAAAGTAAAACCACGGCGGTGGCTAGTTTGCCCGGTGGCGAGTTCTGTCAGCGGCAAGTTGGTTAGGCGACGATATGAGACCGGCGAAATTTTCTTATTTCCATTTATTTCTACCGTGCAGAGGCAAAAGAAGATATTTGCAAAAAATTTTCGATAACATATTCTTTAAACACGACATTTTTTTTCCTTCTAGATTATAAAAATATGCAGAATGTAAACGGTATGATAGATGAGGCCAAAATAAGAAAAAACCTCATATAACATGGAAGTCCTGTTCTTAAAATGTAGGATTATTGATATACGTAATATTTCAATACCCACGGTAATTTCCCATTCTTGATGAACACATTAAGAAATGGCAATATCAAATGTACATAAGAGTGTCCTTCTTGTAGAATTTAGTATAAAATGTCCTGATTGGTTATTTTTAAACACATGCATTATTTTAATCATGCATATTATTTTATTGGTGTATATCGTCCCCACCATTGAGTTGTATAACGCCCTAAAAGGGCGTTAGAGACGGAAAGACAAGGCATTTTTTATTGACCCTATCCAATTTGGTTCCTATGGTCAGGTATTTCTTTTACAATAAAAACAGAGATAGACATTATTGAACATATGAAACGGACAAAGATAGGGTGATTTTGCATGCTAATAATACCCTAGATAATATAACGGAACTTTTATCTCTTTCACACTGACGGCATAAGTGCGACAGAAAAGCAGCTGGCTACCTTTAATCCACCTGCCGTATTTTGAGTGATTCTACCTGTTAGTCCGTGTATACAGGGAAAACTGATAGACAATGTTGTCTAAGTACGGAAATGATTTTTTTTTGAATTTTGTGCGGGAATATTACAAAAAGAAATCTTAAAACGTTTAAAAACAAGTTTAGAAGTAACTATTTGAGTTTAAACATGGTCCAAAATTGTTTTTTGTGCAAAAGAAGAAAAAAATCCATAAAAAAACAACATTTCATGGGTAAGTCGTCTTGACAGATAGTTTTTCCTAAAACACGAGAAAGTTCAGTAGCGTCACGATAGATAGTTTTTTCTGCGACCGTGCGATTTTACCCTCACACATTTTGATTCAGAAAGTGTCACTTCCCCGCACTTTTTTTTGCATTGCATGAAAATTAACAAAAAGTATTTGATTTTCTTAAAAATGATTTCTTTTTAAATTCTTACATACCGATTTTTATCCAGTTGTTTTTGTTTTTTCGAACCAAACTTTTGACATGTCACGGTCGAGTTTCATACATCTTGATGAATTGTTACACACACTGATCTATGTTTTTATAAATTTCGATAAATTTAATGTTTTTTGCGGACTTTACAGTAATTTTAAGTTAAATTTTGGTCTTTCATCGCGAAAGTATATATTTATTATTATATGACCACCGCGACCGGTCTACAGGCCGGTATCATATGTTTATGTCCTTCTAATGTCATTTGACTATCATGCTGTCTTACTTAATAAGGTCACTTAGTTTAATTAATAATTTTGTCCTACATAATATAAAAGAAGAATAGAAACCAACAAAAAATTTGTGACACTTCGATTACCCATTTTCTTTGATTGCGATGGATTAGGGTGACCAGATTACGGTTTATTAGGGTGCCCAGAGTGCGCAAAAAAAGATTTTGAAAAATTTCCCTAAAAAAATTGAAGACCAAACACTCACTCGCCACTCAATGTTTATGGTCGCATACACTAATCCTAACTCGATTTCCGACGATTATGGACAATGGTTACCCCCTGGACATAAACCTAACAACTTTTACTATATTTATTAACAATAGGTAGGTTAGGTTTGGTTAGGTTGGGTTAGGTTGGGTTAGGTTGGGTTAGGTTGGGTTAGGTTGGGTTAGGTTGGGTTAGGTTGGGTTAGGTTGGGTTAGGTTGGGTTAGGTTGGGTTAGGTTGGGTTAGGTTGGGTTAGGTTGGGTTAGGTTGGGTTAGGTTGGGTTAGGTTGGGTTAGGTTGGGTTAGGTTGGGTTAGGTTGGGTTAGGTTGGGTTAGGTTGGGTTAGGTTGGGCTGGGTTGGGTTAGGTTGGGTTAGGTTGGGTTAGGTTGGGTTGGGTTGGGTTAGGTTGGGTTAGGTTGGGTTAGGTTGGGTTAGGTTGGGTTAGGTTGGGTTAGGTTGGGTTAGGTTGGGTTAGGTTCGGTTAGGTTGGGTTAGGTTGGGTTAGGTTGGGTTAGGTTGGGTTAGGTTGGGTTAGGTTGGGTTAGGTTGGGTTAGGTTGGGTTAGGTTGGGTTAGGTTGGGTTAGGTTGGGTTAGGTTCGGTTAGGTTGGGTTAGGTTGGGTTAGGTTGGGTTAGGTTGGGTTAGGTTGGGTTAGGTTGGGTTAGGTTGGGTTAGGTTGGGTTAGGTTGGGTTAGGTTGGGTTAGGTTGGGTTAGGTTGGGTTAGGTTGGGTTAGGTTGGGTTAGGTTGGGTTAGGTTGGGTTAGGTTGGGTTAGGTTGGGTTAGGTTGGGTTAGGTTGGGTTAGGTTGGGTTAGGTTGGGTTAGGTTGGGTTAGGTTGGGTTAGGTTGGGTTAGGTTGGGTTAGGTTGGGTTAGGTTGGGTTAGGTTGGGTTAGGTTGGGTTAGGTTGGGTTAGGTTGGGTTAGGTTGGGTTAGGTTGGGTTAGGTTGGGTTAGGTTGGGTTAGGTTGGGTTAGGTTGGGTTAGGTTGCGTTAGGTTGGGCTAGGTTGGGTTAGGTTGGGCTAGGTTGGGTTAGGTTGGGTTAGGTTGGGTTAGGTTGGGTTAGGTTGGGTTAGGTTGGGTTAGGTTGGGTTAGGTTGGGTTAGGTTATGTTAGGTTGGGTTAGGTTGGGTTAGGTTGGGTTAGGTTGGGTTAGGTTGGGTTAGGTTGGGTTAGGTTGGGTTAGGTTGGGTTAGGTTGGGTTAGGTTGGGTTAGGTTGGGTTAGGTTGGGTTAGGTTGGGTTAGGTTGGGTTAGGTTGGGTTAGGTTGGGTTAGGTTGGGTTAGGTTGGGTTAGGTTGGGTTAGGTTGGGTTAGGTTGGGTTAGGTTGGGTTAGGTTGGGTTAGGTTGGGTTAGGTTGGGTTAGGTTGGGTTAGGTTGGGTTAGGTTGGGTTAGGTTGGGTTAGGTTGGGTTAGGTTGGGTTAGGTTGGGTTAGGTTGGGTTAGGTTGGGTTAGGTTGGGTTAGGTTGGGTTAGGTTGGGTTAGGTTGGGTTAGGTTGGGTTAGGTTGGGTTAGGTTGGGTTAGGTTGGGTTAGGTTGGGTTAGGTTGGGTTAGGTTGGGTTAGGTTGGGTTAGGTTGGGTTAGGTTGGGTTAGGTTGGGTTAGGTTGGGTTAGGTTGGGTTAGGTTGGGTTAGGTTGGGTTAGGTTGGGTTAGGTTGGGTTAGGTTGGGTTAGGTTGGGTTAGGTTGGGTTAGGTTGCGTTAGGTTGGGCTAGGTTGGGTTAGGTTGGGCTAGGTTGGGTTAGGTTGGGTTAGGTTGGGTTAGGTTGGGTTAGGTTGGGTTAGGTTATGTTAGGTTGGGTTAGGTTGGGTTAGGTTGGGTTAGGTTGGGTTAGGTTGGGTTAGGTTGGGTTAGGTTGGGTTAGGTTGGGTTAGGTTGGGTTAGGTTGGGTTAGGTTGGGTTAGGTTGGGTTAGGTTGGGTTAGGTTGGGTTAGGTTGGGTTAGGTTGGGTTAGGTTGGGTTAGGTTGGGTTAGGTTGGGTTAGGTTGGGTTAGGTTGGGTTAGGTTGGGTTAGGTTGGGTTAGGTTGGGTTAGGTTGGGTTAGGTTGGGTTAGGTTGGGTTAGGTTGGGTTAGGTTGGGTTAGGTTGGGTTAGGTTGGGTTAGGTTGGGTTAGGTTGGGTTTGGTTGGGTTAGGTTGGGTTAGGTTGGTTCAGTTTGAGTATGTTCGGTTAGGTTCCGCTAGGATTGTTTAGGTTAGGTTTAGCTATATTCGGTTAGGTTCGGTTCAGTTTAAGCAAATCGAACCGAACCAAACCGAACCGTTAGATTCGGTTTGATTTGGTTCATTTCGATACGGATGGGTTCAGTTTGCTTTTGTTCAGTTAGACCTTCGATAAATTTTAAAAAAGTAAATAATTATTAATTTTTAGTGTTTTAAGGAATAAAAATTGATATAATGTTCAATTAAACTAATTTTTATTTGTAAAAATGTAGGAATCATAATTTTCTTGATTTTGTTTTGAATTCCATGCTTTTTTAAAAATTGTGCATTTTCATAAAAGGACCAAAAAAACTGACCCGATTTGGATCAGTGACCTTAGTTATTTCAAGTTTTTGTTGACAGCTGATAGACGTCAGGGACCGTTTTGTTTCAGTTTGAAATGAGAAAATGCTTCTTTTGTAGCAATTTGTATGGGTTTTAATGGGGTTTTAAGAATGTTTCAATTTCAATTTTTTTAACAAAATCAACGATATCCGCAATTTTTTTTTTAGAAATCACTATAAAAATGGTCTAAAATTATCATTTTTCAAAAAACTTCGTAGTTTTAAGAAAGGTGGTAAAACGTACCAGACCCCTGAAATGTGTTGCAGTCTAAGACAACTGGGCGCCGCCAACTCGGCGCCACCAACTGGGCGGCAGGCCAACTGGGCGCCGGGCCAACTTGACGCCGAGCCAACTGGGCGCCGGACTAAAATATTTTTTCTTGATAAAATGTGCAGATGAAAAACAACCTTAAAAAAATTAAAGTGGCGGATCCAAAATGGCGGACTTTCTTATTTATGCATCGATATGTATCGAATATGGAACTTGGCGGTGTTTCAAGTCGCAGAACACTACACCTACCAAATTTCAACACTCGACTTAATAGATGTTGAAAGTTTTGTATAAATAACATATTTATTTTGTTTTTATCTGCACATTTTATCGAAAAAAAAATAGTCCGGCGCTGAGTTGGCCCGGCGCCCATTAGGCCCGGCGTGGCGCCCTGTTGGCGGCGCCGAGTTGGCCCGGCGCCCGGTTGTCCCATTTCGAATTGAAATTTTTAGTTCCGAAATTTCATCTGACTCGAGCATAACTTGTAGTCCACCCAAGAAAAGAAGAGTTGAAGAAGACCCTTGTTCAAAGAAAGAAAATATTTTACCTGGAAGGTACAACATTTGTAAAGTTCTAAGATGAAAACAATAATTTTAATACATCCACTGCACTTAGCATGCTTAGAAATTCTTTTTACTCTTTTTTTTTTACTGAAGAGAATTTTGTAAACACACACAAGTAAGTATTCATGATTATTTATTATTCAAACAGAAAATTGTTGATAAAAAAATTCTAGTGGAATTCAAAATTTTTATTTTGCGCCGTTACTGCCCTTTTTTATCCAAGACAAGCAAATAGAATATTTTTGCGATGTTGCATGTTTCCGGACTCACCAAACCGAAATTCTATTTTCATCCCTATTTTGCAAATTAAATTCTTACTTGTATTTGGTCAATTGCGATAAAAGCTTGATATAATGGCAATTTTGGCCCATGCCGGGTCTACCCGTAGGGTATAGAAGTCAATGGTCCCCACACATTTGACCCGTGTCGTCACATTGATTTATCGACGCACAGTCGCCAAAAACCATATCTATGTAAATGTACTACTACAACTTTAAATAACGATATAGAGATTTTTTTTTAAACGAGTTTAATCGCAAGCAATTTTTTTCAAATAAGGCAATTTCATTTGTGGCGCCTTTTTGAAAGGCTTCAGATCGTCTCCTGGATCAATAAATAATGTGACAGCCTTGACCAACGTCAAAAATGATGGAAAGGTTAATAGGCTAAAAAGGGCACTAAACTGAGAGATTCTCGTAAGACCTATTAACGGCAATAATCTCTATATGCAAAGTGAGGCAAAAATATTGATTTTTTTGTAGAGAGAGCACGCTGCGCAGGAGGTGCTACTGACAACATTGACAAACACTTTAATGACAAATCACAAATGACAATCTCCTTGAAGTATTAAGTTCACAGAATACCACAGGTGATTAGAACTAGAGAGAGAAAGATTGCAATGCTTAGCATTTATTGTATGTTGTCACTCTAAAAAACTCTTAAATTTTTGTCTCAGTGTCTCATACAGCCGTGGTCGTTCCAGTTACTTCGTATATAATTCATTAAGTTGCGGGTAGTATAATTTTTACATATAGATAATATTCAAAAAGTACTTACTATACAGGGTGTCCCAGATAAAATTAACTACATGGGGTCTTATGAGGATTTTGGAAATGACAAGACATATTATAATTCTGGTTAAATGGAAAAAATTGATGATATTCTGAGCCCAATCAGGTGCTGTATTAAAATTTAAAATATCTACAAGGGTTTTTCCAAATATCAAGCAATAACTAAAAACTGCTTTTAATAAAAATAATTTATTTATTGCTTGATATTTTAAAAGTCTTTATAGATATTTTTATTTTTGAAATAGACTGGGCTCGGAATAGTGCCAATGTTTACCCAATAATCCAAATGTGTGTGTATTACTGTTTTCAAAATTCCCATAAGAAACCGTGTAATAACTTTTATCTGGGATACATGGTATACCATAACTATTTTTTTGAAGTTTCTAAACAAGTAACGATAACTTTCAATGTGTTATGCAAAGTTTATATAGAAAAGAAATATCGAGTGTGCACAAATCTATCTTTCACATGGACTGCCTAGGCTTATCGGGGCAAATAATGTGTTTGCGCAGACTTTAAGTTAAAAACGGGGTGATTGAAAAGAGTGAAACCAATGCGGGTTTGTGGCAGATTATGGCAGAGGCGTGGTTTGTTTGTGCTTCTTGCTTGGCATTGAAAGCTTATTTCAGCCTGCAAAGGCCGTGGTGAGATTTCTGAGATATACAAGTCGAAGAAAAAAATGACAAAGACAGAGTAATAAATAAACTTGTCACAAAAAAATTATATTAAAAAATAAATACATATCACGTGACTGTCCCAAACCTATTTTGGTTTCACTTCTTATATCATACTAATAAATATAATTTTGGCTTTCTTATTTAAATGGTTTAAGAATAAGCTAGTTTATTTATTACACGTGTATTCCATTAAAAGAAAATAGTTGCTTAACATAAAAACTTTAAAAAAGAAAGGGTTGGAAAAAAATTATTTTTAAAAATGTTAATGCCTTATTCGACTTCTAAAAGTTTTTTCTACTTTCGTGCGAGAATTACGTACTTCTTGCCCTCATTTGCTGCAAGAATTCGAATTCCCACACAAATTTTTATTCGTGGAATTGTCTTTTTAAACCGCAATTTTTAAATGATTAAATATAAGGTTTTTTTATGTTATATAATGTATTTTTAAAAAAATATTTTATGACGTTTTAGTAATTATTGAAAAAATTGCATTTTTTTAAATCATTGAGCGACCTTCGTAGCTTTTTCTAAACGTCAAATATATCAACACTAGAATTTTGCTTGACACATTGCATGTCTTGATTTTTATATCAATTTAAACTGTTAGCTCGCGTTACTACGTCAACCGTTTCATATAAACCTCAAAAACGTGTCCAAGCTGTTCGAATAACAGGAGCTCTTGGAAACCATTTTGATTTTTTGATTTGCTTTAGTTGGTGTCGTAACCATGAATATGTCTTTGGGTGTCTGTTTTATTTTTCTATTTATGAAATATGTGGAAAATATCTAAGAATCCTTAGGCTTGGAGGTGGCCGGACCCCGAGCCCCCTTTCTAGGTGCACCAATGCTTTAATTATATTTTTATCCTTTGCTTTTAACAACTCTTTACACTGAAACAATGGTGTAACTAACTAAACTATCAACACTTACATGTGCAAGTAAATTTCCAGGCCCTTTTTGGATAAACAAATAAAATACCGCTTTACCATATTGATATCTCACAATAGAACTTTACCTTTTAAAACTTGAATTTTCTGTGATTTAAAATATTAATAGTAGGTAACGCATTTCTGGCATAGACCACTGTACCTTGCGCTTCGCCTCCAGAGCCGTTTCAGCTCTCGTCACGCCCGAGGAAAACTATAAAAATAGTTTTTTGAGGAAAGAAACCTATTCCGCACTAGTACGAAAAAAAAACACCATGACAAAAAATTAAAAACAAACGGGTCAGACAAAACGATATACGTTGTCAAAATTTAATATAAATAAATACTTGTAAAATTTTATTTCACTTAATTGCTGGCCCGGCCATCTAAGCGGGTTGTTCGACCATCTGCAATTACATGTGGCAAAGTAATATTTTTGCACTTGTTAAATTTACTATTTTCTAAAAGGATGTGGAAAACTTCACTTTTCTGCGCGCAAGAAGTTAGTTTTTAGGGAGTAACTGACACAATAATTAAATAGTCTGCTATAATTTTTAATAAAATAAAGAGAAACTATATAATATGTGTTTAAATCAATTTGCGAAAAGATGATTTTGCATATTGGGTGTACCGGACCCGCACCACTTGGAGACCTTAGCAACGCGGTAATAAGACAACTTCAATATTTGTTTACATTTCAATTTCGTCTAATTTGACATGTTTATTTATAAATTACATTAAATTTTTTGAAAAAAAAGGTACTCATAGGTAAAATATTGTACCTAACACAGGCGGAAAGTGTCTTTTCAACCCTTAACGGCTTGACCGAACTCCACTTCGCGTCGTTCGTCCAACTGCCGTCACGTGCGGTAAAGTATCACCTACACTTGTTAGGTAAAATTTTTGCACTGTACAGGGTGTCTCATTATATTTTTTCCCACCCTTTTAGATCATTAATAATTGATTAAGGAATATAAAAGAAATTGTGTTCGAATTCGCGAAATTTTTACTTTTGAATTGCATCTTGACTTTAGTCCTGATGCTTACCATATTTGACAGGCGCTCAAATTTATAGTTTTTGTAAATTGGATGCTCCTTATATTATTTAATTAATAGATTAGGCTATACATTTAAGAGACTATAATCCAATAGTTACCAAAAATACCCGATATGCCGTAGTTTATAGCCATAGTTTCTGAGATATTAGCAATTATTTTTTAAACTGATAGAAAGGTAACAGTACCGCTCTTGTGTTAATTTTAGTATCCTTATTCCAAATTACGTTAGTCCCCATGTATCAACAGTGAGAATGACATGATGTGACACGACATTATAAACTTTGTTGTCGTTACCCGTTGTCATTTTGAGCGTCATTAAAAATACTCTGCCAATATATGGGCCCCTAAGCTCACACTAGGTGCTATAGGTATAGTGTACGTATGAGCTAATATAACTAAAAAGTGAAATATATTTTATTCAAATCCAGACTAAATTACCTTTTGTTTGATACCACACAAGCCATGTTTTGACTTAAACTCAAATTTTTGAAATCCACCCCCACCCTTAGAAAAAAACAAAAACTAAAATGTATTTTGTTAAAGTCCGGACTCAATTACCTTTCGTTTGATATCACACACGCCATATTTCCACTTAAACTCTAATTTTTAAAATATACCCCCACCCTTTTTTTTAAATAAATTAAAATGTATTTTGTTTAACTGCAGACTCAATTACCTTTCGTTTAATATCACACACGCCATATTTTCACATAAACTCTAATTTTTGAAATCTACCCCCACCCTTTTATTTGGTTTGTGTTCGGTGGATTTTGTTCATTTTTAAATGGGACCATCTCGACCCAAGACCCAGCCTAGGTACCAAATTTCATTAAAATCGGCCAAGCAGTTTTTGAGTTATGCGCGTTGGTCGTTACAGACAGACATACAGACACACAGACAGACAGACAGACATACAGACAGACAGACAGACAGACAGACAGACAGACAGACGGCGCAACAAAAAAGTTTCAAAATCATCTGAAACGCAAAGATATATAAATTTTTTTTAAATCGGAGCAACTTTTTTTTTCTCGAAAAAATTAGGATCACCATAGCTCACACTACTATAGTATAGTATATGTGTGAGCTAAAAATATATATTTGTCATTTTCACTGTTTATACATGGGGACTAACATAGTTCGAAATAAGGACACTGAAATTAACACAAAAGTGGTAATGTTATTTTTTATCATTTAAAAAATTATCGCTAATATTTTTAGAAACTATCTATTAAAACTGCGACATATAGGATATTTTCGGAAGGCATATTCCAAGCCTAATCTATTAATTAAATAACATAAGGAGCATCCAATTTACAAAAATTATAAATTTGAGCGCCTGTCAAATACAGTAAGCATCAGGAATAAAGTTAAGCTGCAATTTAAAAGTAAAAATTTCGCGAATTCGAACACAATTTCTTTTGTATTCCTTAATCAATTAATAATGGTCTAAAAGGGCGGGGAAAAATTTAATGAGGCACCCTGTACAGTGTAAAAATTTTACCTAACAAGTGTGGAAGGTGATACTTTACCGCACGTGGCGGCAGTTGGACGGTCAAGCCGTCAAGGGTTGTAAAGACACTTTCCGCCTGTGTTAGGTACAATATTTTACCTATGAGTACCTTTTTTTTTTTTCAAAAAATTTAATGTAATTTATAAATAAACATGTCAAATTAGACGAAATTGATGAAATGTAAACAAATATTGAAGTTGCTTTATTGCCGCGTTGCTAAGGTCTCCAAATGGTGCGGGTTCGGTAAAGTACCTTTACCGAACGGCGTGCGGTAAAGTAATTACTTTACCGCACGCGAGTAGGTAAATTATTTTATGCACTGTAATGTCACAACAAGTTGATCTCATAAACTTTTGTGCACCGCAATATTAAAACAAGTTTATTGCATAAGTTTACTTAGATTCGATTGTAGAAGTAACTAAATGCAAATCACTTGTAATAAAATTATAACTCACGCTCTTAGCTAAACAATTCTTTATAACGTTTTCGGAAAGTTATTTTTCCACACACGACTGCTTAACCGAACTTTTTAGGCGCAACATGCCGTCAACGGCTTAAGGAAAAAACCAAATACGTAATATATATGGAAAAAACCTTAAATTGTATTTCTCCCCTTTGGTGCACTAAAATCGTAAGTTCCCTTTCATTACACACGCAACTGACGTCCTTATTGTTTGGTACAATAAGTGCGAATGTTACGTGTGTAATGAATGTGACTTACGCCCTTAGTGTACCAAAGGGGAGATTTCATTGTATTAAATTTTGTCAAGTTGGGGTTTTTAGTGATTTTTATGACTATAACTTTGTTGCTACGGGAAGGTTTCTTTCCGAATTAGTGCGGAAAAGTGCAATTTTTCGCACGCAAAATGCATGATGATGCAAAACAATATTATTTATTAATTTTTCAGAGAGATATTTACTAGAGGCAGTAGTTTATTTTTCACGCCTGTAGAAAAATAATATACCTATCTACCTACGTTGTTCGGCCATTTACAAATGCCTACGTATTTTATTATTTTCTGCTCGCATGCCAAAAATACCTACTTTGGGAACTGTTTTAAGATAAGTTTGATGCGAAAGGTAGAATTTTTTACACTATTATTAGATTATATAGAAAATCGTAAAATTAATTGTTTGAGTTTTAGCACTTCTATTGTAAACTAACACAGCACCATTTTAAAGACAATAGTGTTGTTCGTGCAACTTTAATTTTAAATTCAAATTTTGCGCCAAATTCCCGTATTCGGAAAACCCACACAATTTCAATTTTGATTGGCACAAGCAAACGCCAGCGCCATCTACGAAAAATGAATCTGCGCAAAAAGGCGTAGCCAAAAAAAGATTCGTCTGTCGTATTCTATCGAGATCACCACGCAGCATGGTGATAAATTCTATTAACCAAAAAATCCAATAACATTCTTAGAAAATCAAACTAAACTATTACACAAACAAGTGATTCTAGTGTGGATCGACTGCAACGACTGGGCCAGCGAGAGGAGCTCCTCTGGACGACGGAAACAACTAAAAAGGTGAGTGCCAATCCTCTATATTGTCTTTGTGTGGCTCGGAAAAATTAATATTTTTACATCGTCCTTTTAAGGATTTTTGCACCCAGATTTTATAAAACGACCAGCGAGCGCGCTTACAGTCCCGCTGCTCTACCCCTCAAACCTCAAAACAGCAACATTTTCTGGTCCCACGACCCAGATAGTTTTTTAAAATTTGTTTGCTAAAAATATTAAATATTTTCGCCATCTTGGCTCGCGCTTGTTGACGTGTCCAGTTTAGGAAGGAGGTTCCGTCCCCCCTTGCGTGGCTTAACGGTTGCTCCACCCACATTTCATTGCAGCCGAAATTGGCACTTCGTACGTCGTTTGTTTTGATTCAAAAATCGAAATTTGTTTAAATAAATAGTTATTTTCAAAACAACAAAGTGCTTGTGAGTTAAATGCTTTATTCTTATTTAACAGGTAAACAAACACTTCTAGTAGAATTAGTATTTACCTGTAAATAATAAGATAAGCGGTAGTAGGTACAAGTTGTGTTTGTGTGCATTTATTTTGGGAGAAAAATCGCGACCTAGGATAACAGCTGTAGCTGTAGAAATCAATAATAAAATATATGCTTGTTGGACTCTTTTGGACTGATTAAAGTCAATAGGGGTCAAGTGTTAGTTTTATTCTTTTTAAATATTTTTAATTTTTTTAATTAACAATATGTCGTTAAAAAAGCTTGAGAATCAACGCAAAGTTTCAATATCTCGTATTACGGAAACGTATAACTTGGGAACAAAAGCTAAATCAGATAGTGCTTCCTTGCCAATTTTTAAGGCGTTTTACGAATCGTTAGATGATCACTATGAACAATTTAAAAACATTAATAATGACATCATAGGTCTCTTGAAGGACGACGACGATGTTGAATTCGAAGCACAAGACAAAATTAGGAAAGATACGGATCTATTCTACCACCAAGCTAAAGTTCTTTTTTCGAGTTTATGTTCCGATTCAGTTCATTCAAATTTTACCCCAGCAACTTCACACTATTCACGTAGCGATGATCTGGGCCCTTTAAAGGTACCTTGCTTTAATGGAAACGTAAAAAAGTGGCCAACCTTTTACGATGTTTATTCTTGTTTGGTTCACGAAAACTCTAATTATTCCGATATAAGGAAATTTCAACATTTGCTATCTTTCCTTGAGGGCGAACCACTTAATATTTTAAGTTCTATAAAATTAACGGCAAGTAATTACGCAATCGCCTGGAAGGTATTAACAGATCGCTATCAAAATAAAACACTTTTAGCCAGTACCTACTGGAACTCAATCTACTATGCAAATTCTTTAAAGGGAAACCAGTCAGCAAAGGATCTTAGAGTCTTGGTAGATACCTTTTCTGAGAATATTGCGGCGCTCGAAAATCTTGAATTTCCAGTAACGTCGTGGTGTTTTTGTTTATTTTCAATTTTATTATCAAAAATCGATCAAACCACAAGAACCGCTTTCGAATTAAAGTATAGTACTACGGAGATTCCAACATATCAAAATCTAATTCAGTTTCTTATTAACCAATGCCGTGCTCTTGAAACAGTACAGCTATCTCCCCAAAATATGCAAATGCAACCTTCGACATCAAAACAGCAAAAACCAAATTATTCGAATTCTAGTAACCAAAAATATAATTCTTATTCAAATAATCAGTACAAATCAAGCCCTCCATCAAATTTTTTAGCGCATACGCACACACAAGTAGCAAATAAACAATCCAATATTCAATTTCGACAAAACCAACAACCCTATAAGTGCAAATTATGCAATAATTCTTTTCATCCACTCTCGCAGTGTGGTGTTTTTATTTCCAAATCTCCTTCAGATCGGTTTACTTATGTAAAACAACAATCTTTATGTATCAACTGTTTACGTTCAAATCATCAAGTAATTGACTGCAGTAGTACCTACAACTGCAGGGTATGTCGACATAGACACCATAGTCTTATTCATCTATCGCAAATGACAGATTCAATCCATCAGAATTCAAGTTAATCCTTTGTTAATTCAAGCCAAAATTCAAATCAAGATTCGACCTTAAATCAAAGTTTTAATTCAAATCAAGTGGCCGTGCCTAGCACAGGCACAAACTTATCGTATCAGAATTCAAATTCAAGTTTTAGCCAACAGAACCCTAGTTTTGTTCAACCCAGTTCAAATTCAATTCAAACCAATTCGAATCCAAGTACATCTACAAATCAATACTCTTCGTTATCCACCTTGACGCCCCGGACGACAGTGCTTCTAGCGACTATAAAATTAGAGGTACTCGATAGTCGGGGTAACTACCAACCTGTCCGAGCACTTCTGGACAGCGGTAGCCAAGCTAACCTGATAAGCGAAGCTTGTCTTAACAGGTTAGGCTTGCCAAGAAACAAAATTTCGATCCCTGTTCTGGGACTAAATCAATCTTCGTCGGCCACTAACGAACGGCATTTCTACTTGCACTATTCGAGCCCTAGGCCAACAAGAGCCTACGCTTTCTATTCAAGTCTTCGTTTTACCGAAACTCTGTTCGAATATGCCCTCAGTACAGGTAGATTCATCCAATTGGAGTCATATTTCAAATCTAAAGCTTGCAGATAACCAATTTTACAACCCTGGTCCAATTGACTTACTCTTAGGTGCACAACTTTACACAGAAATCGTCCAATCAGGACGAATTCCAGGACCTCACGGCCTATCCTCCGCTTTTGAGACAGTTTTTGGGTGGGTCTTGATGGGCCAAACTCAAAACATAAATATTTCACCTCAAGTCAATTCTTACTTTACTTCCTGTGAGCAGTCTCTCGACTTTAATATTCGCAGATTTTGGGAACTAGAATCCATTAAGTCAAAAACGTTTCTCTCACCCGAAGAAAAAAGATGTGAAGAGATATTTCAAAAAACTACCACTAGAGATATTTCGGGCCGATTTACTGTAAATTTGCCTTTTCGTCACATTGACCCTCCTGACCTAGGAGACACATATTCAGTGGCCTATCGTCAATTTTTGTCTCTTGAATCTCGCTTAATAAAAAATTCAAATTTCTATAGTATGTACTCGGATTTTATGAGAGAATATCTCAAAAACGGGCACATGTCTTTAATTCCAAGATCCGAACCTAGACCTCAGTTATGTTCTTATTTACCACATCACGGAGTCCTTCGTCTTGACAAATCAACGACTAAACTCCGGGTGGTTTTTAACCCCTCGATTAAGGGTTCGAAAGGCCTAAGCATGAACGAAACTCTTTTAATAGGACCAAAATTACAAGCCGATATTTCCGAAATTCTATTAAAATTCAGATTTTATTCTATCGTATTTTTGACTGATATAAAACAGCATTTTTTACAAATTCAAATCAATCCAATTCATCGAGACTACCAAAGGCTACTTTGGCGATTTGACCCCAACGAACCGCTGCAGGAATACAGGCTTAATACAGTGACGTTTGGTGCTAGTTCAAGTCCCTATTTAGCTATTAGAACTCTTAGAGAACTAGCCATCCTGGAGGCTAAGAATTATCCTGAAGCATCCCAGGTCCTTTTAAATAACATTTTCATGGACGATATTTGCTGTGGAGCTAACTCTCTAGAAGGTGCTTTATCGCTTCAAAAGGATCTCATAGCGTTGCTTAAATTGGGAAAATTTGAATTAAGAAAATGGGCATCAAATAATCTGAAACTTTTTTCACATTTGTCGCCCGCTGATTGTCAGATCCCTGTTACCTTTGAAGACGATTCTTCAACATCGATTAAGGTGTTGGGCCTTCAGTGGCACCCTTCTACAGATACCTTTACCTATTCTTGTACCCCTTGTGAAAAACCTTGCACCAAAAGAAATATTTTATCAGCTATCGCTAAAATTTGGGATCCTATAGGTTTCTTATCGCCTGTTTCATTTTTAGCCAAAGTGATTATGCAAAAACTTTGGTTATGCAAAACTGATTGGGATGAAATACCCCCCGATCCAATCAAAACTCTTTGGAATCAATTCAATAATCAATTAACCACTCTTTCGAATCTTTGTATACCTAGACATATTTTTTCGAATAATATTCAACGATGTCAATTGCTAGGTTTCTGCGATGCATCCGAGCTAGGATACGCTTCTGGCGTATACGTTCGCGTCGAACTACCAAATAAAATTATCAAAACTGCTCTAGTCATGGGCAAGTCAAGGGTTGCTCCCTTACACACTATTTCAATCCCACGTTTGGAACTACTTGGAGCTACTCTATTAGCTGATTTACTCGAACTAGTTATTCGCACCTATTCATCATTACTCGTAATCGATGAAATTCTTGCGTTCTCGGACTCACAGGTCACGCTTCATTGGGTCACATCTTCACCTCACAAGTGGAAGACCTTTGTGGCAAACTGCGTGAGTCGTATTCAAGAAACAATCCCCGAAGTCCCATGGTATCACATTACTTCACTCGTGAACCCTGCCGACTGCGCTAGCAGAGGGTTGTCGCCTAATAACTTAATAAATCACCCTCTTTGGTTTCACGGCCCTCCATGGATTACCTTGCCCACTACGGAGTGGCAAATTCAAAGGTTTATAAATCAACGTTCCAGACGAGGTTCTCAAAGAAGAAAAACCGGAAAATTCAGTGGTGCTGACGGCAGAACTTCAAAATCAAAACTTTTTTGATAGACTAATCGATAAAATATCCAATTTAAATACCATTCAAAAAATCATTTGTCATTTTTTAAGACTTATTCACAATCGAAAAAACTCAGTTGATCCTTTATCCGGCGTTTTTTCCGCTTTTTAACTACACAAGGCTCTACTTGTTTTAGTTAAAAGGGTCCAAAAAGAGTGTTTTTCGGATATCATTCTAAAAATTCAAAATACTCAGCTATTACCTAAGCCGTTTCGCAAACTCGCGCCCTTTTTGGACGAATTGGGTTTCCTTAGAGTGGGCGGACGCTTACGGCATTCTCAACTCTCCTTTGAGGCAAAACATCCCTTATTATTGCCGAAATCTCATAGATTAACCCAATTGATCATTATTCAAACTCATAACGAAAATTTACATCCTGGAATAAACACAGTCCAATAATTAATTCGTCAAAAGTTTTGGATTATGTCATCACGTCGAGCTATTCAGAGGGTTTTATTGCAATGTATTCCCTGCGTTCGCTTAAAACCAAAACCTTACACTCCGTACATGTCGGATTTACCTTCTTTTAGAACGTCACAATTAAAATGTTTTTCACACGTTTGCTTGGACTATGCAGGCCCAATCAAAACCTTTGTAGGTCAGAGACGTCGTGGAGCACAAGTTGGTAAATCATATATCGCAGTCTTTGTCGATACTTCTGTTAAAGCAATCCATATCGAGCTGGTTTCGGATTTAACCACAGAGGCGTGCATCGCTGCTATACGACGCTTTGTCGCTAGACGTGGCACTTGTGTCCAAATCACAAGTGATAGAGGCTCAAACTTTGTTGGGGCTATTAAGGAGCTCCATAATCTTTCGAAATTAGCTTCTGAGAGCTTAAAAATCAAATGGTGTCTTAATAGTCCGGGAGCCCCCCACCTAAATGGTCTAGCAGAAGCAGGAGTCAAATCTATAAAAACACATTTGTATCGGGTCATCGGTGACCAGATACTAACCTTCGAAGAGCTCTATACTCTCCTCGCCCAAATAGAGGCATTACTCAATTCTCGACCCCTTTGTGAGCAAAGCTCTGACCCAAACGATCTTACGTCTTTGGCTCCGGGTCATTTCCTCACAATGGAACCCCTTAATTCGTGTCCTGATCTTGACCTTTCTACCCTTAAAGTTAATACCCTTAAGCGTTGGCAACTTATCCAACGAATTCATGCCGATTTCTGGAAGCGTTGGAAACTCGAGTACTTAAATACTTTACAACAGCGTTCTAAGTCGGACCCTTCGGTTGAAATCAAGCTAGATACGCTTGTATTAATTAAGGATGAAACTAGGCCGCCATTACACTGGTTGCTAGGTAGAATAGTGTCCGTACATCCTGGTCGGGATAATCACATTCGAGTTGCTACTGTTAAAACACAACACGGACTTTTCACTCGTCCCGTGGTCAAGTTGTGCCCACTACCTTTAGATGCGCACTAAACTCCCAAGCAACTTCTTTTTGTTTCGTGTGTCGTTATCTAGAATATATATATATATATATTTTTTTTTTGCATTTTTTTTCTTTTTAATCTATAAACCTAAAACGGATTTTAATAACCTACCCTTTGAGGTTTTGAATTAACTTATCTTTTTTTTATATAGCCATTTGTTTATTCAACTTAATCTACATGTAAAACTTCGTTTTAAGTGGGCGGAAAATGTTCGTGCAACTTTAATTTTAAATTCAAATTTTGCGCCAAATTCCCGTATTCGGAACACAATTTCAATTTTGATTGGCACAAGCAAACGCCAGCGCCATCTACGAAAAATGAATCTGCGCAAAAAGGCGTAGCCAAAAAAAGATTCGTCTGTCGTATTCTATCGAGATCACCACGCAGCATGGTGATAAATTCTATTAACCAAAAAATCCAATAACATTCTTAGAAAATCAAACTAAACCATTACACAAACAAGTGATTCTAGTGTGGATCGACTGCAACGACTGGGCCAGCGAGAGGAGCTCCTCTGGACGACGGAAACAACTAAGAAGGTGAGTGCCAATCCTCTATATTATCTTTGTGTGGCTCGGAAAAATTAATATCTTTACATCGTCCTTTTAAGGATTTTTGCACCCAGATTTTATAAAACGACCAGCGCGCTTACAGTCCCGCGGCTCTACCCCTCAAACCTCAAAACAGCAACAAGTGTATCTGTAGCGTAATATAAAATTTTGAATCTAATAATTACAACAAATTTAATTCTATAAACTTTTTTATATTCTTTATGGAATTTTTAAAACATAATTAAAAAACTATTCTCCAAGGGAATAGCCATAGCCTAGTGACGGCGCTGATTCGTGAGGCGTGTCCATGGGCTGGCCGTTTTCGTGTACGTGTAAAGGACACACTTATGCAATTTCCGTATTGTCATCCTTTAATGTGATACTCAAAATCCACTTATAGAGTAAATAGAGTAAATAGCTAACCGGGTGTATTATTAATGTTTGAGGAGTAAGGAAAAAAAGAGTTTTATTAAAAAATTAAATTCGGAAACGCTAAATTATCTGGTTCATTATGGTTAGAAAATGTAATTTTTTTTTGATAAAATGGCAAGTTAAGGAGATAGTCAAAGTTACCTCCTAAAATGATAAAATTATTTAAAAAAATTTAAATATTTTGTTTGTGCTAATATAAACTTAAAAATATTAATGATATGATGTGCCTAGAGACCTGTTTTTAATAACATAAAACAGCAACAAAAACACTGTATTTACTATGGCATTTATAAAAGTTTATAACCAAAAAAAAATTTTCTTCAAAAAATTACGCCATTATTTTTTTAAAACCATTTTATATTTTTTCATTATTTTTTCTATTTTAATACACCTCACCAAATTTTATATATTTGCTGTTTCTTAAAGAAGTTGTACCCGAAAAAGTTAAAAAAATGGTTAATCGATTGATACTCTGTATCTCGAAAATATGTGTGTGTTTTTTTCAATGTGTGTCATACCATTTACACCATGTAAATTATTGCAAACAAAAAATGAGAATTTAAAAACTTTAAAAAACTAGGTAACATTGGTATTTTTTGCAAGTACATTTTCTTTTCTTTGCAGAGTAGATTTATATTGTTACGAAACAGGAAAAAGTAGTTTTCCGTAACTAAATGAAAGGACAAATTAGCAGACACAGGTGAAGTTGTGAAAATTTACACAATTTTTAGCTCCTAGTTCGTGACCACCGTGAAGAACACGTTTACAATAAAGATTTGCTGTTTTCTCGGTGTTAATATGCATGCTTTTAACCAAAAATACCTTTGTTCTACTGGGTTGACCCAATAGAACAAAGTTCTCTTAAAATTTAGTAGAAGTAATCTCTCCTATAGGAGCTCAAGAATACGGATTGTGTGATTTCAGTAGAACGTTCCTATGGGAAAGATTTCAAGAATAGACGTCCAGAACGAAAGATTTGTTGAAAAAAATATAACAGTCTTAGACGAGAAGTTGGTAAGGTAATGGCTAATAATGCAGAGGCCCTAATGGTATATCTTTGAGCCAAAGTGTTAAGCCTAAATCATTTATTGTTGTAATCTGCAGAGTTTTTTCATGTACTGTGTGGAAAAAAAATATGCCACTTTAGTCAAACTCAGTATGTAGGTACGTGGGCACAATAGATCGATTTGTGGTCGCAGTGCATGGAGGTCCAGTAGGGCCTGCCACCACTTTCGAATACATACAATACATACATAGCGGTCATGGCTAGTCCACAGCAACTGGCTTCTATTTCTGTCTTTGTCGAAAAGAGTGAGAAGTATTATAAAATATATAAAAAAAGTAGCATGTGGACTTTAGGCAAAAAATGCATGCGCTGCACAGAGGGGCCAAATGGAGCTAATGTCGGAAATAATTATTTAAACACCCAAAATATTAGAAACAAAAATAATGTGTATTGGTTATTGTGATATAGGTTAAAATGTACCTGTTTAATATTTTATAAAGCTTTAATATTTGTTTTTTTTACAGGGAGATTTAAAAATAGATTTTTTAAAAGAAATTTAAGTACTTTTACACAAAAAAGTAATTAAGACTTAAACATTTATTAAAAATAAGTTTAAAAATTCTACATTTTATAATATTTCTGTTTAAGTTATTTAACCTGGCTCATAATATACAGTATGTCCCAAAAGTCTGGAATCACCTTTTTTTTAAGCTTGGAGATAAAATAATGGACACGTCAATTTTGAAATAGGAAGAGGAGTCACCTAAAAATACTATATTGTACAGAGTGTCCTCCCTAATTTACTTATATTGCATCTAAAAACTAATTTTGCCATTTTCTCAAAAAAAAAAGAATTTAATGTAAAGGCTTTTTGGATAAAAGTTGTTTATTTTTTGCTGGCATTTTGCTATTCACTACATACAAAATTAGGTTTTGTATTAAAGATCATTGTAAAAAAATAACATAATGGCAAAATTTATGTTAAAATAATACCTATTAATATTATTTTGTGGACACACTCCACACATGTGTAATTGTTTTGTTTTCTAACATTGTTTTATTAATATTAACTTTAAACAACAAGTAAAATTAAAGAAAGAAAAATTATAAAAAAGTTTCTCTTTGGCCGGGACTCGAACCTGGAACCTCTTGCTCTGTACGCAACCAATCTTTCATTAAGCTACCAAAGATCATACATAAATTTTCCGAAAACTTCCACCTATGCATGTGTGTGGTGTCTCAATACAAGAACGAGAAATTCTTAGGGTATTAACTTGACCAAGTTATTCAACTGATTTTTATAATTTTTCTGTCCCACTGTCATAGATATGAAAACTCCAATTAGACGTCAAGTATCAACTTCTGAAAACCTCTTTTTCACATTTTTTTTATTACATACCCCACTATAACATACTAAAATTATAGCCAGTTCAACCGAGACAAAAATTACCCATAAAGCCTGTGTAAACTAGTGCGTGGTCCTTTGACAATCCACTTAACCCTTTCCAAAACAAAGATCTGCCAAAATGATATTTTTGAAAAATTTTCGGGCACCTTTCCTAAGTTAAAAATACGATAACGGCAAGTTGGTAAAAGTTTTGGTTCAAAATTTGACTTTCGAAGATTTACCCTCCCCCCACTCCTTTTAACTAAAGTAACTGTAACCGCTACCATAATTCACTTGGCTATTTACAGGCCTGAAAAGTTGTTTATATCAATTTGATTAAAATCCTTTATTTTAAAATTTTTTCGAACGAAGCTTTTCCTAATTTTTATGCGTCCGCCATCTTTAAATTTAATGAGTTAATCAAATTTATGTTAAAAAACTATCAATCAAATGTTTAGTCAATTAAACACTTTTTATTTAATAAAAATTCGTTAATAAACAAACAAGTTTTATATTTAAGATGTATAGTTTAATTTCTTTTACTTGGGTCGTATGTAGGCACTTTATTTTTAATATTAGAAATCTTAAAAAGGCGCAAGAAAGCGCAGCCATTTTTTTTTCATTTTGTTAAAAAAAATTCAATTAACAAAAAAGTGACAATAGTTTTGCTTAACAAAATTTTATCTCACACAAAATTATATTTTTTATATATCTTTAAGGTAAATTCTAATAATAATTGACTTCTTAGTTTAAAAAATATGATTACTCTATGACAACCTACAGCTAGATATTGGTATTTAGAATTTTTAGTTTGTATTTTTTATAGAGTGACCTTCTTTTTATTTGATTTTTGAACATTTCAATTTTTTTCATTTTTAACTTTTTATTTTTTTAATATTCTTTACATTATTTGTACTTTTTATTAATATATATATATATATATATATATATATATATATTTTTTTTTTTTTTTAAGTTAGCCTAAAGTGTTTTAAAAATAATAAACAAGCACTTTTTTAAGACTGGCTATATATAACTTTTTCTCGAAGAAGTCCCTTTTTAGTAAATTAATAATATCTTTCACATGGGCACTTTGTGGCAGCAGGTTTTAAAATATAGTTTTTAAAAGATATGTACTCTTTGAGAAAATAAAAATTTCAAGAAAACGGTTGATGACTGAAACAAAATTTTTGTCCAACATTTATAAGAAATCTATATATTTATAGAATTTCAGAAATCCCAAGCAAAAACCATTACCATACCTGTCTATACATCAGAATTGAAATCAAAATATACAGGGATAAAATCTACTTACCTCCCTCTACAAGATTTATTTTATGAGAATTTTATGCCACATCAAATATTGTCGCAAAATGGCTTTAAATCTGGGTCAAATCGCCATGCAAATATGGTACTTTAACGCGTTCCGTTGAAAGGAAACATGACACTTCTGAAAGTTGCGTCAATCAAATAATAGTTTTTTTCAAGGCCTACTGGACTATCTACTCTTTTTTAGTAAAGATGTTCAGAAGTGTCAGTATGTATTTAATTTAACCCTTTTTGACGAAAAATCAGGTCCGCGGGCCCACTGTGTGCTGATGGAAGAACGTCGATTGACATTGATTGTCAAAATGACATTTTATAAATACTTCTCTTTGCAAACTAATCCCAAGACTGTTTTAGATTGGGTGCGCTTGTCCCACTAATTTGAGTTAAAAAGAGATAGTAAGTAGCTGGATGATAATGTGTGAATTTAGTAAATAAAACGAGTAGACCACTATTTGTTTATTGATATCATGATTGTTTAAGAGTCTTAGGTGCCCTTACTAACACATTAATTTAAAAAAGATGGTAAATAATCGGATAATAATGTGTAAGTTCAGTTAATGACACGATTAGATTAGAAGGTGGTATGTTCGAAAATTCTATTTTGTGTCGGGGTGCCGTGCTACGTCACAGTCAGCGCCTTATTGTTTTTGAGCATTAATAACACGACATTTCAGAGTTGTCACGTCACCAATCAATGACGTATTTTATTGAAACAGTGTTTTAAAACCGATGCAACACGAGAAAATAGATTGATACGTATTTTTACCTAAAACTGCACGTTAAACGCTCTACGTTTTGTTCCAAATTTGAGTTTAAGTTGAATGTTTTTACGTTACCATAACAAGTCTACTAATAGCAGAGAATATGGAATTTGGCGCTGTGTTTTTTTGATGTTACAATTTTGTTTATTGTCTTTTCAACTACAGTAGGAATATATTTGCAAAGAATCCTTTGTACTGGAAGCGGAAATTATCGTCTAGGCCTCATTTTTCGATCGGTCAATCAACCAATTCTATTCTTTGGTAACCTTAAGGTGCCCGTAGACTGCCGTAAGCTAACGTAAATACGTAAGCTTCTAACGTGACCTTGACGACGGTGTGACGAAGTGCGCTTGCGTAACTGTCAAATCTCATTACTCTCATTACGTAAGCGTAAAAATACGTAGCACAACTTAAACTATCTAATGCTTCCGGTTTATTTAAATGACCGTGTGCTTGGCTGGCTGGCCCGTTGGGTCTTCACGTAGTATGTGAGAGTGAATGAGTTGTAATTGTCCCGGGCACCAAGTGACTTCGAGTAAGAATATCTTGGTGTCCACCGAATTGAGGTGGCAAATGTCTGCAATAAGCGGACAGGTCAATAAGTAAAAACGAAACAAAATGACATCTCTTAGTGACGTTTGGAGATTTAAATATTGCTGCCATTTTTAAACCAAATTATTATATATTTTTTATTTATTTCCAAGTTTTGTGTGGATATACGAGCTTACAGTGAAGTTGGCCCAACTATCAAAATTACGTTTTTTTTATGAAATTTTTAATATTAGCTAAAACGTAATAAAAACTAAAATGTATTTCTGATAGCATACGATATTTTTATTTAATATCAGAGAAAAATATCTTACAGAAATTTACAAAAACTGCCGATTAATAAAAATCAACGAAACCAAATAACAGCAAATCACCACTGCGTTAAATCGCCTTTTTGAATGATTACTGCTGCAGGGCTATCAAAACGGACGGGCCACGATCCTCCACTTTGTTGACGTCACATCCGGGGCTGTTTTTTTTTTGATGGTCACGTTACGACACAGCTGATTGTCTTTAAAGTATTGAAGCCGATATTGAGATTATTTTTACTATATTCTTGCAGAACAATTTTTTTAAAATGTATAGTGATCCTTAATTTTTCAGAGCCGCTTCATTAGCTCACACTAAAATGAAATTTAAAGCAGAAGCGAATGTGACAAACACAGATGACAAAGTCAAATACATGTCAAATATAACAGTTAGCATGCGGTACATGGCGGGTAATTTAAATTCAAAATAAGAAATGCTAAATCTTGAAGATTTTAACCTTTTAATCATCTAGCATCCTTGCAAAGTTTGGTGGCATATCGGGATGGTGTCTGAGAATATTTCACTGAAAGTTTGCGGAAATCTGTAGTGCCATTTTGAAAATATCATTAAAAAAATCTGACCTCCCATAAGGCCCAATGTAAAAGTCAGCCCCCGGAGAACAGCTGACACCATCTTGTTGGCGCATTCAATATTGTTTAAACGCATTTGTTCAATTTGGGGTAATAAGTTGTTTTGAAGCACAATAATGTACTTCTCAGCATTCATAATAACTTCTACAAAGTGTAAGTTTCCCACTCCACTTGTTGACATGGATCCCCAAATCATAACAGAAGCCGGAAACTTAACTTTTTTTTAAGACAGTCATTATGAAACACTTCTTCTTTAGTTCTTATGACACGACTCCTACCTCCTACTTATTTTTAAAATTTTATTTTTGGTAGGTAGTTTTAAAAAATTTTCAACATTTTGTTGCAAAATGAGAAAAAAAAATATTAAATTTTTACAGCAACAGATTAAATTATTCTAAAAATCTAAAAAAAAAACAATTTAGGTACCTAGTACATCAATATCAAATTTTTATAAATAAAAAAGTTTGGCCCTAATGCCAAAAATTAAAAAAAAAACTCCGTAGCTTAAAACGTTAAGCTATATCAAAATGCGGATTTGCTCTAAAGCTTACCTTGATAATCGAGCGTCGCGTGTAGGTGTTGTTTCTCTCCACACCTTAAATTCCCCAAACACCGAACTTGAGATACCCTGTATATGATATACTACAATATGTTTTTAATTCAAGATACAAGAATTTATGAGACAAAAAGCACTAAGAGAAGAACAAATTGAAAAGGAAAGGGCACTTATCAAAGCATCCAAAGAAAAGGAAATTGCCAGACTACGAGGACTACAGGAAAAGAATCAAGATTTAAAGGCCGCTTTAGATGAAATGCAAGCTTTGAGGTCACAGGAAGAGGTAATAAAAGGTTTTAATTAGGACAACTTATAACGAATTATTTTGGGAAAAAATGTGCATTACTACTATTGTTGTGGGAAAACTAGTGCAATTTTTTCTGTTCTTTTGCACTTAGTGTATGTACATACGTCGCCACGGGCTTTCCAAACTCGTGTTGCATTAGTGAACTTTCGTATTCTTTTAAAACTACACTAGGGAAATTTTTTGACAGTACCAAAATAGTGTCAGTACACCACGAGTGGCGTACTTACTTTCTCAAAAGAATTCGTTATTAGAGTTCTTTTTTAAGGCTCTGGAACAAAATAGCGAGTATTAAAATAGCGGTATCGAAATAGCGACAATCAAAATAGCGATGTAATGAAAGGGCGACTATCAAAATAGCGATGTAACAAAATAGCGATGTAACAAAATAGCGATTGTAACGAAATAGCGATGTAACAAAATAGCGATGTAACAAAATAGCGAATATCAAAATAGCGATGTAACAAAATAGCGACTATCAAAATAGCGATGTAACAAAATAGCGACTATCAAAATAGCGATGTAACAAAATAGCGACTTTCAAAATAGCGATATTTCTTGGCATATAGCTCGACTAAAGGGTTTCTTTCTAAGAGATTTTTTCAAAAAAAACTTTCCTGACTTCTTTCCCGGTATCCTAGAGGGTGTGAATCCGAACCGAACCGAACTGAACCGAACCGAACCGAACCCAACTGAACCAAACCGAACCAGCATATTTAAAAAAAAAAACTCTCCAGACTTCTTTTCCGGAATCCTAGAGAGTATGAATCAGAACGGAACCGAATTCGGTTCAACCGAACCGATTTCGGTTCAGATCGGTTCGGTTCGGATTCACACCCTCTAGGATCCCGGAAAAGAATCAGGGAAGTTTTTTTTTTTTAATTAGCTGGTATAGTCAAAATACCGCAGGAAATAATAGCGCATTTCGGTTCGTTTCGGTTTGGATTGGTTTGATTAGATTCGGTATTTTGATACATCGCCATTTTGATACATCGCTATTTTGATACATCGTTATTTTGATACATCGGTATTTCGATACATCGCTATTTTAATACATCGCTGTTTCGATTTTCGCTATTTTGGTTGTCGCTATTTTGATATATCGCTATTTTGATTGTCGCTATTTTGATACATCGCTATTTTGATATGTCGCTGTTTTGTAACAAACGCTATTTTGATACATCGCTATTTTGATAGTCGCTCTTTCATTATATCGCTATTTTGATAGTCGCTATTTCATTACTCGCTATTTCGTACGTCGCTATTTTGAACATCGCTATTTCGTTCCAGAGCCCTTTTTTAAACAAGGTTGACACATTTTGCCGAACAATTAGATTATTAAGGCATTTTTAGTGTGATTGTTGTTTGATATTTTTTCCGTATTTTATTATGGAAATATTTAGCCCGACACAGCGTCTACATATTATTTTTCCTGCGAGCGTGCGGAAAATAGCTTTTTACGCACTCATATTCGTGCGAAAAGTTATTTACGTCATCGATTTGCCTTATACCATTTGTTTTATGGAAATCCGATGACGCAGCTACAGTCGTCCAGTTAAGTTCACATGAAAGGTCAAATTCTGTAGGCAACCAATAAAAAGATCTAGACGACGCTATAGTTTCTTAAGCGAACAGCATTGAAAATGTTCGAAAAGGTGGAAGAGATCCCTAATGAAACTTTAGTTGCCACCGATAAAGCCACCCCGGAACTTGTACAAGTTTCGTTATATAAAACACATAAATTTCGTAGATTTGTCAATTTTTTAATTTTATATAGGGTACATACAAAAATTCAACAAAATAAAAAATATATTTTGATTTTTCCACACGCTACTTTTCAATATATTCAGACACAAAAAATCTTTGGGAAATACTTGAATAGAGTTACTTTCACTTCACTTCACTCTTATGACATCAGCATTGTACAGGTATGTTTATGGAAAATGCAAATATCTCCATTACGGGTAGCATAAATAGATATTGTAATACATGGGCGTACGCAGCGAGGGGCAGGTAAGGGCATTTGCCGCCCCCCTAAATGTTGAAAATAATTTAATAATTTCCAAACAAAACAATCAATTGATCAAATTAGAACTTCAAACTAATTCCTTTCTACGTAATATTATACAATAGATGCACTATTCTCAACGATATATAATATATACTGTGAAGGATATAATTCGTTTTTTCCGTGAATTAATTTTACGAAGAAAGTTTGGTCCAAATATTCCTCTCCTTTGTGAGACACACACGAGGGTCTCAAAAAAACAGAATTATTGCTCTATCTAAACCACTCTTTGGTCATCCTTGAAAGCAATAATGCAATTCTGCAACCAGAAAGATGGCATTTGAGCTTTACAGTGCTTCAACAAGGCCAGTACTTATTACTGTCATTAAGTAAATTTAAGATGCGCAATAAACAATTTTCAGAATTTTAACATTTAATTGGGCTTAACGATGATGATAATTTGTAGTAAACATTGTAGAGAGACAAAAAAAAATTAAGGGAGAGGAGTTTAAAAGTTTGGAAGTAGCAGAAGTTGCAAAGCAAGCGAATTGCTTCTAATATTTTGCCAGCATTGCCATGTAGTACCGTAGAACGATCTTTTCAGAGAAGAGATAAAGCGGTTTGTGCATGCTGAGTGTACGGAAATTATTTTTTAAGCAGATTTGCTGAAGGTTCCACACTTTTCGTTTTATTGGAATGGGTTGGGATTTAGAAAACCGACGTGTATGTATGCTCGTTTTTCGTTTTGATTTGTTTATTTTAATAAATACCTATTTTATTTTTAACTTTTTGCATATGCCATTCCCTAACTTTCATGCTGCGTATGCCCATGTCATAATATAGGTATCCTTAAAAGCTGTAAAAAAATGCTAAAATTAATGTTCTTACAACTTTTTTCTCAGACAGGTTCGGTTCGGTTCGGTTCATTAATGTCATAGTGGACAAAAAGTATGTATTTAGATAAATTGACATATCTCCGTTACGGGTGGTAATATATTACATTGCTTCCTGTAATGGTATGGATATGTTACCGGACAAACCCGATTTTAGGATAAACTAGTTTTTCCTAGAGTCCCTGTATGTTGACATATTTGGATGTATTAAAGTCTTTGAAATAAAAGGACAAAACATCGGATGTCTATACTCTAACAATTGTTAGAAAGAGAACGTATCCGCGCTCTTTATCTTACAACGAACGGCGGTAATTTAAATTATAGGAAAAATCGAAAGTCTCTCAAAATCGTTTCGCTGATTAAGCGACCTTTAATAAAATGACAAAGCATGTCATGTTTGTTTTTATTTGTCAAAATGTTTCAAATAAAAGTCAGGGAAATTGCACAACAGAAAACCAAGTTTTTATTTCGAAACCATAAATTTTTAATAAAATAAATAATTATGTACCTATTCCTCTTTCTTAATTAGCTGTTGTAATACATCAAATAAGAGACATCGATTTTCTAGTTTTCCCAGAAATCCAGAATTTTAAACAATATGGGTAAAAATGTTAATGCATTCATCAGCAAAAGTTGGATCTAATACCAAAATTTGAGAGGTAGGTGTAGCTTTTTAAAATTAACAATAGGATTTGAAATGAAATGAGCACTTTGGCCGGTTTGAAATTTATTAAATTTAGTACATATGCGTAAAACATAAACATAAAGCATCCTATTGTATAACAAAAGAGTTCCGATCGCTGTTATACAGGGGGTTTTCTTTGAACTTTTAAAACGAAACTAAGTTTATATAAGTATTTTTTGCAATTTTTGGGAAAAACCCTTGGTCACGTCGATTTTCTTTACGTGAGGGAGATCTTTTGACCCCTTATATAGATAGGGAATATAATTCGAGTTCGCCTTGTTTTGATGGGCATCGTTCATTAGTTTTTTTTTATTATAGATAAATTCATCGATTTTCGAAAAACAAAGCCCCTTAAAGAGATAGATATATAAAAACGCTAACCACTTGACTTATCTTCTTATCCAGTGGCGTACGCAAGCGGGGGGCGATGTGTGCAAATACACAATCCATCTCTACTTATCGATATGCGCTCAAGCCCCCCCTCCCCCCTTAGGATTCATTTCTGCATAAGCCACTGCCTGTATAATCTATGGTAACTTTAAATAGAAATATCTAAAAAATTTATAATTTCGGAAAATTTCCCCTAGCAAACAAAATTAACGTTCTCAAGCGTTTTTTATTTCATTTGCTAAAAATTACACAAATCTCTATATTTCGTTTTAAAAGAAATACTCTGTACATACATGTCATTTTTCTAATGTTATTTAAAAACATAATTTTTTTTAGGACCACCTTGCACAAGAAGAGTTATTATTTATTTCAGAATGAAGAAACTCTACTTTTAAGAAATTCGACGAATATATGGAAAAAATTGAACTGTACAAAAAAGAAAACGAAAATTTAGTTTTAAAGTACAAGGAGTTGGAACATTTTTGGCCTTCTATCAGGAACAGGAAGAATTTCTCATTTTACCACTATATCTATTTTAAAACTATTTCCATCAGAAAATATTGACAAACTGATGTGACTGTCAAGTTCTCGCCGAATAAGAACCAACATTCAACGATAATTTGCACTGGACTGGGCTAATATTTTCCTAGAAATTATCATCATTCTATTTATTATAATAATAATTTATTTTTATTTAACCGTCAGCTGGCTACTAAATATTTACTATAAGTTTTTGCATCTCGAAATTTTGACACGTTTAGTCTGGGAGACACGGCGCGGCGCAGCCGTTAAAGCATCTAATTTGTAGGACGAACGTTTTGTCATGTTTGATATCATAAAATCTTTTCTGTTAAGAATCACCCTCAATAATTTTCACACATAAAAGTTGAACGTTTTAGTAAAAGAATGCTATTTACGAGAAATCAGCCTGTTACTCCTCACTTAAAAAATAGACCGGTGTACTGTGGACTAAAATCTTCCAAATCAGTTACTATAATAATAAAAATACTCTGCCAATATATGGGCCCCTAAGCTCACACTAGGTACTATAGTTATAGTGTACATGTGAGCTAATATAACTAAAAACTGAAATATATTTTATTTAACTCCAGACTAAATTACCTTTTGTTTGATACCACACAAGCCATGTTTTGACTTAAACTCAAATTTTTGAAATTTACCCCCACCCTTAAAAAAACAAAAAACTAAAATGTATTTTTTTATACTCCGGACTCAATTACCTTTCGTTTGATATCACACACGCCATATTTTCACTTAAACTCTAATTTTTAAAATATACCCCCACCCTTTTTTTTAAATAAATTAAAATGTATTTTGTTTAACTGCAGACTCAATTACCTTTCGTTTGATATCACACACGCCATATTTTCACATAAACTCTAATTTTTGAAATCTACCCCCACCCTTTTATTTGGTTTCTGTTCGGTGGATTTTGTTAATTTTTAAATGGGACCATCTCGACCCAAGACCCAGCCTAGGTACCAAATTTCATTAAAATCGGCCAAGCGGTTTTTGAGTTATGCGCGTTGGTCTTTACAGACATACAGACAGACAGACAGACAGACATACAGACAGACAGACAGACAGACAGACAGACAGACAGACGGCGCAACAAAAAAGTTTCAAAATCATCTGAAACGCAAAGATATATAAAAATTTTGAAATCGGAGCAACTTTTTTTTTCTCGAAAAAATTAGGATCACCATAGCTCACACTACTATATTATAGTATATGTGTGAGCTAAAATCTACTACTTTGTTTAGGAAATAGTTAAAAAATTATTGACAATGTGATATGCACGTTGGATGTTACCTAATTATATGTTATTTTATAATTAAATATATGTATGCCCGCAATTAGAAAAACGATAACTGCAGTGGACTGTATATATTTTATTAAATGAAGCGCGAACAAACATAAATATATTGATACGAAATCAGGAAATAATCAAAATGTCCATAGTTAATTGCTGGTACCACACAACGGAAATCAGAAACAAAGTACTTACCAGTTTGCAGCCAATTTCTCCACGGTCCAGGGGCCCCTGTCTTGATCTAATGATGGCTGAAGTTTCCAGTTCTATGCTTCAGTACACCAAAATCGAGCACTTTTAACTGTAGAAATTTGTAATAGTTGGAGAAAGAAATTAACACGCCATTTTCTCGAGGCGGTAGAAAAGGATCTCACTGATTCTTGATGCGCATGTCCAATGCGCGGAAAATGTACTCTGTCCGTCATTCAATTGTGTGGTTTTAAAATTTTAAAAACAACCGCGAAATTTAGCGGGAGCTAACATAACTGCCCTCCAAAACACACAATTTTAGAATATCAACCGGACAGATATAGATATAAGAAAAAATGATCGACCGATAAATATAAATGAATGGAAAACAGATAAGTATCGTAAGTTCATTTAGAGATAACGAAAACCCGAAAAAAGCAAAACAAACAAACAAAAAATTCAAAAAAAAAATAAAAATAAAGAAAAACCTATTGTAATACCCGGTAATAGGAAGAAAAAATTAAAATTACTTTTAATTCGGCAAGAGGCACAGTTTTACAACTGGCCGCTTATAAACACCGGTAGCCGTTCGTACCGTCGCTACACGCACTTGACCGTCTCCGCCGGGATGCAATTCGAGAACCCGACCGACTGGCCATTTCAAAGGTTGGATGTGATCACTCGTTATGATAACCAAATCATTTAATTTGATATTTGGGGACGAGTCAGCCCACTTGTGTCGCTGTTGTAGCGTATGCAAATACTCTACAGAATACCGTTTCCAAAAATCATTATGTAGGTTTTGGATTAGTTGCCATCTCGAGAGCCAATTTAGGGGAACGTCGGACAAATCTGACTCCGGAATTTCTGAATTAAGGGGTTCAAGGGTCAAAAAATCCCAGGGGTAAGAGGTTGAAGATCGTGTGGGTCTGAAGAGGCAGGAGATAAAGGGCGACTATTAAGTACAGCTTCAATGCGACATGTAAGGGTGGACATTTCCATGATGGACAACTTCTGGTCGCCGACAACTCGAACAAAGTGAGTTTTAAAACTTTTGACGCCAGTTTCTGCCAGGCCATTGAAATGTGGACTGAGAGGAGGTCCTAGATGCCAACGAATAGAAAGTCTGGTGGACGCACTTCTTGCGTAATAAAGTAATTGGTTACGAAACCCTATAAAATTACTGCCCTGATCTGACCAGCATTGCGTCACGCTTCCACGTCTGGAAATGAATCGATGGAATGCACCTACAAACCTTTCGGTGGACAGTTTCATGGTTAATTCCAAATGCACGCAATGTGTGGCCGTACAGACAAACACACAGACATACGATTTGAAAGCTTTACAACCACGGTAACGATGAGGAATCACAAAGAACGGTCCACAAAAGTCGATAGCTACACTCGAAAAAGGTTTAAGTTGATTGATTCGATGAGCGGGAAGTGAACTCATTATGGGCGGTCTCTAGGGTTTAGGGTTGATTCTAAAACATTGCAAGCACCAGGTGCGGAATATGGTTCTTTGAATTGCCCGTCTGGCAGATAATATCCAAAATTTCTGTAAAAGCAGATTATGTAATGTTTTAAACCCAGGATGAAGGTATTGTCGATGAGTGGACTCGATAAGAAGAGTAGTTAAACGATGGTTACTCGAAAGTGAGACGGGGTGTTTTGCAGAACAAAAGGTCAGATTTTTGTAATCTGCCACCGACTCTAATGATATTATTTTCATCAAGAAAAGGTGAAAGTTTTCGAAAAGGTTTCGGTATTGGTTTATCCTTAGATAACGCGGAAAAAAGTTCAGAAAAACAAGAACCTTGAACGTGTTTGATAAGAAGGTATAACGCACTTTGCATCTCACCGGTGGTAGGAAAAACAATAATTTCAAAAATAATTTTTTGGTCCGGTGGATTAGTGGGTTTTTGATAGGAATGGTTTTGAAAAAGGTTAACTATTCGGAGGACATAACAAATGATACCTTGAATTTTTGATATAGATGAATATTTGATAAGAAGCTGATCTAAGAAGTTAACGTCAATTATCGCATTGCAACGGACCTTTGGATTTTTCTCCAGATTAATATCTCCGAAATCAATCGGCATTTTTGACTTATGAAAATCGGGCCATTCGTTTTCGGGAGACCACAAAAACGACGGTGCGTTCCACCACATGTCATGTGAAATGAGCTGTGAAGGGGTGGCCCCTCGTGACACAATATCGGCTGCATTTAAAGCAGAAGGAATGTAGCGCCATGAGTTTGAGGGAATGATTTCTTGGATTCAACTGACTCGATTTCCAACAAAGGTTTGCCAGCGATTAGGAGGGGATGAAAGCCAGTGCAATACGACTTGCGAATCGCAGAAAGTAACGATATTTGTAAAAGTTATTTTTCCTTCATAGCTAGATAAAACGAAGTCAATTAATTCGCTTAAAAGAAATGCGCCTAGGAGTTCTAGCCTAGCCAAAGTTTGTGACTTTATAGGCGCGACCCTAGATTTTGCAGATATGAGAGAAACAGATATATTGTTTTCCTCTTCTACACGAAAATATACGACGCCTGCGTAACCTCGAATTGAAGCGTCACAGAAGCCGATGATTTGACAGGTATTGGTTTTTGACAGTTTGATTTGTCGGGGTAATTGAAAATTGGAAAGAAGCGGGAATTCAGAACGAAGTTTGTTCCAAGAGTCGATGATAGAAGAATCTGGTTCTTCGTCCCAGCCTATTTTCGATATCCACAGCTGTTGCAAAATAAATTTTGCTTGTAGCAACAAGGGACAAAGAAAACCTAATGGATCGAAGATTGTTCCTATGATAGATAAAATAGAACGTTTAGTTGGGGGTTTGTCCTTCATTCGGCATTGATAAGAAAAAATGTCGTTTTTTGGATGCCATTGAAGTCCTAAAACTTTGATAAAGTGTGGTTCATCCTTGTCAAAAGAGAGAGGCATTTGACGATTGGATTCTGGCAATGTTGCCAATAACTCAGGACAATTGCTTGCCCATTTTTTAAGTTCAAATCCTCCCGACTTCAACAAATCATTGAGTTCCATCTGTAGGGAAAGGGCTTTAGAAAGCAAAGGGCTAGTTCCCAAGATATCGTCGATGTAAATTGACGTTTTTAGAACACTACTAGCCAAAGGAAAACGTTCCTTTTCTCTCTCTGCGAGCTCATTTAATGTACGCATGGCTAGAAAAGGTGAGCATGTCATGCCAAAAGTGACAGTAGAAAGTTCCCACACTGAAAGTGGGTCCTGTGGAGAAAACCTCCACAATATCCTTTGATAAGGACGGTGATAAGGACTTGACGGAACATCTGTTTGATATCAGCAATGTAGGCAATAGGATTAAGATGAAACGTAAGGATTATAGAAGCAATATCCTTTTGAAGTTACGGTCCAGATAACAACGTGTCATTGAGACTAATATTCTTTGGGGTGACTGCCGAACAATCCCAGACTACCCTTAATTTTGTACTTAAGCTTTCCGGCTTTAGTACGCAATGATGTGCCAAAAAACATGATACGTCGACTTTTGGTTGACTAGATAAAACTAGACTCATATGATTAGAATCGATATAGTCTTGCATGAAACTTGAATAGGCAGTGTACAGATCAGGATTTTTGAGTAATCTATTTTCTAGAAGTAAAAATCTACGATAAGCTTGCGGATAAGTATTTCCTAGATCAGGGTTTATTTTATCTTTAAACGGAAGATCTACCATGAATCTACCGCTCGGTTGCCGTACGACACTCAGTAAAAATTGATTCCGCTTGTTTTTCTTCCTTTGATAAGATTTGTTTTTTAGGCAAATGTTCGATTTCTCAAAACCTAGGGAGAATGACCTCTAAAGGAGGTGAATGACTCGTTAAAAAACAACTGGTTCGTTCCGTAAGACTACCTACTTCGTCCACTTTTTCCATGACGACCCAGCCAAAGATGGTTTCAAGGGCGGAAGGTTGCCCTATTTGTCTAAGAACCCTGCCCTCCTTGAACATCTGTGCGAATAGCTCGCAACCAATAACTAGGTCCACAGGTCTAGATTTGAAATAAGATGGGTCGGCAAGTTTAAGGTTTTCCAAGTGTTTCCACTGATTATCGTTCAAAGTGAATGTAGGCATATTGGAACCTAGTTGTGGAACAACAATTGCTTCGAAATTAAGTAAAGGAGTGACCTGTCCTTGTGGCTTAATATGTCATTGAACGATCCCTTTGGAAGTAAAAGAAGACATTTGATTTAATCCGAATATATCAGTAGTGTAACTTCGCCTAGGAAGATTAAGACGCTGAATACATTTTTCACTGATGAATCCTGTCTGTGATCCAGAATCAAGCAGTGCTCTTACAGGTTGAAAATTTCCGCAACCGTCCATAACATCTATTATGGCGGTGCATAAAAGAAAGGTACCTGAAGGTCCTGAGGTATTTAATGACACATGAAGATTATTGACAGGTGGTGTGTGAATGACAGGACTAGTATCTTGGCTTCCAGACTCTTTTACTATTGCAAGTCCTGCATGAATATTTTGATTTGCACGTATCTACCCCATGCGAGGGATGAAAACACGCTAGACATAGTTTTTTTCTGCTTGACGAAAGATAGGCGCTCGATAGACGAGAGGTCAAGAAATGTTTGACATTTCGAAAGCACGTGACCTTGATTACAGCAGAAACATTTTATTCCCGTACTTGAATTAGTTGAGGTGCCAGCCAGTCCTATAAAAGGCGAATTGGATGATTTATAGGTAGGCTTTTGCCCAAACTGATTTGGCATAGAATTTGATAGGTAGGCACCTTTTTGGGTGCTGTTGATTGAGGAAGTGATTCCAAAACTTTACATCTTTTTTCTAGAAATTGAAAAAGTGACTGAAAAGTGGGAATTTCGGTATTAGTATTGGCGTGACTCATTTCGAAATTTGAACGCGTCGGAATATCCAATTTTTCTAACAAAATGAAAAAAATAATAAAGTCCCAACTGTCAACGTCAAAGCTAAGTGATTTTAAAATTTCTAGGGATTCTGAAAAGGTGTCAATTAAATTACGCAATTCTTTAGCTGACTCGTTTTTTAATGTAGAGTTCATAATTGTGCTTAAAGCATCATTTGCGAGGTCTCGCTTATTTTGATATCTATTGACTAATTTGTCGTAAGCAATTTTATAATTTTGATCAGATAAGCTAATCCCTGATATCAATTTTAAAGGCTCATCCTCGAGATATGAAAATAAATATTGAAGTTTTCGGACGTTACTTAGACTTTGATTTTGATCTATAATGTTATTAAAAAGATCGAAAAAGCTTGGCCATAATTTTTTATCACCTCGAAATATGGGAATACCTAACTCTTTGAGTTTTGGAGTTTCGTTTTGTCGAACATATGATCCCGAAAAGGATGGAGCCTCCACCGGAAATATTTCAGAGTAAACCCCTTTACACGCATAAAAATATTTACGACCTTCTGAAATGATCGCATCTTGCGTTTTAAACTCCTCGTCGTCCGAGTCGTCTATCAAAATAATGACATCATTATGTGCCAACATGCATTTATCGAAGGTTTCATCCAAATCGGAATACCTCACTTGAAACTCGTTTCTCGCTTTTGCGTCCGTTGCCGCGGTTTGTGAAAACACATAACACTCGGTGATCGCAGATAAAAAACCCTTGCGTTTTTGCACGGCTTTTTTGATAGACATGATTTTTACCTTTGAAATGACGAAATTGTCGGTAAATATACAATTAACGGTAAATTAATGCTTCTGAAATAGAAAAAATGACGAATTGTCGAAAATATGCACTAATTTATCGCAATTGATGAAAATTGTTTTAAATATCGAAATGATATGGAACACCTCTAATCACAGAAATGAGAAATGTTGTTTGTTTTGATTGATTCTCGATTTTTGTTTACTGAAGTGACCACGCGGTAGACCCTGCGTTACCATAGCAGCGGACCGAAAACAGGTGAACTGCGCCGAAACCGAAGGTCGAACGAAAATCTCTTTCGGTTCAATACGATTGGCAAAATTCAAGGCCGTGTGATCTCGGCGAAAATGTGAAAATGAAATGGCCGACTTATTAATACCATCGTATGGAGTAAATTTAAATATTTGGTTCGAAGGAACACTTTTATGTATGCCCGCAATTAGAAAAACGATAACTGCAGTGGACTGTGTATATTTTATTAAATGAAGCGCGAACAAGCATAAATATATTGATACGAAATCACGAAATAATCAAAATGTCCATAGTTAATTGCTGGTACCACACAACGGAAATCAAAAACAAAGTACTCACCAGTTTGCAGCCAATTTCTCCACGGTCCAGGGGCCCCTGTCTTGATCTAATGATGGCACCACGTAGCTGAAGGGCTGAAGTTTCCAGTTCTATGCTTCAGTACACCAAAATCGAGCACTTTCAAGTGTAGAAATTTGTAATAGTTGGAGAAAGAAATTAACACGCCATTTTCTCGAGGCGGTAGAAAAGGATCTCACTGATTCTTGGTGCGCATGTCCAATGCGCGGAAAATGTACTCTGTCCGTCATCCAATTGTGTGGTTTTAAAATTTTAAAAACAACCGCGAAATTTAGCGGGAGCTAACACAATATACATAATAAAAAAATTTGTGACTTTCTTCTTTGGGAAAAAAACTTAAAATAATGAACACACGGATAAAATCAAAATGTTGATTTTCTGGATTTATTTTATAGTCGATGACATGGCGTTGACGTTAAAAAGCACCAAAATATTTCAGTGCTGGACACCAGCACCAAATTTGGCACACAGCTTCTACACATAATATGGCTTTAAAAAAATGCCGGGAGACAATCTCTGGCATGTCCGGATCATCCTGTGATGACGTTATCAAAATGGCGGACAAAATTTTTAGCATGAAATTGGATTATCACTTGTAACTTTGTTAATAATTAACCGATTTTAAGTTTTAATAGCTCATTTATAAGCTTGAATAATTTGCTAAAAAAAACCTTATATTTATTTTTTTACGGGGGGGGGGGGGTAGTTTTAACGCATCCCTTAAAATTGTGGTAATTAGTAATTTATTGTCAACAAATTGTGTACAGAAAACCAAACCAAAAAAAATTATATTAAATATTAAGTATAAAACAGTTTTTTAATTTTAATTATTGTTTCTGCCTCCCTCCACTAACACACCGCCTGCCCCCACGTTCGACTGAACTCTAATAATTTTCTTGTATTGCATACAAAATAAAAAACATTTTTTTGGGATTTATTAAATGTTTGTTAATAATTTTAGAAAACTAAAAAAAATTACTACCCTTTTTCCACTGTCCCCACTCCTTCCCTCTAATAAATTTTCTCAGCCCGCCCTGACCCTTTTTATCCCCTCGAGCCCCCAAAATTCCTTTGACTTCTCCCAAAAATTGACAACAAATGATTTAACAGTATTTTGTCAAAAACTTAAAAAATACCAGACCTGACCTGACCTGACCTAGGCTCGTATTATTGGGGTCCCGTGAGGTGAGCGTGAAAGTGACTTTTGTCTTTGTTTATTATTGAATATTACGACAAAGACAAAAGTCACTTTCACGCTCACCTCACCTCACGGGATCTCAAAAATACGGGGCCTAAGCTGACCTAATCTGCCTACAGACTACGGAACAATAAATGTTCGAAATTGCCTGAAACTCAAGATCTATACAAAATTGTTGGAAGACATTGACCAGACCTGACTTTACTTGACTTGAACGAAACATCAACCTCATCATAATATATATTAATATGTACAAGCTTTTACAGACGGTCTTAGAACTCTATTCTTGGTTATGGGAAATTTATTGTTCTTTTATGGTCACTAAAAATCTATGTTTCCTTTGTCTGCAATTGCTTGTTTTTTTTTCTGCTGTGAGTGTATGTTAAACAAGAAATATTTGCTTACATTGGAATGTTTTAATATCTATTTGATTAAGAATTAAAGCATTGCCGAAAAATATTTCTTATTTAATATATTTATTGTTTGTTAAAGTGATTGAAAGAAGATAATGGCTAGCAAAAGGCCACATAAAATTTGCGAGGGAAGCCTTACTTTCCAGATGGAAATTGACTGGAACCTGTGCGCAATTTGCCAAATTTCATCGAAAGAGCCACTGACGTCACCTACAGAACGAGGATATGCTTCATTAATAGCAAATTTAGAAGATTTTGCAAAATCGGGAACAATACCCTGCCATTTAATGATGTCCAATCTTGCTCAGGCCCTTACTGAAAATAATGCAAAATATCACAAAGCATGTCGAACAAGGTATAACACTCAGAAGATTGAAAGACTTTTCCAAAAAATATTCCATTAGATAATAATAATGATGAAGAGCAGATAGTCATTGTCACTAGATCGCATCTTCCTAAATCCAGTGTTAATGAATCTTGCATTTTTTGTGACGAGAAGGGAGGCCAAGCCTCTGAAGAAAAACTTGTTTTACCTTCAACCCTTGATATAGGTCCAGCGATATTTGAAAACGCATTAGTTATACAGGATGATAAACTTTTAACAAAGTTAACAGGCAAAACCGATTTAGTAGCTTTGGAAGTCAAATATCATAAAATCTCTTATCGAGGATTCCTAAACAAAATGCGAAGTGCAAAACGAAAAATAGTTCAGGAAGATTCTGAATAAAAATCTTTAATACTTAGTTCCACAACCTGTCATATCTTGCCTTATGAAAACAAATTTCTAACATAAGGGGGGGATGTGTCGATATGGGAGGGGGACAAAAAATAGTTATAATTAAGAGTAGTATACGTAATAAACAATTTTTTTGTTTTGTTGTTTTAACGTTTCAATTTGTTTAGAATAACCGTCATTTTTCATTTATTTATTCCAATTTTAAGGGATTAGTAAAAACTACCCCTCCTACAAAAAAACTGAATTTAAGTTTTTGTTAGGAAATTATTCAGGCTTTAAAATGAGCTATTAAAACTTAAAATCGGTTAAGTATTAACAAAGTTACAAGTGATAATCCAATTTCATGCTAAAAATTTGGTCCGCCATTTTGATGACGTCATCAAAGGATGATCCGGAGATGCGAGAGATTGTCTCCAGGCAATTTTTGAAGCCTTATTATATCTAGAAAGCTTGTGCCAAATTTGGTGCTGGTGTCCGGCACTGAAATATTTTTTTTATATATTTACCAAATGCGTTGCCCATATTTGGCTTATTAGCAGCGGCGTAGCGTGGGGGGGGGGGGGGGGGTTCGTCGCCCCCCCCCGCCCCGAGGGCAGTGGCGCCCCATAGATGGCCGAAGCGCCCTCAGCTTTATTAAGTCGGGCCATTGAGTGAAACTAACGACATGAAGACCTTTTTTTTTGTTTTTTTTTTGGTCGCAAGATTTGTGAGAGGCGCGTTTTTGACCTTTTTGTTTTTTTTTGCCACAAGATTTTTCATCAGTTTTCAGAGGCGCCCTTTTTAGCTGTCGCCCTCCCCGCCCTTTCGGGCACGCTACGCCGCTGCTTATTAGATATTTGTTTGCAGGTAACAATTCAGAAATTTCAACAATTGAAACAAATATTTGTTAATAAAAACAAAATCATCTGGTAATATTTAAAAAAAAGCTACATTAAGCACTAATATATTGTTGGTATTTAAAAATATATGTGAGTTTAATTATTAATATACTGTATATTTATTATAAGGATCATTCTTATTTAATATTAAATTAATTAATTATAGGTTATTATATAATTAGTAGCTGTAATTATATTTAGTTATTTTGTATTAATAAGGTATTTGTAGGTTTCACGTTCTGTTTAATATACAGGGTGTTCATTTTAAAACTTCCCACCCCAGATTTCTCGTAAATGATTTTTTTTTAAAGCAAAAACACGTCAATTAATTTATTAAGGAGGACACATTTTGGCTATCTTAAAATTTTTGTAGTACACACCCCCTTTGAGGGGTACATTTTACACCTATATTTTGAATATGGAAAGTGGGTCAATTGACACTTTTTTTTTGAAGGTTTCTTAAATATCTTTAAAAAGGTGTACAAATTTTGAAAATCTATCAATTTGTTTTTGACATATTCACTTATTTTTTCAAAGGGGGTGTGTACTACAAAAACTATAAGATAGCCAAAATGTGTCCTCCTTAATAAATTAATTGACATGTTTTTACTTTGTCTCAAAAAAAAATCATTTTCGAGAAATCTTCGTTGGGAAGTTTTAAAATGAACACCCTGTATATTTCTATAGGGTTAATGGAAATAAGGACACCACTTTTGATTACACACCTGTATTTCTTCGTCTTCCTCAGGCTACACACCTTAGCCTTAGGAAGATGAAAATGGATTGTCGAAAAGAAATAAAGTTGTGTGATCAAAATTGGTGTCTTTTTTCCCATTAACCCTATAGAAGAAAGAGAATTTTAATAATAATAAAAAGCAAGTTGTTTTGATGAAAAATATTTATTTGTATTTTATTATAAAAGTGGAGTCAAATTTTTTTTGGTGGCTGGTAATCTTTGTTTTTTTTGGAAAGGTTGGTTAATGAAATATACACACGTTTGTTCCATGTGAGATGCACACAAAATTTTGTCAAATCTGACATAAATTGATTTTACCTCACTATAAGTTCGGGGACTCCACCATTATGAAAGGCCGCATGGATAGCCCGTGTTTTTTTAAAATGTTTCTCCTTTGTTCAATTACTTCCTCCACCTTCAAGTCAGTGCTGACCTGAAAAAGAAAATAAATTTTATATATTTGTAAATTTAATACAGAACCAGTGGCGTATATAAGGGGGGGCCTGGGCCCCCCTTTAAAGTTAAGTTTTTTTAGATATTTTCTACATATTTTATGAATATAAACATAAAATAGCCTAAAATACGGCCTCATGAGGTCTCGCCCCCCCCGAATTTTTTTCTATATACGCCACTGTGCAGAACAATAAATGTTTGCTTTAAGTTAAAACGTTTAAACATCACATTTTCATACTAAAGGCTATTTGCTTAAAATTCTTTAATAATTAATTCAAAGAATTGAAGCCATGATTTAAATGACATCAAATTTAAAATTATTAAAATCACAAAATACAAATATAAAGCATTCTAAAAAAAATAATAAATAACACGTACTATACTTACTGCTCTTTAAATAGGATAGTTTTTGTGATTTCTAATAGGATCTGTGTGGAAGACCAATCAGCAAGATGCATGTTTTTAACCAACAAAGCCAGATTTGTTTCCATCTTTAAGCGGAAATCTGAAACAAAAAAAAAGAGTATGAATTTTATATTAAAAACAAATAAAGCCTACGCCTGTGGATACTTGTCGTCACTTAGCACATAAATCATTTAATTAAAAATCAATCCTATTTACTGTTTGTTTATAAAGCAATCAGTTACCACAGAACAAAAAGTTTATACAATGAATACGTTTTTTTTCTTGAAGCTATATTTCTACCTTTAAATATTTACCTTTAAAGCGTTATTCCTGATGACTTTTTGTTCACTACGACTCTTGCAACCAAAACACCATTATGATGCCATAAAAATACCCGCTTATTTATGTCCGTGTTACAATGTTCTCCCCAAAACATGGCGTCCCCTTGATTTTTGGGCACAGTGTCTGCGACGGTCTGTAATACAATGCTACGTAGGGCGTCGGGTCGGTTCGGTCTAGACCGCGGCTCACACGTAGGGGAGAGCGGGGCTCGTTGGGCATAGGGGCACGTTGAGAAACCCCTATTAACTCGACAATTAGACGTCAGCTGCCAGTGCCACCTCCGTGGCAAAGTCGCCTTTGCTCATGCATTAGTCCGCAGTAAGCATCTGTGGTGTGTGTATCTCCAAGGAACAGATTTTGACCTATTTTTTTGGCTCTGTAACGAAATAGCGCGTATCAAAAAAGCGCGTATCAAAACAGCGCTTTTCAAAACAGCGCATGTTCAGAATAGCGCGTGTTCAAAATAGCGCGTATCAAAATAGCGCGTATTAAAATAGCGCGTGTAAAAAATAGCGCGTATCAGGTCTGCTTAGGTATATTCACCTAAACAGTTTGAGCAAGGTCAGATAAGTTATACTTACTTAACCGTTAAATAAACCGATGGCTTGCTATACTTAACACAACTCATATAGTTCGACTAAGGGGTCTCTTTCTAACATATATTTTTCAAAAAAAAACTTTCCTGGCTTCTTTTCCGGGATCTTAGAGGGTGTGTAACCAAACCGAACCGAACCGGACGGAACCGAACCGAACCCAAACATTTTTTCCAGTAACTCCCTGACCTTTTACCACCAAAAAAAATGTCACCAAGTTACAGGTCAGAATAGAAACCTACCAAAATAAGGATCGGGAAGCTAATTTAGGGAAATAATTTTTTGAAAAAATGTTTCGGTTTGGTTTGGTTCATTTCAGTTCGGTGCGGTTTGAATCCGTTCGGTTCGGTTCGGTTTGGTTACACCCTATAGAATCCCGGGAAAAAAGTCAGGAAAGTTTTTTTTTTGAAAAAATATGTTAGAAAGAGACCCCTTACTCGAACTATTTTGTAACAGAGACGTTTGTAATGCCGATCTTCCAAAACGCGGTATTTTTAGTTATTTTGAACATGCGCCATTATGATACGTGCTATTTTGATCACGCGCCGTTGTGATACGCGCTATTTTGATCACGCGCTATTTTGATACGCGCTAATTTGATACGCGCTATTTTGCCAGAGCCATTTATTTTTGGACCTCGTAAGTAACTTTTTGTTATTTCGGAAAACATTTTACAGATTGTTTTATTACACCTGCATGCCCCCATTCGGTTTTTTATAGTTAAGTTTACTTATTTAGACAGAGTTTAATGAAATTATAACGATGCTAATATTTACGCAAACATGATTGCCGACACTCTCAATTTTGTATGTAGGTGTGGAGCTAGTTGAGCCAAAAAGTTCGGGGCACGTTAGGCCACCGGCCCAGCTAACCCCATACATTTTCTAAAAACATTTTTTTTTATTTTAAGGTTTAAATCAGCATGCGTACGTATGATGGACTAAAAATCACGTCATGTAATAATTCTCGCCCTAAACAAAAGTTTAGGATTGTCCGCCTCTTGAAGACTGCGACGACTTGCGCCTGTAGTTATTTATCAAAGTTACCTTTGGCAACGCTGAAACGCTTTCGACTAGAATCGGGCATATTGCGGTCTCTTATTAATATATGCTATATTCTATCTGTTTTTAACCCTTTTATGGAAGTTAGGCCCCCTAGATGTGGACTTGTTCACGCGGTATCTTTGTTAGTCTTGGAGATATAAAGCTAATTTCTTCACAATCTTGATGGTGTTCTCTTGCAAATAAGTTATTGGCAGAAGTTATAAGCCAAAGATTGTGAAAAAACAGTAAAAAAGCCGCCATTTATTTATTTATGACATCACACAGACCCTTCAACTCAAATTTGAGGCAAACACCCAGTGACTTAAAATTGTGTGATCTATTATTACCAATCGATCTAGGGAAATTTTAAAAATTCGTGCTTTTCCAAAAGCTGGCGAAAGAAAGACCAAGAATATCAACCGAAGAAAATGGTCAACAGCTATACTAACTGAAACTCCGGTTAAAGAAGAGTTGGAACGTGAAAAAAGTAAAAAAAAAGAAAAATCTGTAACCAAAAATGTCTTCAAGGAAAAGAAGCATAGAAAAACTACTCAGAAAAGGACACTGAAAGATAACAGCGATGACGAAGAGGAAACATTTTGTCTAGTCTGCATGGAACCATTCTCTAACAGCAAACCAAAAGAAAAATGAGTACAATGTTTAACTTACAAGTTTTGGGCCCATGAAACATGTGCTGATGCAGGGTTTACTTATGTTTGCTAAAACCGTAATTCCGATTCAGACTAGAGCAAGAATTAGGTTACTTTATATTGCTTGTTTTTTAAGAAAGTTAAAGTTTAGTTTTTTAATATTATCAATAAAAATAATCTAAGAATTTCCTGTTATTTTATGTTGCATATATATACAGTTCCTAATTATTCAACCATGCCCAACTTGCCCCATCGTATGGCCCAACTTACTCCGTGGGTGGGGTTAGTTGGGCCGTTTGCAAGGGTACTAGAAAAAACTGTTTTTTAAGTTTGAATGCATAGTTTTAAAAACCAATATTTGCCTTAAACATATTATAATTGTAAACTGTAATATAGCAATGCTTTTATTTACATTTATGTAAAAAATGGCTCAACTAGCCCCGCTCTCCCCTACAAAATGTCAACCGAAACGTCACGATTTACGCGCGACAGGCCTGAGCCGAGACGGTAGAAAGTTATATTGTTCGATAATATCGCTTGTTAATAGTAACCAAATTTGTTGTGAACTTTACGAGGTAATTAATAGAAACCAATTCAGACCGTTATAATAACAAAATCACGCCATAACATTATACAAAAAATGTTTGTTGTAATAAACACAAAGAAATATTTGCCAATATTAAGAGTATATTTATATTTGGAAAATTTTAAGTATTAATAACAAAGACGTTCTGTTACCTTAAAAGAAAGAGTGTTTTGGTTATGGTTAATATAAGGCAATTAATATTTAAAAAAACATCAAATTATTATTGAAACAAATGAAATATTATTTATAACTAAACACTTTAAAAAAGGTTTGTTACCAATAATTAATGATATTTGCTTTTAATATTTTTTAATGGGCACAACAAAAATCAGGTTTACCAAATATTTGTTAATAATAAAATCGTTTTTTTTTTCAGTGTATTACTGGACCGCACCCCCGGTATACATACATATCTACTACTTTATATTGAGCCCTCTGTATTGGGAGGCCTTATTAATTTTCCGTTGCTAATTTTTATTAAAGTAATATACTCGTACCACGCCAATAAAAATAACATAACCTAGACGCAAATTCAAGAATGACATTGACGGGCTTGTCGCGACTCTAATATATCCAAATATTTCAACATACAAGGACTCTAGTTTTTCCTAGGCTAAATCAGTTTATCCGAAGAGTGATAGGATGAACTAGTTTATCCTAGAGGCCCTCGATACATTTGACAATTGTTTTACACCAGAGGTCGGCAACTCATATTGTCCTCTCTTTCTGGCAAAATCCAGTTTTACATGTAAAACCGATTTTGTGAAATAGCTAGCTATACCTATCTTTGTCTGTGTTATTTCCCTAGATTTTTTTCGACGTTTTTAATATTTTAGGTTAGACGAGACTTCAAATTCCAATAACAAAAACAAAACACTCAAAACCCACTATACCGGGGGTAAAGGTGTTCTTGTCTGAAACAAATACCGGGGGTAAAGGTGTACTTAGAGAAACCAAATACAGGGGAATAAAATAGTGCTAGTTTTTGGGATGCTGCTACGCATAAAGTATTGAATTTTTTTGCTACTTATATATATATATATACATACCTAACAATTTTAAAACAGGATATCATTTTGGCTCTCTTTTTTTTGTATATTTGATTAAATTAAATGTTGTGAGCCCAGTTTCCACGTTATTTTCGGCTCACACAAAAGTGTGAAAGAATAATGTTTGTATAGTTTATCGGTGCTACCATAAAGTGACGAATAAATAGAGCAACCTACTATTAAAAAAAGTCTTACTCCATTGGTTTAAAACGGTGAGGGATTGCCGAGTTAGGTTTAGGTAAATTCAGTTTACGGTTTGGTTTTATTATTATTTTATTATATCTAAAATATAAAGGTTCGTACAGTCCTGAACATTTTAACGAACAGAGCAACGAGCCGAACGGCAAACCAAACGCCAGTTTGGACGGAGTCAATTCCACGAACTGTTCGCCGAATTGTTTGCAAACGCGTTTGTCCCGTCCAAACTAGTCCGTTCGGCTCGTTGATGTGTTCGTTTTTTGTCGAAATGTTGAGGTCTGTAGGAAGCTTAACCTCCCCAATCGCTGATCGTTTTAAACAAAGGGAGGGAGGCTTATGGTATTTTACCTTCGAAACGGACATAAAACACATGTTTTTACAAAAATGCAGTAAAATAAATAGAAACTATATCACAATATTGCGCGGCCACCGGTCATAAAATTATAAGAATTCATAAAAATTTGTCTTTGGGGAAGTAAGTACATATTGTGTAAAAACATATTAATTCCCGTTCCGAGGGTCAGATGTACCATGAGGTAAACATTATATGGTAGTTGTTTAAAGAAAATATTTTAAAAATTTTCGTGTCCAATTGTGTAAAGAAATGTTTGGTTTTACTTGTATTTTTGGCTCCGAAAATTTTTTGATTTTTAATTCAGAAAAACAAAAAACTCTTTTATTTATTTTTTATTGAAATACTTTTTAAGCTAAATGTATTTAAGTAGGAAAGGAACAGGCAAATTTTTGTCTGTTATAGTGGTTTCCTAAATACACTGGCGGGTATGGGCCTCCTAAGCAGTACGAATAAATTTATTTTTTTGTAAAATTTAAACATTAATACCAAAAAATTGATAAAAATAATTGAATCATACTTTTGATCAGGATATCCAGATCTACAACATACCAAAATCTCAAATTTGTGGACTTTTTTAAAATCCCATTTAAGGTATGCCTGATTTACTTACATAAATATAAAAAATCATACCAACAAGGTACCTTCATAATTAAAGTAGACTCTCGATTATGCGAGCTAATGTGGGCTATAATATATATAATCCGTATTTATCTATTCTGTTTTCTATATACTTATATTAGCCATCCATACCTTAGGTCGATATGGAAGCTATAGGGATCGGGATTGGGATCGCCACAACAAACTTTTTCTTTCATTCAAATGGTTCAAAAAAGTCCCATCTACCAAATTTTGTGATGGTGTCTGTCTGTCTATCTGTCTGGGACACGATAACTCAAAAACCAATAAACCGATTTTAACCAAACTTGGTACAAAAATATCTCGTTAACCATGGATAAGGTCATTAAATTCGTGAACCGCAGCACCTAGCAAAACAAGGTTTCCAAAGTATGAGTCGAAATTTTTGAGATATTAAAAAAATTGATAAAAATTATGAGCCACAGTGGCTAGTGAAACGTGTTTTTTAGATTAAGAAAGAAAATTGCATTTTTTTTATATAATAAAGCTTATTGAGGGTTGACCCCCGGAACGACTAGCTATTATTGATCCCTGTTCGTTCTTGCCGGTGCCATTTTTATAAATACATTTTAATAATAAATACCAATATTTGATTTATTTTACAAACAAAAAAGAACGTCTAAAAATAATAGTACATTATAAGCCTAGGGACTAAAGTGATACTTTTAATACCGGGGCGGAAAGTTTGTAGCCCGACTAAGGCATTTTAGTCACAAGGTTCATATACTATTTTATGGATTTTAGCATAGAAAAAATAAACAAAAAGGGATATAATAAAACGGTATTTTGAAACACTCCGTACTAATTGCATTCAACGATATTCTATAGATGTAAAATATTATAAAATGTTAACCTACAAAAATTACTTTGTTTTAAGTCCCTAGGGAATAAAAGTAATAGAATTAGCGACTAACAGAGGATTTTTACTTCTTGGGGATTAAAAGTAAGTTTTTGCTCCACAGAGATTAAAAGGATCACTTTAATCCCTAAAACAAGGGACTTAAAAAAACAAGGGACTTAAGTGACCACCTTATCTGTTTATCAAAAAATATTTTAAAAACATGAAAGACGAAAAAAAAAAACAAAATAAAAATATAACATATTAAGATGATACATATATTTGCAGAAAAGTTTCCTAAGAATTAGATAACTCAAAAGGGGCCTACAGACACGCGAGCATTTCTTGAGATTAGTACGCGAACTAATCTCTGCATACATGTACGTTTGGTGGAATTGCCTACACACACGAAGACAAAATTAAACGTTCTAAACATAAACACGATATTATCAATGCGTTTTGCCTAGACACCGAGAGATTTGCTCGCGTACATTGTGCGCGCTAACTAATCTTCGAGAGATATTTTAGGCGGATATTGTCTACACACGAAGAGATTAGTATGCGCAAACTTGTACGCGCGTACTAATCTCTGGAAATGTTCGCCTGTCTGTAGGCTCCTAAATAAGTTATTTCGTGGGAAAAATACCAACTTTGTGTAAAGTCTCACAACCTAAAAATAATAAAAAAAAATCTGGTTTAACAGTTAAATATAGTTTTTATTTTATTATCCGTTTGAATAAAAAAAAATTGTAATTTGCATAATTTTTTTACATACAGAATGGCGACTTTATATGGAATACTGCCTCTAGCGGCTAATGTTAGAATTTTGAAAAAAAAAAAATAACACGTTAACTGAGTTTTTTTTGGGCTTTGTTAATGATGCAAACAATTTTTGGCCCGGAAAGCGGTCTACCCACATCCAATTTTTTTTCAGATGAAATAACCCCACCTGTGGTACCTACCGAAACCGAAAGCTTATAAAAATTAAAAACAACGGAATAATTTATTTAACATACGTCAATTAAAATGTCAAAAAATTATTTTAAAATTTTTCCCATGATTCATTCGAAAGGTTATAAAAAGAGAAAAACAATAGAATATATTCTTTTGACATATGTCAACTAAAATTTCAAAAAATATATTTTTTAATTTTTTTGTTATTGAATTTTTTGAAAAAAACAAAAACATGTTTTCAGTTAATTTTTGACAATTTCGTTGTTTTTCTCCTTTTATAAGCTTTCAAATAAGGTACTACAAGTAAAAATGAAATTTTTCTTTTAAACATTTTAGTAGATGTATGTCAAAAAAAATTCTTCTGTTGTTTTTCATTTTTTATAAACTTTCGAACAAGGTACCACAGGTGGAGTTATTTCATCTGCAAACAAAAATTTGTTGCGTCAGAAACAAAGCCCGTAAAAAAACTCAGTTGACGTGTTTTTTTTTTCTAAAAAACCTAACATTAAACCGCTAGAGGCAGTATTCCATTTAAAGTCGCCACCATGTATAGGTAATATTTTGAATAATATTATCTTTAATTTGTTAGATTAAAATGTCAAAAAATACTATATTTTACTTTTATAAGGAACACTTTATAGAAAGTGATGTATTCCGCAACATGAAATTTTCAGAAATGAGCTTTTCAAGTGCATTACGGTTTTTGTGACTATAAAAAATCAGAAACAAAACTTAGTCAAAGAAAGGAAAAACAAAGGATTGTGTAAGTTTTGTAAAAATACCTCCAATAATAGGTAAAAAAATTACTGTCTTCCGTTTATTAATTTATTCGAAAAAGAAAACATATTTTAGTCTATATCGATTGCCAGACCCACTACAAAACATTACGGACGGAAAACTATCAATGACTCCATAAATAAAAAAGTTAGTTACGTGCAGGGTGTTTCAAAATTTAATAACATAATTTTAATGTTAAATTTCAAGACAAAAAGTTCATACACCATAACATAGGTCCACAAACGCTTAGTCACGGAGCTACAGAGCATTTAAATTTTCCCTGACCCTGAATTTTTTTTGATGCGCCTAAAATAAAAAAACGCTTTTGTTTGGTTTTGAAACTTTTTGATTCCTGTTTTTTTTATCTGATACCTGGAGAAAAAATATAAAAACTGTTTTTTATTTTTTTGCTCAGTCACGGTAGCAGGTACGAAAAAGCTACAGGAAATCAAAAGGTTTTCAGACAAAATGGAGAATTTATTTTGAATTTTTGAGGTTTACCAGTAGCGCACGGCAAAAAAGTTAATGAAAGGGAATGCAAAAGGGCATGACCCCTCAAAAAGTATCACTCTGTAGATTTTTACTATTATTTGGCAGGTCTAATAGTGTAAATAGTGTAGTGTCTTTAGCTAAATATACTTGCCTAATGTGAGCTAAATATCTCAAAAAAATGCACGAGCTATAAACAAAAAACTAAAAAAAAATTAAACTGTAACACCCTGTATCTCTAAAACTAAGGGTTGGCGGACTATGTTTATATAACCTTTTTGTCTTGAAATCACTTAAGGAATTTAATACTAAAATTATGTTATTGAATTTTGAAATACCCTGTATAGCTCATAAAGCAAGTCGCAAGTCATTTTTTTGAAGCGAAAAAATCTGCGCCCCTGTCGTTTTTTATCCCCACTACAAAAAAGGAAAATGTTTTATGGCGATTGCTCTAATACTCCATAAAAAACCTCTTTATTTTTCTTTTATTTTTGAATTTTACTTTTATTTTTCCTATTTTTCATGGACTAAAATTTTGTCTTGAACATAAAATTATTAGTCTTAAATTTATATTAATCCTAAGTAAATGGGTCAACTATTAGTTATTATAAAATTTACCTAAAGCAAAATTGCATTAAAATGTGAGAATTAAACGCAAAAAATGTAATTTTTATTCTAAATTTAAGAATTATCATTTTATTTCTTATTTCTTTATTTTTATATACTTTGGCACTACAAGCGTCCTCTATCGTGTTTTTCACATATCCATAAAATTTAAAATATAGTGATATGGTTTCCTATAGAGGGTGAAGTACTGTGCGCATGTGCGAAAAAACTGCAAGCGCAGTTTTTTAAGACAGACAAAGTGTGCTGCGCGTCGCCATGTCTAGAAAACGACAACCTTAAAATTTAAATTTAAAAAATTGTGAAAATTCACGTTAAAATACCGCAAATAATTAAAATTATCGTGCCATCATCCTGTTGGATCTTCAAGTCACATAGCTCTCATGGAAAGGTGTACACCTTGCACTTTGGAACTTCAAAACAGCGGTAAGTCCCTCTCCATGAGGCTATATCACAATTTTATTTCTCTTTCAAATTTAACCTACAATTTTTAAATTAGTTACTTTCTCCAGTTAAATGAATTTTTTGCGCCAATGTCAATTATAGTCCATTGTATCTACCAAAACCCAATCTGAGCCATCGGAGTGCTACATATTTTGGTCCTTCGAGCCGGATTTTGATTTCCATTTTGATTTTCTTTTTGAAATTTCAAAAAATTCATTTTTGCTAGAGTGAGAGCAAACGCTAGTAGTGTGAAAGTAAGAAAGAGACGCCATTAATAAATTAAAATTATAATATAGGTAAATAAAATAGGTACCTATGAATTTGTATTAGGAGACCTATACCTACATCTCGCAAATTTTATAAAAAACGCAAGGACATATATTCGAGATTGGAGTCTTTGGTCGCTATGTGTATGTAAATGCAAAAAGTTTATCTTTGTATTTTTGAAAGATATATCTGTGTGTAGGTAATTTCGGAATATAAGTTTTTTATTTCCTAATTTATAACGCGCAAATAAATACCTACATGTTTATTTCTTTTTCTTTTCGCTGTAGTTTGCATGCCTATATGTAAGAGGCTGCGGTTACATACGGTTATTTTAAATCGATTTAATTTTTTTTAAATATTTAATCTACAAATTTTGATTTTGTTTACTTTGCTTAATTTATTACAAAATAATGTCTGAAAAGGTAAAGAAAATTAAACTCTTTCGTGACATCGAAAATTCAAATTTAAATGAAATTTTAACGGTAGCTAAATTGGCTAAAACTGATGCAACCAAACATCTTAACTTTAAGATTCGTTACGAAGAGCTTGACAACGTCCAAGAGGAATACCTTAAAAAGCACACCGCTTTATTAAATGAAATTTACCAGGATCAGGATCAAGTTAAGACTTGTATCGAGCATCTTCATTCATTTCAAACAAATGTTGCTCAAGTCAAAGAAATCTATGATAAGTTGTTTCAAGCAGAAACCACTGCGCCGCCTTCGCAAGGTGGAAGTCGCCGACTTACTATTAACCCCTACTCTCCAGGAGGTTCACAAACCTCTGATTATTTTCCAAGTTTACCGAAAAATGACATTGAAAAATTCACTGGCAATGTCAATGATTTCCCTACCTTTTATGATCTTTTTAAAACAATGATTCATGATAATCCGCAAATTCCAAATATACAAAAATACTCGCTTTTAGTTACTTATTTAGATGGTCCTCCAAAGGAATTAGATACGCAATTACCAGTTTCGGATGCAAACTATCCTATTGTTTTCAATAATCTTGTAAAAAGGTATAAAAATGATCGCATTTTAGCCCAAAATTATTGGAATGCTATTGAAAATTGCCCTAAAGTAAACTCTGATGACTCCGTAGCTCTAAGAAACTTGCTTGATATATTCACAAAAAATATTGAAGCTTTAAAACCTGTTGACCGCAACCAGATTTTTGGGACTTTGTCTTAGCCCAAAAGTTGTTGAAATCTATTGATAGTTCGATTCAAACGCGATTTGAAGTTTTTCATGGTAAGCCTACCGAAATACCTTCATATAAATCAATCTATAATTTTTTGGATCAACATTGTAGCTCGCTTTTTGTAGTTAACGCCGCCAGTACATCCAGTACGCAATTTTCTATGAAGCCCAAATTTACAAAACCGCCCCATATAACTCAAAAACCGCAAAATAACTATAATAACCGCCAAACGCCTCGTGCATTTTTTACCGCGCAGTAGAACTCTCAAAATAATTGTTCCTTATGCAATTCGAATACTCATAATTTGACTTTTTGTCCTGATTATTTAAATAAAACGCCTCAACAAAGATTTAATTTATTAAAAGCAAAACAATGGTGCGTAAACTGTACCTCTAATTGTCATAAATCCTTCCAATGCAAAAGCACTTTTAATTGTCGATTTTGCAAAAAAAGGCATCATAGCTCTGTTCATTTTGACTTACGCCATGTAAACGAATCCTCGTCTCAACGGCAAGAAAATAATAATGCAGATTTGCCTCTAAATAGCCAACAAATTAACGCGTTTCGGCAGGAAAGAAATTAAATTAGTAAATCATCCTCTTCGCAAACTCAAAATCAAGGTACTTGCTACTCTACTCAAAGTTACAGTAACTCTAGTACTTTGCTTTCTACCGCTCTTTTTCAAACAAATAAAAGATATAAGAGGTAATTATCAAACTTTTCGTGGAGTTTTAGATTCCGCATCGCATCTGTCTTTTGTATCTTTAAAATGTGCCAACAAACTAGGCCTACCCCGCTTTAATATTGAAACTGAAGTCTTTGGAATTGGTGAGACCAGTATTCAATCAAAATTAGAATCTATTGATATGATCATTCGCCCTTGCAATCAATCTGAACTGACCTTATCAGTACAGAGTGCAGTTATTTTACCTCAAATTTGTTCTTCGCTTCCCTTAAATGACATAAATATTAGTCAAATGGGAATTATAAAAAATATAAATCTCGCGGACCCTTATTTCTATAGACCGGGAGCAGTCGACGTTTTACTTGGAGCCGATATTTTCCCTTATATTCTTAGAGATGGTCGTATTGTAGGTAATATAAATGAGCCTATCGCATTAAACTCAATTTTTGGGTACATTTTAATGGGACAAATTGGTAACACAAACTCGCCCCTCGCTTCGTTATCCCTTTTATGCCAAATTTCAAATAATCAACTTAATGATTCACTATCGAAATTTTGGGAAACTGAAAATATACCGGAAATTAAACCTATTATTTCCCCGGCTGACGAAGCATGTGAAAAAATATTTAAAAATACTACTTTTCGTGATAATACAGGGCGTTACGTCGCGACTTTACCCTTTTGCGAAAATAGTGAACCAAGTTTTCCAAATAGTCGCCCACTTGCATTAAAAAGATTTTTATCTCTCGAAAACCGCTTAATTAAAACACCGGAAACCTATCAAAAATATTCGGACTTTATGCATAACGCAAGCGCAGTATCCCAAACAAATACTGGAAGAATTTTCTTAAATGACACGCTTTACGCCGGTCCCAAATTACAAAAGGACATTTGTTCTATTTTATTAAATTTTAGATTAAATGAAGTCGCTCTTTGTTGCGATATTTCTAAAATGTTTCGCGGCATTTTAATAGCCCCGCATCATCAAAATTATCAAAAAATCTTATGGAGGTTTAGTCCTGCCGAACCTATAAAAGAATATAGGTAAATTTAGTGGGAATAAGGACACTGTTGTTCTGGTAAATATACGTTTTAATCCATCGGTAACGTTTCGACAATGGTTTTTGTCTTCATCAGACTAAAAAAGTTACAACTCATTAGTAAGATAATACAAAATACGGCACATTAATACATCACCAATTAAAAATTATTATTCTTTTCCCAATAAATAACATTTAAAATGACCTTATTCACAATATATTATTTTTTTCCTAAATATTTTTTTCCCTTTTAATGTATATGAAACTGATTTTTTTATTTATTTACCCCTTCAGACTAGATCGTACATTGGAATAACAAAAAACAAGAATTCAAGCACATCAGGAAAACAAACGGCACAAAATTAAAAACCAAACCCGACATTAATCTGCTAATTATTTATATTTTCTTTTGTTTTCTTTATCAGACAGGTTATATTATGGGCGGCAAAATTAGTCCGCATTGTTGTCACTATTCTGGATTTTCATTGTTCCGAAATATTAAAACAAATTAAAATTCTTTAAGTTTAAAGCAAAAGGCAACCTTGAATAGAGTGGCACTAGTAGTGTACGGTACTGATTTAATTTAGAGTGGGACAAGTGTATATAGTATGATACAATTAAGACAGTGATGGAACTTATTTTCTAGTTTGGAGTTGTTGTATATTAAAATGCATTGATAACATGCATTGTTGTCAGAACACAAAACTTTTCCTGTTTAAACCTTGGTATATACAATTAATTTTTAAAAAAGCAAAAAATATTTTTTGGTTGAACGCTAATTTTCAATTCATTTACGTATTCATGACTACTTAGAAAGACACTTCGTATTTTGTTGTCGTGGTTTAATTGGGGAAAAGCTTTATTTTTTTCCTTTTAGATTATACATATACATACATACACCCACATATACATACATACAATCACATACATACATACATATACACACATGCACATACATACATACACGTATTATATTTATATTTTTTATTAATATTATTATTATTTTTTTTTATAATTTCTATTATTATTTTTTTTTTATATTTTATATAATTTTGATCATTTTTATAATATTAATGTATAATATATATATTTTTCTATAAATATTTTATATTATTTTTTAAATATAATTTTCTTTTAAGTTTACTTTATTTTGTTTATTGTTAATTTCATTAATCGTCATTTGGGGGTTATTTTAAGCGAATTCTATTGAGTAGGGAGTTATAGACCGTACTCAATTTGTTAACATCGTTACGTAAATTAACTGCTCTATCTTTATTAATGTTTATATATATCATTTCCAAAATGGAGCGTTTGTAATAATTAGTTTCTTTTTCCAAGATCTTTGCTTCCTCAAACTTAAACTCATGCTGTGTTGAAAAATGATGAGTGGCTAATGCTGTCTTATCTTTTTTATTTTTATTTTTTTCTTGGTAATCGTATTTATGTTGTTTGAATCGATTTTCAATATATTGTTTTGTTTGACCGATGTATATTTGATCACAGCTACAGGGTATACTATAGATCGCACTAGACTGCTTTAGAAATGGAGTTTTATCTTTAAGTTGTGTAAATAAGCTGTTTGTAGTTTTTAAGTTATAAAAAACCAATTCTAGGTCATTTTTTTGAAAGCATTGCTTTAGTTTGTGAGATAAGCCATGGAGAAATGGGATCTTAAAATATTTTTTTCTTTCATTATTAATATTTTCAGAGTTCTCTGGTGGGCTTATATGCTTTTTTGTGAATCTTTGAACACACTGATTTATAAATGTTGATGGATAATTGTTTTTCTTTGCGATATTTTTTATTATTTTTTTGTTTTCATCCCAGAATTTTTGATGACTAAGATAGTGCGATCTATATAAAAGGTTGTTTATTGTGCTTATTTTATGCTGAACACTGTGGTATGAATTGTAATTTAAAGTTCTGCCAGAGCTAGTCGGTTTACGGTACCAATTGGTAATCAAACTTCCATCACTCTCTCGGATAACCTTAACATCCAAAAATGCTAGATTTTTGTCAGTTTCTTTTTCAATGGTAAATTGAATTTTCGGATGAATGGAGTTAAAAATAGTGAGAATAGTCTCTATTTTGTCTTTTGGTACAGCGGAAATTGTATCATCAACATATACAAAAAGAAATGGAATAAAAAAATCGATCTTTTTGTAAACTTCTCTGATCACATGATCCATGACTATATTAGCTAATACGGGTGAGCTGGGGTTTTCCGTTGCACTACCATCTAATTGTTGGTACATTTTGCCTTGGAATGAAAAATAGCTCGTGTCAAAACATAAAGAAATCATTTCAAGTATCTTCTCCACTGGCAACTCAGTGTAAGCGCTAATATGTCTTTTATGCTTTTTAATTATATCTAGTACCAATGATTTCGGAATGTTGGTGAATAAGAATACCACATCAAGAGATATGTTCATAGTTATCAGGGAGAGTCACATTTTTAATCTTTTCTACAAATTGAAATGAGTTCTTTATATTGAATTCAAAAGTAGTGGTAAGCGGATTCAAAATTTGATGTAACCAAGTAGCTATATTATATGATGGTGAATTTAGGCAACTCACAACCGGTCTCATTTTTAATCCGTTTTTGTGGGTTTTACGTAAGCCATATAGTTTAGGAGGGACAGAATTATGATTTTTAATTTTTTTTGATATATTTTCACTAATATAGTCACATTCTTTGAGATCATTGATAAAAGAGTTAATTTTTGATTGATATTTTGTAGTGGGGTCATTGTGTAACAATTTATAGACCAAGTCATCATTTAACATTTCTGTCATTGCATTATCATAATCCGAACGATTCATAATGACAGTGCTGTTACCCTTATCTGCCCTGCTTACTATAATATCAGGATTTTCTTTTAAGAATTTGTTAGCATTTTTATACTGTTTAAAAACGTTTTTATATTTTTTATTGATAGGGTTGTTGTTGGTGTTTTTATTTAAATAATTAGATATTATATTCACTGAATCCGATCTCACGTTCTGTGCTTTGTCCTCATCCCAGTCTTGTTGTGATGATATTATATACTCTAAATCCTTGATAAATGTTTGAATAGATAGATGTTGTGGGCTAACTGGTAATGAGAATTTGGGACCTAAACCTAAAATAGTCAAAATATCATTTGGTAGGTTGAGATTAGTGTAGTTAAAAATAAATTCCTTGTTTTCTGCAATTTTAAACTCTTGGCTATCGCTATTTAAATTGTTTAATTTGTTAATGTTTATCTCTTTTATGTAATTAAATTTTTTCTCGAAAAAATTAGTCAAAAATCTATTAAAACTATCATAGTTTGCTATAGTGACAAGATCTCTTACCTTTGCTTTTAATTCCATAAGTTCTCTATCTAAACTATCTATTTTCCAAATTGTGATTTTTATTTCTAAATTTAATATAGATGATTTAAATCTATGTGTTATAGAATCTACTTCCCTTTTATAAGGGTGACTGTCCATTAAGACTGTGTTTAAACATTTAAAATTATTTAAAATATGTTTAGGAAAAAGATTCTTAGATCTACACTGAAGTAAAAAACCCTTCTGTTTAGCATTGCAGCTCTCTTTGATGTTAGGTTTGTGATCAATTTCGCCGTACTCCACGCTTCCTCCCCATGAGCTTCCTTCAGAATGTTGAAAATACCCCCAGGTTCCATATTTGGTAAACTTATCACGTCCTTGCAATGCAACTATAGGTAAATTTAGTGGGAATAAGGACACTGTTGTTCTGGTAACTATACGTTTTAATCCATCGGTAACGTTTCGACAATGGTTTTTGTCTTCATCAGACTAAAAAGGTTACAACTCATTAGTAAGATAATACAAAATACGGCACATTAATACATCACCAATTAAAAATTATTATTCTTTTCCTAATAAATAACATTTAAAATGACCTTATTCACAATATATTATTTTTTCCTAAATATTTTTTTCCCTTTTAATGTATATGAAACTGATTTTTTTATTTATTTATATAAAGAATAAATTATGGTTTATTTTTCTTCCTTTTTTTTTTTAATATACATATATAAAAATTTTTATACAAAGGTTCAAAAAAAATTTTTTTTTGTCACTATAGTAACTGATGGGTGGCTCAATAAAATACGCACAAAGAGATCAATCAGCTATTCATATAAAAACAACAATAACAAATAAAACCTGTAGCAAGCCATAATACCATGTAGAAAATAACAACAATGTACACATTATAAACCTATGTTAAAATTTAAAGAGGACTGTTAAAATATTTAAAATATTTAAAATTCGTTACTCACCCTTCAGACTAGATCGTACATCGGAACAACAAAAAACAAGAATTCAAGCACATCAGGAAAACAAACGGCACAAAATTAAAAACCAAACCCGACATTAATCTGCTAATTATTTATATTTTCTTTTGTTTTCTTTATCAGACAGGTTATATTATGGGCGGCAAAATTAGTCCGCATTGTTGTCACTATTCTGGATTTTCATTGTTCCGAAATATTAAAACAAATTAAAATTCTTTAAGTTTAAAGCAAAAGGCAACCTTGAATAGAGTGGCACTAGTAGTGTACGGTACTGATTTAATTTAGAGTGGGACAAGTGTATATTGTATGATACAATTAAGACAGTGGTGGATCATGTGATCAGAGAAGTTTACAAAAAGATCGATTTTTTTATTCCATTTCTTTTTGTATATGTTGATGATACAATTTCCGCTGTACCAAAAGACAAAATAGAGACTATTCTCACTATTTTTAACTCCATTCATCCGAAAATTCAATTTACCATTTAAAAAGAAACTGACAAAAATCTAGCATTTTTGGATGTTAAGGTTATCCGAGAGAGTGATGGAAGTTTGATTACCAATTGGTACCGTAAACCGACTAGCTCTGGCAGAACTTTAAATTACAATTCATACCACAGTGTTCAGCATAAAATAAGCACAATAAACAACCTTTTATATAGATCGCACTATCTTAGTCATCAAAAATTCTGGGATGAAAACAAAAAAATAATAAAAAATATCGCAAAGAAAAACAATTATCCATCAACATTTATAAATCAGTGTGTTCAAAGATTCACAAAAAAGCATATAAGCCCACCAGAGAACTCTGAAAATATTAATAATGAAAGAAAAAAATATTTTAAGATCCCATTTGTCCATGGCTTATCTCACAAACTAAAGCAATGCTTTCAAAAAAATGACCTAGAATTGGTTTTTTATAACTTAAAAACTACAAACAGCTTATTTACACAACTTAAAGATAAAACTCCATTTCTAAAGCAGTCTAGTGCGATCTATAGTATACCCTGTAGCTGTGATCAAATATACATCGGTCAAACAAAACAATATATTGAAAATCGATTCAAACAACATAAATACGATTGCCAAGAAAAAAATAAAAATAAAAAAGATAAGACAGCATTAGCCACTCATCATTTTTCAACACAGCATGAGTTTAAGTTTGAGGAAGCAAAGATCTTGGAAAAAGAAACTAATTATTACAAACGCTCCATTTTGGAAATGATATATATAAACATTAATAAAGATAGAGCAGTTAATTTACGTAGCGATGTTAACAAATTGAGTACGGTCTATAACTCCCTACTCAATAGAATTCGCTTAAAATAACCCCCAAATGACGATTAATGAAATTAACAATAAACAAAATAAAGTAAACTTAAAAGAAAATTATATTTAAAAAATGATATAAAATATTTATAGAAAAATATATATATATTAATATACATTAATATTAATATTATAAAAATGATCAAAATTATATAAAATATAAAAAAAAATAATAATAATAGAAATTATAAAAAAAAATAATAATAATAATAACATTAATAAAAAATATAAATATAATACGTGATGTGTGTATGTGCATGTGTGTATATGTATGTATGTATGTGATTGTATGTATGTATATGTGGGTGTATGTATGTATATGTATAATATAAAAGGAAAAAAATAAAGCTTTTCCCCAATTAAACCACGACAACAAAATACGAAGTGTCTTTCTAAGTAGTCATGAATACGTAAATGAATTGAAAATTAGCGTTCAACCAAAAAATATTTTTTGCTTTTTTAAAAATTAATTGTATATACCAAGGTTTAAACAGGAAAAGTTTTGTGTTCTGACAACAATGCATGTTATCAATGCATTTTAATATACAACAACTCCAAACTAGAAAATAAGTTCCATCACTGTCTTAATTGTATCATACTATATACACTTGTCCCACTCTAAATTAAATCAGTACCGTACACTACTAGTGTCACTCTATTCAAGGTTGCCTTTTGCTTTAAACTTAAAGAATTTTAATTTGTTTTAATATTTCGGAACAATGAAAATCCAGAATAGTGATAACAATGCGGACTAATTTTGCCGCCCATAATATAACCTGTCTGATAAAGAAAACAAAAGAAAATATAAATAATTAGCAGATTAATGTCGGGTTTGGTTTTTAATTTTGTGCCGTTTGTTTTCCTGATGTGCTTGAATTCTTGTTTTTTGTTGTTCCAATGTACGATCTAGTCTTTGTATAAAAATTTTTATATATGTATATATATGTATATTAAAAAAAAAAGGAAGAAAAATAAACCATAATTTATTCTTTATATAAATAAATAAAAAAATCAGTTTCATATACATTAAAAGGGAAAAAATATTTAGGAAAAAAATAATATATTGTGAATAAGGTCATTTTAAATGTTATTTATTGGGAAAAGAATAATAATTTTTAATTGGTGATGTATTAATGTGCCGTATTTTGTATTATCTTACTAATGAGTTGTCACCTTTTTAGTCTGATGAAGACAAAAACCATTGTCGAAACGTTACCGATGGATTAAAACGTATATTTACCAGAACAACAGTGTCCTTATTCCCACTAAATTTACCTATAGTTGCATTGCAAGGACGTGATAAGTTTACCAACTATAAAAGAATATAACTTAAAAACCGTTACATATGGTACTACCCCCGCTCCTTTTTTAGCTTTAAGAGTCTTACAGCAGCTAGCTGAGGACGAAAAGCATAATTTTTCCCGCGCCGCTAACGTTCTTATGACAAATAATTTTGTTGACGATTTTGTCAGAGGTTGTAGCTCCGTTGAAGAAGCTATATCTCTCCAAAAGGAGTTATCACTTTTATTAAAATCCACAGGATTTAAATTACATAAATGGGCTAGCAACAATAAAACTGTTTTAGATCAAGAATCCGATAGTAACCCTAAAGCTCTTTCTCTTGATATAGAAGAAACTACAAAAATTTTAGGACTTAGATGGCAACCCTGTTCAGACTATTTTTCCTACTCAGTAGAGCCTCTAAATCGTAGTTGCACGAAACGCAATATCCTTTCAGAAATTTTTAAAATTTATGATCCACTTGGTTGGTTGTCGCCAGTTACTATTTTAATTAAATGCCTAATCCAGGAATTTTGGAAATCTGGATTGGACTGGGACGAAGATGCTCCCATAGCGATAAGTAGCCTCTGGGAACGCTATAGGTTAGAATTACCACTTTTAAAAGAATTTCGCTTATCCCGCTTTATCAATATTTTTTCTGGAAACGCTCAATACGAATTAATCGGTTTTTCAGACGCTTCAAATAAAGCGTACGCAGCTATTGTTTATTTACGCGTAATTTATAAAAATAAAATTTTTATTTATTTTTTATGCTCAAAAACTAAAGTCGCCCCTATAAAATTTACGTAAGTATTGCACGACTCGAGTTAGCCGCTTGTAATATATTAGCTGATTTAATTCAATTTATTCTTCATAGTTTTGAAAACAGACTTAAAATTCACCAAATATTCGCATGGAGTGATTCTCAAGTAGCTTTATCGTGGATTAAAAATGGACATCCGTCTAGGTGGAAAACCTATGTACAAAATAGAGTCACGCAAATTCATGAAAAAGTATCTCCTAAAAATTGGCATTATATTTCCACTTCTCAGAATCCCGCTGATGTAGCTTCAAGAGGTCTCTATCCTAGTGAACTTATAAATCATAGTTTATTTTTTCAAGGTCCCCAATTTTTAAAATTACATTATGACTACTGGCCTATAACCTTGGAAATAAAAGACACTTCTGAAACTTCAAATGAAGAAAAAGCTAATAAAAACTTAACTTTAATTGCTACGCAAACCCCAAACTTAAATTTTTTAACTTCGCTTATTAATAAAAACTCATCTTTTACTAAACTTTGTAGAATTTTAGCGTATATTTTACGATTTATAAATAAAAAATTTCTAAATAAAAGTATAATTTTTGAAGCTCTTTTAACGTTTCAAGAAATTCAAACCGCACTTTATTTATTAATAAAAAACGAACAATCGATCTAATTTTCGGAAGAAATAAATTCTCTTAAAAATAATATAAAATTATCTAAACCGATGCAAAAATTAAATCTATTTTTAGATGGCCAAAATTTATTACGCGTCGGTGGAAGATTGCACAATTCTTCTCTCTCTTATGACAAAAAATTTCCAATTTTATTACCCCGCGAAAGTAGAATTACTTATTTAATTATCGAACATTTGCATTTAATATTTTTGCATGCTGGTTTAAGAACAGTACATTTTTAACTAAGCCAAAATTATTGGATAATTGCGGCAAAACGCAAAATTCGTCAAGTTTTACCAAAATGCATCCCCTGTTTTAAATTATCCCCTAAATCGGTACAACCCCCAATGGGTTCACTTCCGTTTCCACGAGTTTCTCAACTCAGAGCATTTTTGCATACGGGAGTAGATTTAGGTGGCCCCATTCCTATTTTAATGAACCGAACCCGCGGTGCCCCACGTACTTTAAAATCATATATTAGCTTATTCGTTTGTATGAGTACGAAAGCGGTACATATCGAAATAGTCAGTGATTTGACAGCCGATGCTTTTATCGCAGCAATGCGTAGGTTTGTCGCTCGTAGAAATTACGTAACTGATATGTATTCTGATAATGGAACTAACCTAGTTTCGGCAAATAGACAGTTGTTACAGATTGATTCTTCTCGTCCAATTAAATGGCATTTTATTCCAAGTCACAGTCCCAATTTTGGAGGTCTTTGGGAGTCTGGGATTAAAACTGTCAAAAAACATTTATTTCGAACCATTGGTTCACACATTTTAACATATGAAGAGTTATATACAGTCACCTGTCAGATTGAAGCTATTATGAACTCTCGACCGCTAACTGAAATTTCCTCGGATCCAAATGACATTTCTGTTTCGACACCAGGTCATTTTTTATCATTGGACAGCTCTTCCTGACGTTGACTTAACAGATGTCAAAATTAATAGATTAACTCGTTGGCAGCTACTTCAAAGAATCCATCAGGATTTCTGGAGACACTGGCAGCAAGAATATTTGCATACACTTCAACAAAGGAGCAAGTGGCTGGACCCCACTTGTACACCAGAAGTTGGTCGTTTGGTAATAATCAAGAATGATTTTATACCCCCGCTACAATGGCAGCTCGGTAGAATAATTGAAAGCTATGTCCTTTGCCACTTGATACTTTAGAAAAGGCATAGCATTTTCGGCCGGCAATATGTTCGGTTTCCATTAAAAACCTCTTTATTTTTCTTTTATTTTTGAATTTTACTTTTATTTTTCCTATTTTTCATGGACTAAAATTTTGTCTTGAACATAAAATTATTAGTCTTAAATTTATATTAATCCTAAGTAAATGGGTCAACTATTAGTTATTATAAAATTTACCTAAAGCAAAATTGCATTAAAATGCAAGAATTAAACGCAAAAAATGTAATTTCTATTCTAAATTTAAGAATTATTATTTTATTTCTTATTTTTTTATTTTTATATACTTTGGCACTACAAGCGTCCTCTATCGTGTTTTTCACATATCCATAAAATTTAAAATATAGTGATATGGTTTCCTATAGAGGGTGAAGTGCTGTGCGCATGTTCCAAAAAACTGCAAGCGCAGGATTGAGAGACAAACAAAGTGTGCTGCGCGTCGCCATGTCTAGAAAACGACAACCTTAAAATTTAAATTTAAAACATAGTGAAAATTCACTTTAAAATACCGCAAATAATTAAAATTATCGTGCCATCATCCTGTTGGAACTTCAAGTCACATAGCTCTTATGGAAAGGTGTACACCTTGCACTTTGGAACTTCAAAACAGCGGTAAGTCCCTCTCCATGAGGCTATATCACAATTTTATTTCTCTTTCAAATTTAACCTACAATTTTTAAATTAGTTACTTTCTCTAGTTAAATGAATTTTTTGCGCCAATGTCAATTATAGTCCACTGTATCTACCAAAACCCAATCTGAGCCATCGGAGTGCTACACTAGCGTTACGTATAATTATACATAACAGTTATTTATTTTAGATATTATAAGTATCTTGTTCCGACTGATATTTTATCCTAATCTACTCTCTTCTCTTTCATTTTGCATAAACTTACCTCACAAATTAAGGAATTTTCCGAAACTCTCATGTTTGGATATTGCAGGTTTCTCTTATATCTAATTTATCTTTTTCTTTCGGAAACGGGAATAAACAAAAGCCGCTTTCTTTTTTTCTTCTGCAGTTGTTCACTACACATGCCATTTTCGCGACTTTAAATTATTTAAAAAAAAATTTTTACTAAAAAGTTGCGAATTCCAACTGGCATTGATTCGGAAGTGACAACTTTAAAATTTGACAATAATTTATTGATGTATAATGCCAACCTGCAGATACCAATTATTTTTTATCTAAAACAAAATTTCCTAATAACTATCAAAGAGAGTTGCCCACCTCTGGGGTAAAACAATTGTCAAATGTATCGAGGGCCTCTAGTTTATCCTAGGCTAAACTGGCTTTCCTAAAATAAATTAATTATGATTAGGAAAAACTGATTTGTCCTTGTCTAAACTATTGCGGACCGATTACAAAAGTAACGTTTTTACTACTAATTAAAGAAAATACTATTATTACAAACATGTTTACTAATTTTTATTATTTACTTGTTATTACATGTCAAACTATTATGGCATTTCGAATTGCAGAGAACGTTATTTTTCTTGCAAAGGCATCGGTTCGGTACGGTACGGTTCGGTTCGATTCGGTTCTTGCAAAATCGGAAATTCTGCCCAACCATATGGACAACACGCACAATACGCCACGATTTTGCAATAAGACGAACGCTTCATAACAGTCAATGTACGCGTGCAAACTAAATCCTTGTGGTCGGCGAGCCAAAGCCAAGCGGCTACCATTAGCAGTTCAGACTAGTTAAATCGCGGTCCGAAGTAGTTTAGACTAGGACAACTAGTTCTTCCTATCGCTTTTCGGATATACTGATTTGGCCTAGGAAAAACTAGTTTATTCTAAAAATCGGGTTTGTCCGGTAACAGATACATTAATATACGGTTCAGTGGGGAGGGACCCGTTTGGAAAAAAAGTTAAAAAATATTTATTTTAGCATTTTTCAAGAGCCTTTCAATAATGTATCACAACATCCATTTATGCTACCCGTAATGGATAAATTTCCATTTTTAATAATACATACCTGAACAATGATGACGTAATTAGGGTGGGTCGGAGGTAACTACCATCGAGTGTTTCCCGGCGTTTTCTTGTGTCTTAGTATATGAATAAGCAAGTTGGAAAATTTTAAACTTGTAAACGAAAGTAAAATATTTTACACTAAATCACTAGAGCGCCAAAAATAAATTGATTCGATCATATCTTAAAACTGTGTACATTTAATTTAAGTAAGTGGTTGAGTAATAGACATTTATTGGAAGTGAAATAAAAATTAGCAGTAATTATGCTAGTACTATTTTGACATTTTGCACTTGCGCAGTTTTGCTGTAAATTAAGGCACCACCTGTCTACCTGCAAATGATCTGTTTTAATAGATAGAGTCTCCATTTTAAAATGCATGCATATAAAGAGTGCGCGCTTTTACTAAAGACCTACTTTGACAACATTGCTATCAGGGCACCAGCCTGGTTTTAAGGCAAACCCCTTACATAAAACGAATGCTGGGTTGTTAAGGTTTAGCACCAAAGGGTCATGGGTCGTGCTTTGCTCGCAAGCGAGTTGCATTTTTCATTGGAGACACTTTACCTATGTTCTGTGATATTATTGCCTGCTCCTGGCAAAAGTAGCACGCCACAAATCTTCTATTTTTATTAATATTTTAAAAATATGACAAACAGAACAATAAACTAGCCAGTATAAAAAACAACCCTCATTCACCAACCTGATAATTAAGTATTTAAAATTGGGGTTAAAATAAGGGACTCCCGTATATAAAGCATGTTTGTTCCAATAACTCATTTGTCCGAGCCACGTTAAGGTCTAGGACCATTTAAATAAAGTTGGTGCCTTATTACTGTTTTACCATTTTGAAAGTCGCTTTATGAGTAAATCCAATTGTTTTTTTTGTAGTAAAGTATATTAATCAAGTATCTTTTTTGTATATAGAAAGAGCGAGAATGGAGGGAGCAAGAAAAACAAGCCGCTCTTAAAAAACAGAATATGATCAAAAACTTGCACGAATCTAGAACGAAACAAGTAGAAGACATCAGGAAGACTCACGCTATTGCCTTGGCTCGAGATGAAGAAGACTTCAAAAAGGTACTGAATTTTTTGTATTGTTTATTTCTTTGTTAAGCAAAAGAAAGTTAATTAATAAGTCAAATAGTACAAAAGTTCACAATCAATAAGCTAACCAGTACAAAGTTCACAATTGCTTACTGTAAAATATTTTTTGTTGCGTTTATTCTAGCTTAAGTTGTATTCAAGGACATCCAATTTGCGTTATAAAGTAGTAAATTAAATTAAGTTGTAGTTAATATATTTTCAGAATCCATCAAAATACAAACGTAAATTATCGCAAGGGTGTAGTTGTATAAGACATTTATTATATACAAGGTTTTGAAAGTTAACTAGACCTACAGGGTCGGTTGAATGGACAAAGGTGTACTATTTTTTCCGCTGATTACGTTGGTTATAACAGAAAGGAAATCTAATAACGCGTAGGTAAGTTATGGTAAAAAACACATTTCTGCCAGACAGTACCCAACAAACATTTAAAGTTGTCACGACGAAACCCCATTTAGAAAGAATTTCTTAAAGGTAACCGCAACGTATTTCCGCTATGTCTCAGTATACCATACATACAGCGACGTGTTAATTCCCTAAGTGGGGAACCAATTTCTGGTTATGACTACTAGGCCAAGTGTTTAAAGTCACTGTAGTAACAACTACGCTACTACGTCGCAGCCAGGTATCTACTATGTCGTAGAGGCTGTTTTTTTCCCTAATGGCATAAAAGTAGCGATGTAGTTGCCAATAATATAATCGTTTCTTTTTGGTAGAATTATTATAATACAATATGGAACACAACAGTAAACAAAGACGCTAAGTTTTTTAGTTTGGTTATGTCTGTAATATGTACTATGTTATCTAAAATTACGAGATTTAACGAGAAGAGGTCAAAATTCAACTGCGATGCAAATCTTTATGTGCAACATGCATTATGTTTATTACAAAAAATAGGCGCGTTTGCAAAATTTAGCCGGTTTCTGGTAGCTGATGTAATATTTTCGTTGTGGTTTTTGAGGTTATGTTTTTATAATTGGCAGATAATCCGACCAAATGGTTTTTAATATGGATATTTGGTAAAGATTTTATTAATTTGTGTACGAAAAACTATATCTCTGTAAAATGGGCTTCAAAACTAAAATAAGAAAAACAATTTTTCTGTCCTTCAAAAAAAAACATGGCGTACAAAAATTATTCCTTCATAGAGGGGAGAGCTACTTGAAAGTGAGCCTAAGTTACGGCTACGTACCACTTACTACTTTTGTGTCTCCAAATTTCTACCTCATCCATTACGGGAACGTGTTACCGACTTTTCTCCGCAACTAAAAAATTACTAGAGAGTGTCAGCAACCGCGCGGGTAAGCAAATCACGACGTTCAAGTTATATGGCCGATCGGACCGTCAGCAACAGACGTCACTTGTCATTGACATTTAAGGAGGATCAACTACAAAAGTTTTAAACAAATTATTTTGTTTTACAATATTATCAACAAACTCAGGTAAAAAAACTTTAAAAATGATAGTGATAGATTAGTATTTATTAACAAAGATATAAGAAAACACATAGCTAATTTTTACGCTTTTACAATAAGGCCTAGTTTATGTTCTGATCAAGGATATATTCATGGACTTATGGCCTCGTCTAACCTAGTTGAAAAGTTATAAATTGGAATCAAAACAAATAATTTTAACTATAAAATCTGAGTTATTTATCACATTGTTTTTTTTACATTTTAGATTTTTGCTCAGGTGTGTAATACCACATGTGTCTTTATGTATTTTTTATGTAATTCTCGGGAAAAAGGGAGGAACATGACACCACCCCTCTGAGACCTCCACTGACATGACCATTAAATAAAACAAAAGACATCAATTTTTTGGCTGTACAGGGGTATTGTGCTCGATGCACCACGACCACATGTGGGTCTCTACTGACTACAACAAAAAATGATTTAGGATTAACACATTGCCACATGTACAGGGGTATTCATTATGAATGTAAGCCCTCACTATCTTGTGGGGATAGTGGATCTTGTGGGATAGTGGATCTCATGGGGATCGTGGGGGGTTACATTTATAATGGATGCCTGACACAGCTCAATGTGTAAGGAAAAAACTTATGTTCTTTATTTTAATTTCAGAGTAGGTCAGTAGTACTAATAATAACATTTTGTCAAATTAAATTCAAACGCTTTTTTGTTCTTTAGTTCAAACTAGGCCAGAGGTTTCTGTAAAAGTTCTCGGATTATCCTGTATACCTATCTTCCCAAAATCTGCTGTATTCACATTTGTAGAGGTTTCCTCGTCTTTGAAAATGTGGTTCCTGTAACAAAAAAAGGAAATTTTTATACATGGGGCTTCTGCGGTGTGCTTGAAGATATAGTATTTAAAATATTTGCCTACAGATATCATTATTCTGAATAATGAAAGCCAATAAAAAGGGCGTATTCCCCATGGTTCATAGCTCTCTCCCTTACCTATTTTCCTTTGGTTTACGTTTATCATTTCTCTATGTAGATTGTACTTGATTGCAGATTATTTGCACTGTAATAAACTTGAAGGCTTCGTTGTTTTGTGGCATCATTCATCAAAAAGCCATTTTAACAGAAGCACAGATTAGGTTGAATAAGATTAGTAAAAAACAGAAGACCAAAGTCATTTTTTATTTGTTTATAAATCAAAACACTTTTTGAGGTCTGCCTATTATACTGACCCGAATTTTACTGACTTGGATATTACTGACCAACGATTTTTTATACTATTTCACGTCAGAATTAATTGTATAGGGTCGAAACAAATCATAACTAATAAATAAAAGCTTCTACCACTGCCATACAGTTACCTATTTATCTATTATTTAGTTACAGCTCAGGTTTATAGCAAAAATACCTTTAATTATTATATTCTACACCAACTACTACCACCTTCGCTTAGCTTCTATTTCAAAAAAACCAACTACTACCACCTTCGCTTAGATTCTACCCCTAAAAAACCAACTACTACCACCTTTGCTTAGCTTCTAACACCAACTTCTCCTAGCTTTCACCACAAAAAATCAAGTACTTCCACCTTCCCTTAGGTTCTACTACGGTAGGTGGTAGTAGTTGATTTTTTTAAGCCTAAGCGAGGGTGGTAGAAGCTAAGTGAAGGTGGTTTTTGGGATAAAACTGAGTTGTAGTTAAGTGATAGGTCAGTAGAGCTGTTTAGAAGTGGTACTTCACTAACACCTGTTAACTTAAAAGTTAATATTTGTTTTTACCACAAACTAGCCGGTTTTGTTTCGAAAATACGTTGGTCGTTAAAATGATGGACAGTAAAATAGAAATTCCCTTTTGCTATGGCACTGTCTCTTTTCTTCTCAGTAAATTTACTCTGTGTCTTGCGCTCTCTCTTACATACACACATAAATCCGTACTGTCGTCTTGCCGTCGGTTGCTCCGTTTCCATGGCGTTTCAACCAGGTTTCCACTGAGTTTGTTTTATTATTTATGATTTAATTAATTTGACAATAACGATTCATTACGCATTATGTAAAATTCATCTTTTTTTCTTATGTAGGTAGGCAGTAGGTTAAGTTATAAATATTAACTTTTTTTCATTAAATTTTTCTCTATATGTTATTACCATAATTAGTGATGTTTGTAAAGTATCCAATAAATAAATAAATAAAAGTAAATTTTAAAAAAGTTTTTATAATATACCAAAACATGGGTAGAAACCATGGAGGTGGAGAATTTCAATTGGAGAAGATTTTTTTAGTTAAAGCTGTAGTAAATTACAGTTTTCAAATTATTGTCAGATTGTTATACTTCAAACTCATCTCCACATTTCAGAAACATTTTTAATAAAAACGTCCCTAATTTAATTTTGTTCTCTTTATACTCGAAAAATTACTTGGGGAACGCGTCCATAACTCAATAAGGATAGTTTAAATGGGCACAAAACATATTAAAATCAATTAAATTTTCCACTCTTTATTTCAAACTCTAATTAGAATCAGTAAGGTTTATGAGTTCCTACATGGTTTACAATAAATTTTAAGTAAACGTAAATTTTACTTATTAAGAAAGTTGTCCGACTAGAAAGTCATCATTTGGGGAACAGATACATAAAATATAAAAATGTTTTTTATTGAAGGTGTCAGAAGGTGTGAGGTCTTTCTATCGCATCGCAACTTCGAATAGTTTGTCAACGCTGAATTGATTGTTGGTATTAAACATTACATTAAAGCAGTAAACAAATTTTAATTGAATATATAAGTACCGTACATTAATTCAGCATAATTTGGGGAATGCTGTTGTACAATGTGCTTAGGTTAAAACGTTATATTTTTGTCATTGTTACAATACAAAATCAAGGCGGACAAGGTATTAACGGGACGTCCTTTGTCCCATTTTTCGAACTTGGCACAAAATTTTAAACTTTTACCAATTTATCTCACATGAATTGTTTTATTTTAAGAAGTCAACTGCAACACAAAAATGATAAAACTATTTTTTAACATATGCTTGCGTACAAGTGCATATTACGGACATCATTATTAATGAGTGGCTCACAAACGTTCTTAAACTAAACTATTTTTGTGTTTTTTTTCTGCTTTGTCCTATATTTTAGCTTCTTTTTTAACTTTAGTCCCGTTTTGACCTAAAACAGTTCTGGCAACCCTACCTTAAAGCCTACCAATAAAAACTAAAAATTGAGCTAGCATCTAACTTAACTAGGGTTGCAAGGGCGGATCCAGTGGTGCTTCTCGGGGGGGGGGGGGGGGGGGCTCTTTAGATGACATTCTCTGTTGGTAAAAAACGGTATATATTTTTTTAAGCAGCATTTTATTAAATTAGTCAGAACTAAAAAGTACAATATCTTACATATATCTTTACAAAATATTTTGCAAGTTTAGGCTACAAATTCAGGATAATTTATTAATAAAAGTGGTTGTAATTTCGATGATAATAACAATAGACACTTTCATATGCCGCAAGCAAAAATTTTGAATTTTTATTAGCAAAAACCTTACTCTTTATTAGCAAAAACCTTACTTTTTACTCATTTTTTGTATATTTAAAAAATTCTCGGGGGGGGGGCAAGTGCCCCTAGTGCCCCCCCTGGATCCGCCACTGTAGGGTTGCCAAATTTAGATATTTGTTTTTCGCGACAACAGAACCAAATTTTTGGGACATTTCTCTCTCTGGGTCTCTAGTACACGTATTGGTTCGGTTTGGTATTTGACTTTGGTATGTCAATTTTGAAAGATCAACTATTAGCCTGCAATGTAAATCTGTCAAAATACTGCAATAATAGTGTTATTATGGCTTTATTCCAATAAGATTAAACCGAACTCAATTCCCATGAAAACGTAGCAATGACAACCAGGGAGCATTTTCGATCTATTTATACCACTTGTATTAGTTGCACTTAAGTCACAACTTAAAATTCTGCTTACAAGTCGTACTTTGCTAAGAATTTATTATAAACGATACTTGCTTTAATTGATTATAAATTATAACAAATTCGCAATAATTTAAGGAGCCACAAAAAGTAAGGTTAACATTAGTCGCGACCAACAGGCGACTTTAAGATATACTTTATATACGTTTTTAAAGTAGAAGTAGGAAGTAGTCTCTACTTTGAACGATTGACATAAAAACAAAATCAAAGTTTTTGTGACTTAGGTTGTCCTCAAAACTAATCTTTTTCTCACAAAGTCAAAAATAACCTAAGCATTGGGGATATAGTCTTTGGTTTTTAAATCTATTGAAAGCTCTGCATTTTTTTAGAAAATCGTTAATATCTTTTTTATATTTCCCTTTAGGAAAAACAGTTCAGGGACAACTTTTGTTAAAAATTTAATTTTTTATCGACTGGAGATACTGCAAAACCGAGTGTTCCTATGAAAACAGGTTCTTTAAGATTTTACTTATTTCTATAACTCGTAGTTCTACTTTTCTTTTCTTTTTACCATCAGCTAAACATATACTACAACTCAAACTTATTTAGTCCATCCTCTAGCTCTAAAAATAACAAAGTTAGCAATAGTGCCGACTTAACATTGAACATTTGAGGTAGCAAAAGGTCCCAAACATTTGAAAAATTGACACAATTATATTAGAGTAAGTTACAACCTCGCGCGATATCCGCTCACGCCACGCTGCCATCTTGGAAAAATCGCGCACAAATTCAGTGTTTTTAAAATTATACATATAGTTTCTGTGGGTTGTAAACAACTATTTGAAACAAAAATTATAGCCAACGAAATTTCCGACAAAGATTTTAATGTGTGTTTTTGTTAGAGTAATAATTTTCGAGTTATGATATCAATAATTTTTCCGCTATTTAGAATTTTGTATATTCGTTTTGGTGGTCATAAACTTATAAACTACTCATTTTTAAAAATGATTGTAGTGATATAAAATAAAAACTAATAAGTAATACAAAATGAGATATTATGGATATTAAATCATTTGATAATTTATCCTACTTTTAAATATGTATAGCAAAAGAATAAGCCATATTAATATTATTCAGTAACAGGTAAAAAAAATAAACAACCGTTATAGTAAGCACTTTTTTAATAGAGAGAAATAGCTACTTTAAAAATTAAAAATGTTTTGTTTCGTAAGGTCCATTAAGTTTTTTTGGCATATTTCTCTAATATAACACAAAGCAACTTGTAAGCATATAATACAGGGTGTTTTCTAATTGAATGTCAATATTTATGGCCCAGGCCCCTCTAGCCCCCTCTGGATCCGCCACTGCACAATGTAGTCCTACCAATATACTTAACACTTTTATGTATATGATTCCTGCCTAGTAAGTCACAGCTTATTTTAAGTGCAAATCAAAGCTATCGTAAATTGAGTATTACCGGCGCAGTTAAGGAAAATTTATGGGCTGGTCCTTAGAACAAGGTAGTGGTAGCCGAATACATCGATGTTATAGTCTCCTTAGACATTTTCAGTACGGCATAACCAAGATGGATGGAAAGGCGATGAAATGAAGGTGATCAAATAAGATGTGGATAACCACTTTAGAAAACCAACTGCCAATTAAGTCAATCTCAGTAGGTATCTGAGGACCAGCCCGTAAATTAATTTATTTAGTCTATGACCAAACATCAAAAAATTCCTGTCGTATTTAGCAATTAAGGAAGTTTTCGATCTACACGCTTAGATTAGTGTTCATACTTTATATTATAGCGGCGGCGCGGCGGTTCGTCATTGGCATTTTAACATTTAAACTAATGGAAGTATTTTATGACGTCACGGCAACAAACAAACTATATCTGAGCATTTCAAAAAAAGGTATAAATATTTTTTATTTGTACCAAAAAATTTTTTTTTTCTTTAAAAAGTCACTTTTTTTTATTACCGGCCTATCAAAAAATACTTAATTTAACGCCGACCTAAGTATAATCTAGTACCGGCTTATTTTCAAATGTGTTTGATCATAAAATGTGGGTAATTGTAGAATAGTGGATAATTGTCCATTTCCTCGATTTCTGGGACAGTGTACATCGGTTATAACGACATTGAACGAGCCGCTTTATTTTGATCGTGATAACCGAGCGTCGTTATAGAGAAAAAAGGTAACAAAATGGGTTATATAGAACTCGGTCGGTACCGTCGGGACCATAATATGTCGTCGCTATAACCGATATGTCGTAATATCCTATATCGTTATAAGCGATATTCACTGTACTGTATATATAAATAATTCCCTCTTGTTAATAGACTAACGCGGCTCTATTTTGAAGACTACTACATCTACATCATACTAGTCGTGATAGGGTTATTCCCAATGGCTTCGCACTTTCTCCATGGCCTTTATGAAATTTAATAGATTCAAAATAATTTAATAGATAGGTGACTAGAAAAGTAGAAAATGTGTTATAGTTCATTTCAACTATTACTGAACACCTCAGCCACCCGATCCACCTTTGCTTCGCTTCACGGATGCTTTGATGAAGAGCTTACGGAATTTCATAAAGCTATGAACTTAGCTTTGACGTTCATACTTTAGATAAACAATTCTTTGAAACCCTAAATAAAAAGTAAATATGTGAGCATATTTTATTACTTAGTAACCATAGTAGTTTTACTGTAATGACTTCTAAGTCCAAAACAGATAGAGGACAATTTTTTACATAAATAAACTCATTAATATTTATGGACGTTGTAATTAAGTTAGGTTGTTATATCAACGAAAAATTCAAGTAGCTTTATGTCCAAGTTCTAGCAGCTTATTATTTAATTTTTTTTAACTAATATTGGCAATTTTTTAAATTATATTCAGGTATTACCATTTACATTAATCTACCATAAAGCATTTGATATTGAACCTCTTCATTTATTTAAAAAATATACAAAACAATATTTTCTGATATTAAATTAATATAACATGAAAGTTGGATCACTAGGTTTTATTTGGCTTCAGTTTCAGTTTCAAATGAATATTATTATTTTAATATGCCTTAGTTGGGGATATCTTAAGTGCGTATACTCGCGCCCGTTAATTAATAAAATGCCGTTAATTACTTACACGATGTGAACGCTGCGTGTCTTAAAAGGAGAGAGGGATCCACCATGGCTGCTAGCATCAATTGTCATAATTTGAATTTTCGCGGGTTATTACATCCCTCCATGCTAAGATTGGTGCTTGTACCATGTTTCTTCTCATTTTTTACCACTGGATTTATGTTTGTATATATTTATTGTCATTCTTTGTATGCACATGGTTAACATTTTTATTTTAACACACTACATTTATTTTGTATATAACACTTACAACATTTAACATTTATTTTTATTTATTTATTGCAGAATAAACGGTTTTGTTTAAGTTTAGTGTTTTTTATTTATATTTCTTTCCGAACGCCTCAGGCACTTATTTTTATCTTTTTCTGTACTTAAAGGAGTTGTCATGTCGTAAGCGGAATATTTCTTAAGACTTTAGGTCAAACGGTTTTCCAAAATCGCTCATTTGGATTTCTTTCGATGGACTTGTATCAGGGCTATGAAAATCTGTATTTTCGTCAGAGTAGCTAGATATATCACCTTCATCTGAGCTTCCAAGTTGTTCTTCAGGCAATTCGTCTTGGTAGTCACGGCCATTGACTTCTTTACTTGTGCTTGGCACTTTTAGTCTCTTGTTATTGTTCTGCCAATTTTCGTGACGATATGCCTGTTTCTGCGGCTTGCTAATTTCTATTTTTGGCAAATCATTTGAGATTTCTGTAAATCTTTTATTTGATTTGAATGTTTTTTCCATAACTGTTCGCTTGGCAATCGACATAAATACACTGTTTTTCCCAGCTTTTTCTCAATAACAGCTTCTGTCCATGACTTTTTTTCTCTGTAATCTTTAACAACTACTCTTTCCCCCTGTTGAAGTTCTCTGAAAGTTTTTTTCTTGTTAGGGTTAGTTGTCTCAACCAGTGTATTTTTCTGTTCTTCTTCTTCTATGACCTTATGTCTTAGTAAGTCAAGTAGTGTTCTTAGTTTGCGTCCAAACATTAACTGAGCTGGAGGTACTTTTGTTACACAGTCATCTGCATTCCTATATGTCAATAAAAATCTCGATAGAAGTGTTTCTATCGGTGTACTACTAATTATTGGATCATCCAGCGCTGTTTTGATTTTTTCCTTAAAGTTTTAACACAATTCTCTGCAAAACCATTACTTTATTATAAGGTGGAATTGTCAAGTGTTTAATGCCGTTTTTTTGTAAAAACGATTCGATTTCTCTTGACACAAAGGAAGTCCCATTATCTGATACTAACATTACTGGAAGTCCATATCACGCAAAAGTTTCTCTGAACTTCTTTTCTGCGTCTTTGCTTGTTGCAGATTTCATTGGAAAAACAATCGGCCACTTGCTGTAAGCGTCTACCATGATTAAAAAATTTTGACCACGTTTAACTTCGGCAAAATCTACGTGAACTCTTTCCCACGGCTTTTCAGCTGCTGGCCAAGGTGTGCAACTTTTGTGTGGATGATCTTTATTTTTGAAACATGCCATACATGATTTTATTTTTTCTTCTAGCTGTCTATCAATTCCGGGCCACCATAAGTACGCTCTTGCTAAAGACTTCGTTTTTGTTAGTTCTAAATGGCTTGGTTCATGTAGTTCTTTTAACATTTCTTTTCTTAGTGCCTCCGGAATTACGACCCTATGTCCCCACAAAATGCATCCATTTTCTATGTAAAGTTCCTCTTTTGTGATAAAAATATCTTTCTTCTTCACTGCATTTAGGCCATCCTTTTTCTATGTATTCTGTTATTCTATACATCAAGGTATATTTTCTTGTTTCTTGTGCTATTTTTTTACTATCTATTGGCCATTCTCTTATCGTAGCAGCAAAATTTAAGAAGTGAACTCAAGTTTAATATTAAACAATTTAAAAAAATCCCTGCCAAGCTGGTTTTGTCCTGATTTATTTACAACGTAAAATCTTGCTAATTTTTTAAAGTCATTCACTTTGCATTCTGCTTTAAAATACCCTCTAGGTGTAATTAGATTCCCCGTATAGCTCTTTAGTATAATATTGTCAGATTCTAAATACTACTTACTAAACTCTTGGTTATAAAAATCCAAACTTACTGCTGTTATCGCTGCCCCTGTATCTACGTACATTTTATATTTTTTTCTATTTATTTCCACTAGCATTTTGAATTTATTATCAGCTCCTAAACTGTCGTCAATTTGAAATATATCCAAGTATTGATTGTCTGTTTCAGTGTCATTATTTTCTACATTTTCTATTATGTTTTGTCTCCTTATGTTATTTTTTTTATAACATAAGAACTCTGGGTGATTTCCCCCACCACAAATTTTACAATTTTGATTTTCGTATCTACATCTCCCAAAATGTAACTTTTGACAAAATCTACTGTTCTTTTTATTTTGATATCTTTGTTTCTCTATATATATGTTTTGCCTTTTGCCATAGTAATTTCCATTATTTTATTCCTATTGTTACTAAAGCTACCTGCATTATATTGTCCGTTTTTTCCTGCATATCTCAAGACATTTACATTCACATTACTTTTACATGTATTTGCTCCTTCCTTTTGCAACGCATTTCAAATATTTCTTTCTTTGTTTCTTTTTCTTCACAAAGTCTGTCCAATATGGGCCGTTTTATCATGCCACATATAAATTTATCCCTTACTATGTTAAGCTCATTTCCAAAAGAACAAGTTACCGCCAAACTCTTGACCTTTGCTTACCTCTCTGCTATAGACTCACTGTCAAACTGCTGAGAAGCATAAAATTTTATACGTTCCCGCCATACAGTCACAATAGGAGTATATTGTACAGTCAAAAGACTAATTAGCTCATCATACTTCTGTTCTTTTGATAGCTTTGGGTAGGTTAAATCCCTTAAAGTTTTATAAGTACTGGTTCCTATTAAGCTTAGTAATGTATTTACCTTTATGGTTTCGTCGGTTATTTTGTTTGCATGTAAATAGGATTCTAATTTTTCGTTATAAATTCGCCAGTCTTGGCCTTCTGGACAAAACTTCGTTATGCTTCCAATCAAAGACATTTTAATTTAATTTTATTGCAATTTTTTTAAATATTTTATTTTTAATTTAAGCTATTTATTTGCTTTTATGCGTTCAGTTATTTATTTTAGTGGTTGCCTCACGTATATTTTTTCTTTATTCCTCACTTTTGCGATAATTTTTTGTTCTCTCGCGAAAATATTTGTTTTTGTTTACTTGTTTACGAAAACTTAACCGCACTTTTGCACGTTGTATCTTTTCACGTGATTATTTACATGAAAACAGTAAAAACCGTCTTTAAACCTCAATGATCTGAAATTCTACCACTCGACAAGTGGATTTGTATCATCTGCATATGACATCAAAAATAATCAAGAAATTTGAAAAATCTAAAAAAAATTATTTTGCGTAGCAGTAATTGGCATGATAATCGCCCACATTCGCAATGGTTAGGCATCGCATGAAGAACTTGTAGCTGTCATCACGCGTCACAAAATTTAAACCATGATTTATAAAGCCAATTAAATTGGGCATCAAATTTTTCTATGGTATATTTTTTAGGTGGCAAAAGTGCAGTACGAACTTCTTCATAAGGATTTGGAAAAACGAGAAAAGTTAAAACTGGGAATTGCCCGACACAGGAAAGAGCTACTACAACAGATCAACGAAAAAGAAAGAGAAAGGATCAAGTGGCAGCAGGAAAAATTCGAGGATGGAAAAGCTCAGAGATTGGAGTTTGCCATTAAGGACAAGAGCGTGGAAGATTATCTTAGGCAAAAAATTGATAAATTAAAGTAAGTGGAATAATTCAAGACTAAACCAAACTTTATTTACACTTTTCTATACGGTCGACAGAGTATTTTTGGGACCATTTTTAAAAGCTTAAGGTGCGATTTTATCTTTTTGAATTATAGTTTAAGTGTTCCTGGATGTTAGAAGCATTACGGGCATTGTCAGGCAAGCATACCCATCCCCGTTTATAGCTATTTTTGTTTTAAGGGAGAAACGAGAAATATTTCCTTGAATACACGCATCTAAGTGGTCCAAGCATGAAATTTCTTTCACTTTTTACACTAATCACAATTTTTTTTTATGGAAAATGTGTGTCTCCATTTTCTTACTATGAACCAGTACAACAAGTTTAATTAAAATTAATGCCATCCATGTCAAAACTAAGAGAAATTAGTTCCGTGAACGATTTAGATGCGTTTTTGAGAAAGATTTCTCTTTAGTTCTTTATTTGAAGAAGAGCAATACCGAAGTAAAATCGAGCTGTCAACTTTTAAAAGAGTAAATATCATCTACAGGCCTTATAAATGCTTTAAAATCCTTAAAACTGTTTGGTTTCCACTTTCTCCAACGTCGATCATGAGGATACGAGTGATCCCCGTCTGGAACACGTCCTGATAGGAACAAATGTTCCATGCCAATCCACGACCGGTCGTGGATTGGCATGGAACATTTGTTCCTGACTATCAGGACGTGTTCCAGACGGGGATCACTCGTATCCTCATGATCGACGTTGGAGAAAGTGGAAACCAAACAGTTTTAACAAGTTCCCAACGAAAGCCTCAAACCATCAGTATAATTCAATGCCGGTACTTTATTTGAAATTTTGGAAAGGATCAGCCACACCTTTTATGGGATTTCTGTAATCCGTCAAACTTCATGAAATTTTGGTATGTTGTAGACCGAACCTTTCTTATTAAAAGTTCTTATGGGCCTAGCTCAAATTAATGATTAATTTTTGAAATACAGGGTGTTGAAAGTGATAATGTCCAATAAGCATAATGGCTTTTTAGACAGGTTTTCCAAACATATACGCCATGTTAGTATTACATATATTTACGATTTATAATTTTTTTTAACCTGTACCTTTAAAACATTATCTACAGGGTGTTTAAGTAAATATTAGTCAAAAGTATTAATAAGAAACAAACGTTAGTGTGTTTTAGATTGAACCTTTCGTATCAAAAGTTTTTATGGGCCTTAAATTAGTGACCAGTTTTTAGAATACAGGGTGTTGAAAGTGATAATGTCCAAGAAGCATTAAAGCTCTTTAGACGGGTTTTCCAAATACTTACGCAATGTTACTATTACATATATTTACGATTTATTTATTATTTTCATTCTGTACCTTTAAAAATTATCTACAGGGTGTTTAAATTTGTCATTAGTTAAAAGGTTTATTGAGAAACAAGCATTAAAGTTTATTACAGCGGACGGCACAGATGTACAAAACCCTTAAATATTTTTTAATAGTATTGAAAAAATTATATTTGCCGAAACACCCTGTATTAAATACTTAATATGTAATAGTAACCTTTCATATGTGTTTGGAAAACCCGTATAAAGAGCTATTATGCTTCTTGAACATTATCATTTTCAACACTCTGTATTTCAAAAACTGGAAATTTATTTAAGTTGAGCCCATAAGAACTTCTGATGAGCAAGGTTTTATCTACAACATATTAAAGCTTCTTTCTCATTAAAACATTCGAATAATATTTACATTATTACTTTCAACACCCTATAGATGATGTTTTATTATTTGGTTATTGCGGTTAGGTTTGGAAAACCCGTCTAAAGAGCCATTCTGCTTCTTGGACATTATTACTTTCAACATCCTGTATTTCAAAAACTGGTCATTAATGTAAGTTGTACCCATGAAAACTTTTGATAAGAAAAGTTCAGTCTGCAACATACCAAAATTTCGTAAAATTTGACGGATTACAGATATTCCATAAGAGGTGTGCCTGATCTTTTGTCCTAAAAAAGTAGGGGAGGGTGGGAAGCCACTGAACAAGTTTTAGTTTTTCTTAAATATTTCGTAAAATATGTATCAAAACGAACGAATGTATTAGAACCTTCCACAAATAAGTGCGTGAAAAGCTTTTTCCTGCACGCTCGTAGGAAAATTTCTTTGTTTTTTGATTCCGTGGATAAGCTTTATAAATAAATAAACTGAATATGTTAGTAGATATCTCTTTTTTTTTAGGGAGAAAAATTTGCCTGAGCAGTACGTCAAGGAAATTGAAAGACAGTTGAAATTGTAAAAATATCTATGATAACAATGAATAAATATCTGGCCTAAAAAATTACCTTTTTGTATTTTAAATTACTATACCAGCCTATGCACCATCAGATGACGAAAAAATAGCTATAGCCCCCCCTAGCTGTAGCAGCCCTATTTCCCCAAGTACCTGGAAAATGGGGATAAAAGCATAAAAATTTTATTTTTAGACATCTTTGACCTGCAGTACCCTTATTTTGGTTTACTGTGGAAGGGGTCGGTGAATTTTTTTTACAAAATGGTCAAGATTATACTCGTTTTTCTATAATTTTTATTCAGTGATTTCAAAAAAATGATTTCAAGGGGTTTTGACCTTATATGAGTATTTTGATAAAAAATTCACCAAAATTTGAAGTTTATTAAAAGCAAAGCAAAAAAAACTTTTTAAGCAAGACCTGTAGAAATTTCCTGTCAAATTTCGTGTCGCTCAATGCTTTTGGAGTTTGGAAAATGCCCCATAGAAAATGACATATTCCGAGAACCTAACATTGGTGCGTGCTACTCCCATACCAATTAAGTGAAAATTACTAAATTTGGAACAGACATTAAGGAGTTAGGTCTAATATTATCCATAAAAAAAAAATTACTTACCCAATCATTTTTCCTAAGATGGCGACAAATTTATCAAAATATCAACATATTTTATTTTTTCCAATTTGTCAGAAAACAAATTTTGACTAATGAACATTAGATTCTTAATATCCTAAAACAGCAAATTTAAAAAAAAAATTGAGACAGACTTGATTTTGTTTGACCTTGATAAAATTATCTTATATTGAAAAAATTGAATTTTTTGTTTTTTTTTTTAATTTTCACTGCGCTTAATTTAAAAACTTTTTAAAACAAGAATACATAGTAGGGTTAAGGAAGCCTTGAGGCACACCTTCCCAGTTTTTTTTAGCTTGCGCTATTACTCCAGGAGCTCTGCTTATTAATATTGGCTTATATTAGAAAAAATAATGTCATGCAGATTCAACACAGCGGCATTATTTTTTGTTTTTATACTAGATTTTGAGAAAAAGAATGTGACGAATTGCAAATAGTGATCTAAATTGATTTTTCATATTTTAATTAGATGTGAAAATATATGTAGAAGATTTTGATCAAAATGTTCCCGATATCATGTAAGTAGTAAGTAAATATAGGTTTCTTAATAATATTTTTTTATTTCAAAGACGAATACTCTTAGTTTTAAGTGTTCTTTAAATGAAGTTACTTTAGATGATAACTCAATAAAGGAAAAACCAGTTGTTAAATTTTTGGGAATGCACATTGATTTAAAGTTAAAGTTTGACACGCACATCGACATATTAAACAAAAAATTATCAAAAGGATGCTATATCGTACAAAGCATTGCACATGAGCTTGGTAAACACGCAGCAAAAACTACTTATTAGGCGTTATTGTAATCTCATATTCAGTATGGCATAGCGTTCTGGGGATTCTCCACACAAAATGCAGTTCAATCTGTATTTGTTCTTCAAAAAAAAAACTCTTAGGTATATGTGTCAGGTAGGATGTAGACAGAGTTGCAAAAATCTGTTTAAACTGGAGCAGATCCTTACTGTGCCTGGTATCTTTATCTTGGAAACATCCTGCCTTATTTACAAAAAATTTAGGACTTCTGATATTAATAATACAACTTACAGCTTAAGGCATAACAACTTGCCATTGCCTATCCCAAGATCAACCTTAACAAAAAAGTCAGTAATATGTGAAAGTGTAAAAATTTTTAATAAACTTCCGCAGGAGCTTAAAATAATAGGGAACTATAAAACATTTCGTCAAACCCTAAAAATATTTTTAATTGACAGGGCATTTTATAGTTTGGAGGAGTTTTATGAATAATGCCGTGGTTCTTTTTATTTATTTGTTTACTTACTTTGTTTCTGTCCGTTTTGTATGTAAAGCGCTTTATGACCTGTTTATTTTTATATACATATATATGTGTAATATTTTTTCTCTTCTTCGTCATTATTTAGAAAGTTACTAAATTATATGATATTGGTATATGCACATTTAAATTAAAAAAAAAACTTTGTTATTCTTAATGTGCACTAAACTTACCATGATTTTTAGTATAGCGACTTTGAATTTTTTATTTTATATTGTTTTATCTTGTTTTATTTTATTTTACGAGCATGTTGTTTAAGTTACTATTTTATGCATAACTGACTATTTATTATATAAAATGGGTTTTAATTTTATGTTTAATTTTGGTAAGATTCGTTTTTTTATTGAATCTATTAATTTTTAAATTAACAGTCTATAAATGTAGATTTTTTAACAAAATTGTTTGAGTTTAAAAATTTTAAAACTTTTATACGTTTTTATTTGATTTTATTATTATTATGTGTTAAATATTTATTAAGAACACTCTTGGGTTAGTGACATCATGCGATTTGGATTTAATAGTTTTTTATGTGGCTTTTTCCTAAACTGTTTAAATTTTTAAGTTGCTTTGTAAATAATTTTTTGTTAAAAATTTAGACAATAAAGCTTAGTTGAATTGAATTGAATTAAATTGAATATTTGATCTTTAAGGACATTGAAAAAAATTAAATTGCTGTATCCCTTCTTCTTGGAATATTTATAAAATCAGATGGATACCAAAATTAGCTCAGGTAAAGACAGCAGATTTAAATGTTATATAAATATTTTTTAATTTGAAAGCTATCAAAACTTAATATATATTAAGTTTTGATAGCTTTCAAATTAAAAAATATTTATATAACATTTAAATCTGCTGTCTTTACCTGAGCTAATTGGTTTATTTTGAACGTGATATTTTCATCTGTGTTTGTTATGATTTAAGTTAAGTTTTTAAAAATATCTTCTAGAGCCTGGTTAAAAGGTTTATAGGATATTGTGTCACCCTGTGTGACACCTCTTTATGTTTGGATTGGCTTGGTTCCCTCGTGGATTTTGATCGCTTTGCTTTGCTATATATATTGGCTATTACGTTGGTATATCTGCGATGTATTCGGCTAGTAATTAGAGATGCTTCTACTGCCCTGTGTCAATGCTAGCTTTTTCAAAGTCTATACATGCAATATTTAGTGGAATGTTGTATTCGCTGGCTCGTTCAATTAGCATTTTCATGGTTAATAGGTTGATTGATATAAATTACATTGAGGGGTGTTATAGGTCGATGATAGGTCGATAGTTTTTTAGGTCTGGGCTTTCGCCTTTCTTGTGTAGCCTATTTTTTTATACTGATTGTTAATAATTAAAAAACATCTGTTTAGGCTTCAGCGAACGGACACTAACTTTTTTATTAGGAGAGCTGGGTCGTAGGTTTTTCATCACTGAGTTGAAGTACCTATATATTTAAATGTTTTTGGACGCCACTCATTTTGAATCATGTGTAAAATAAGAAACACAAAATAAATGCCTTAAATAGTGAATTACTATTAAAGGTACATTATTACGCTTTAATAAAGAAGACCTCACTGATTCTTTGTGATGAAAAGTAAAAACACTTTTTTAGAGTAGAAAGCAACAATAGATTTTGGTGGTGTGGGTCGTTGATATTGCCATGCTCTGATTGATTTTTAGTTGATTTTTAGTCGATTTTTAAATCGATTAAGAGGGTGGGAATCCAACTTCTGCTGCGTCTGCCTCCTCGAGTGGAGGCCATTTATGGCCATCCGGCACCACTGGATGTCGGTGATATTAAGCGCCTTTTATGGACTTGATATCACCTAACCAAAGACGCCTGGGGTTGGGGGGACCTGGCAGTAGGGATAAAATGCTGGCTAGCCGACTGGCTATCATGAGTGATAAAAATCTTTTTGTACCCCAGGTGAGTACTAATCTCACCGGTAGTTCAGACCGGGTTAAAGCCCTGGTTGCTGCCGCTGGCCCCATGGATTCTGGGGAAGGCCAATCACTCATTAACCCTCACGGAGGAGGTAAAAACTCCGAAGGAGAAGCAGTGCCGAATAGGCCTGCAAGATCCAACCAACAAAGGAGTGCCGAAGAGGCCCCCATGGAGCTGGAGGTCATAACAACTCCAGTTCCAACTCCATCACCAGATCCTGAGTGGAAAAATCAACTGCTCAAAAGCGACGGTGACACCACTGACAAGGGCTCCAATATAAATGCCCGAACTCAGAACATACAAAACCAAAAGTTGTTTGGATCATGGCAGGCGCACAATAACGAGAACATCAAGGCCTGCACTTGATACAAGTAAATCTACGCCATACCAAGACAGCAACGTACACTCTTGGTAGAGTTTTCAAGCAGCCGAGGCTGGACATTGCCCTGTTGCAAGAACCGTGGCTATCAAGTACGAACCAAGTAGCTGGACTTAGCAGAACTCTTGGTAACATCATCACACATAACTCAGGTATTAGACCACGAGCATCTATTCTTATAAGAAAAGATATTAACTACTTTGTCCTCTCAGATTTCTGTACCGATGACCTAGTAGCGCTAGGATTAATCGTCCCCGGTGAGCAAGGCATGACAGAAGTAGTCGTCTGCTCAGCATATTTTCCGGGCGACAGAGAAGCACCACTGCCTCCCACTGCAGAGGCAGCTAACCTGATTGCATACTGCAAAGAGAGGAACGTACAGCTCATCCTGGGCTGTGATGCGAACGCGCACCACATAGTGTGGGGCAGCACAGACATCAACAGAAGGGGTGAGCATCTGTTCCACTACATTATAGGGGAGGGGCTTTTTGTAAATAATGTTGGCTCCAAACCAACCTTTGTCGGTCAAAATAGGGCAGAGGTACTAGATCTAACAATAAGCACAAAACTAATTAGCAATAAGATCACTGACTGGAGGGTTACAGATGAGCCCTCTCTGTCAGACCACAATCATATACAATTCACCGTCGGTATGGGATCTACAAAAACAATTAAATACAGAGACCCAAAAAGCACAGATTGGAGTGGATATGTCAGATCCCTCCAAGAAAAGCTGAACTCAGCAATGACCGACGTGTGGGATCGTGATAAAATAGAAATGGCCTCTGAACAACTAAGGGAGGCTATTATAACCGCGTATCACGAAAATTCCCCTCTTAAAACCAAAACTGATAATCGCGGTATATCTTGGTGGAACAATTTTTGTTCAAAAATAGAAAAGAGGTTAGACGCCTATTTAATCGGGCAAAGGAGACGGGCAACTGGGAAAGCTACCGTGCCTCCCTCAACGAATATAACAAACAAATCAGAAGTGCCAAAAGAGAGTCATGGAGGAGGTTCTGTCATGGGCTCACAAAGCTTCCGGACACAACTCGAATCCATAAAATTCTGTCTAAAGAGCCAGCAAACAAACTTGGCGCAATAAAGCTGGAAAGATACAAGAAGTAATAAACACGGTAAAAGACTGGTGTGACAGGGAACAGATGTCTGTAAATCCCAGCAAAACAGTTATTATACCGTTCACCTGTAAAAGGAAGCTTGATTTCCTGACTCCTCCGGAGCTTAACGGTGAAATAATTCCATTTGCATCAGAGGGGAAATACCTAGGGGTCACTCTAGATAAAACTCTTACCTGGAATGCCCATATGGAAAAAGTAACCCGCAAAGCCACACTGTCCTTATGGACGTGCAAAAGAATTTGCGGAAAAACCTGGGGCACTAGCCAAACAAATGTATTGGCTGTATATAACAGTCATCAGACCAATGATTGCGTATGGTGCAATAGTCTGGTTCGAGAAGGGACATCAAAGAACCTCAAGGGCCAAACTAACCAGCTTACAACGACAAGCCAGTCTTGCCATATGTGGTGCAATGAGCTCTAGCTCATCGACTGCGCTTGAATGCTTACTAAACTTACCTCCGCTTCACATTTTCTTAGAGGCGGATGCACGAAGAGCAACATACAGAATAAGAGCCAACCACCAGGATGGCAGGGCAAACAAAGTGATATCAACAGCCATAATAAGGGAACAAGAGTTGGATGCAACTCTAGGAATGATATCCGACGTCATGCCCAACACGGTGTACAGCAGAAAGCTATACAACATTATCCTCCCGGAGAGGGAGGACTGGTTAAAGAACAGGACCAGATTTTCAAATAACGATAGCTTCTGGTATACCGACGGATCCAAAATGCCTTCGGGCGTTGGATCTGGAGTTGTTAGTATTCAAGAAAAAATCAAGATTAAACATAGCGGCCTTACATTAATAAACAAACACCAGATAAAACTGTTTACAAAAGTAAGCGATCCAGCAGCTTTTATGGTAAAATGCATGTTTGCCGTCTCGGTGCAGTGCTTTTCCTAACAGAACATTTCTAAGATTACTTAAACCTCAGCCATGTGCTTTTTCTTTATATTTAGGCTTAAAATCATAAGGTCGACAACGTCGCAAAGTAGACGCCGACGTCACGGCTGTGTCGTCCTTTGTGTTCCGTGGTTTAGTCGGCCATTTTTGCGAGTACAGTGTTTCAGCGCGGAGTTTTACGTTTAGTGAGTGAATTTTTGCGTTTTTTGTGAGCATTTTGAAATTATTTGAAATAAAAACTATTTAAAATACAAAAATAATGGTGCAGCAATGTGTTGTTTGCAAAAAAATGGACTATTCCAGTCCACAATTGATATTTCGAAGGTAAGCATCTTTATGTTTTTTATCATAACATTAGTTTGCCTTTAAGGTAACCAGTGGTGTAGCTTTCGTGGTTTTGATAGAAAAAATAATTCAAATTCTTGGTTTTTCGGAAAATAAAAAGGACCAAAATTTGTCAAAAACAACAAAAAAAAGTTTAAATTTTTGGAAAAACCTTTTAATACAATTTTTTTTCTAGGTTTCCTCAAAAACCTGAAAAAAGACAAAGATGGATATCCATTTTGGGGTTGTAAAATAAACCAATAATTAAATATGCATTTATTTGCTCAGACCATTTTGATCCCAGTGATATCATCACTATAAGTACTAATGGAAAAAAACAAATCAGGCCAGATGGCGAACCTAGGTTTGACACTTCTGTTTTTGTAGATTCTGCTTCATACAGGTAAGGGTTTTTACTAAAATTTTATAACCATTTTGGATGGCTTAATCCCAATTAAACATATATTTTTTGTAAAATTTATACAGGGTGATATTAACCTTTTTTGATCCATCATACCTGTTTAAGTACAGCATACAGCTAAAAAATTGCTTGCTGGCTCCATCTCCTGCAATGTATTTGAATACCATGACATTTTAAGTTTATGTAGGGTGTACTACTATTGGTCAAATGTATTTTCTTAAATAACTACATAATATATACAGATTCTAACCTACTAACTAAAAAATATTAAAAATATACATTTTTAAGAAAAAAAAATACTTGGGATAATATAAGTTAAAGTAAAAATTCAGAACTGCGAAAAAAATTGACCTACATAAACATAGCTAAACACGTCTGGCTTGCCAACAAATATACAGGGTGTCTTAATTGCCATGGGCCACTATTGCTATCTCAGTAATTACAGGAACTACAAGGTTATTCATATTAAATAAAATAAGCAGTTTTTGGGGGAGACTAAAAATCTGGTTTCACATTAAAAAAAAACTATTATATCCCGAGCTACGGGGTATTTTTAAAAAATTGCTCCCATGTTGGTTCAAGCTATGATAAAACGGTAAAAGTAACAAAAAACTTAAATACCATTTTTTAGCATTAAAATCCAAACAAATATGGACATGTGATACATCGTTAAAATCATAAAAGAAAGTTCTTATAAAAAATACAGGTCCGTATCTAAAAAAGTAAGTTAATGGTAATATCTGGAAAACTAGACGTAGTAAATTTTTATAAAAAATACCAAATTTAAAAACGTCAAAAATCCAAGAAAAATCCTTGACGATTTTTTTGTAAAAGCTAGTAGCTTATTGAGATATGTGATAAAATAGATTTAAGCAATTTTTCGAAAAACCACCGTAGCTCGGGATAGAATAATTTTTTTTTAATGAGAAACCAGATTTTTAATGTCCCCTAAAAACTGCTCATTTTATCTAATTTGACCAATCTTGTAGTTCTTATAGTTAGCGAGATAGCAATAGTGACCCATGGCAATTAAGCCATGACAGGATGTTATCCTGCAGGGGTGAGCTGCCAGCTTTATATAAACCCAGCAAGCCCACACTGAAATATTAAATCTTTTTTTGATGTTGGTATTTCATAATTAGGTAGTGCTTTAATGTTAGGTACATTCGGGGACTTTTTAAATTGCCGCCCTCGAAAATAAAAAATATTCCTATTTGAAATTCAGAAAAGTAGTTTGAACCAAAACAAAAAAATTGTGAACCTTACCTCTGTCTGTATACATACATATTTAAACATTTTTTTAAATTTATTTAAATGATTAATTTTGACAGAAAAAACATACACTGGTAATTTCAAAAGTCCCTGACTGTATGTCTGTGTTTCAAATCCTATATTTTTAATGAATGAATTTAATTTCTTTATAAAGAAACTATGTCAAACGAAAAAGAATCAGGAGGCATCATAACAGGTTAAAAACCATTCTGAGGAATTAAGAGCACACAAAAATTGTGGAATATCAACATTAAAATATAAAAATATTTGATATTTCAGTGTGGATATATAAAGTTAGCAAACCCACCCCTGTTTTTTTTTAAGAAGATGAAAAGAAAAAAAATTGCTGAACAAAGGGCAAATAAAAAGCACACAATTCTGGATTATTTACTAACTTTGTAAAAGTATTTAATAGTTCAGTGAGGGCTCTATATGGGATGTCTGTAACTTGGAACCCTATGGAAAACGTTTTTATTATTAATTTTAGGAAAATAAGTGATTCTTCATAAAAAGTTCTGCATGTTCTATAACTTCAAATACCAATATTATATATTTATTTTTTTTTAGTCATATACGAGGTTTCTCAAAAAATATGAATCTTGTTCAAGGCTAAAGTACCTTTATTACTGTCAGTATCGTAAATTGCTACTAAAAAAAACTTGTTTAGAACTAAAAATTATATTTAAATTTGCAACCATATTCAATGAAATTTATATTCTATCAACATTTTATTTGTATCTGAGTGCATCTTAGGTTACATTTAACTACAGTTATATTTGCATTGTTATTGTAGACACTTCAGAAAATAAAAAGTAATTTTTTCATTATCTGCATATTTAAACATGGGTTTTATTTCAGATCAACTTTTCTTACTAACAATTTTCGATAGGTATTGTCAAAAATAAAGGTATTTTACTTTTGAATAAAATTTATATTTTTTCACAAACCTCTTATATGCCTTAAAAAATTTGATATCTGATTATTGTATTTTAGGTTTTAGAACATGCAAAATTTTTTATACAGAAAAGTTTTTTTTGTAAAATTAATAATAAAAAAGTTTTCCATATAATTCCAACAGACATAATTTTTAAAGCCAGCAAAGTACCCTTTGTTTTAATTTCCCAGAATTCTTTGGTTGAATAAAAATATTTTAAAAACACATTTTTGAACAAAGTTTTTTTAAAAACTCATTGTATCACACATTCATATGTTTTTGTATATGTCAAAAATAATGTTTATCTACAGGACTGATTATTTACATGTATTTTTTGGTTTTAGTTCAGACTCTACTGTTTTTGATTCACCTGGTGGAAAATCTTTAAGGTGAGTTTTTATATATTTCCTAGTTACATAAATGGACTCATATGCACATTCTATATAAAACTTGTTTTGTACAAGTGGGGATCAAGCTTGATATTATAAAGTATCAACATTTTGACTACTGGGTGGCAAAAAATTTTTGTTAGTTTTAGAGCAAATTGCAAAAAACTGATTTTTAGGACATTCGAAGCCTTATATCTAGCAAAGTTCAAGGAGGATTTTAACGGAGAATATGTGGGGATATATCCCAGATGCTAAGGAATAATTGTACCAAAACTCAGCTTGCAACTATTTTTTTCGAAGTGATTTCCTTATTTGAAATGAGCTAGGAAGACTTAGACCAACAGTGAAATTCAATTTCTTGTAAATAACAAAATGCTATTTTTTTTGTAGGCTTCACTTGATGGACCAGCTAAACAAATTTTTGAAAGAATGCTTAAAGGACCATTTGCTTTAACACTGGCATTTTATTTTCCAAAAGCGTATAACTTTGTAAGAAATACATTTAATCGTAGTTTGCCACATTTGGGAACCATTTCCCGATGGTTTCGGTCTATAGACGGTAGTCCAGGTTTTACCAATGAAGCACTAAATGCGTTAAAATTGAAGCAAAAGAGTTCCTCTTCTCCGATACTTTGTAACTTAGTATTCGACGAGATGTCAATAAGGCAGCAAGTTGAATGGAATGGGACAAAGTTCACAGGATATGTGGATGTTGGAACGAGTATTCATAGCGATTTATTACCCGAAGCTAGAGAAGCATTAGCTTTTATGCTGGTGGGACTTAATTCTTCATGGAAAATACCCGTGGGGTACTTTTTAATCGATGGATTGTCGGCAGCCGACAAAGCAGAGTTACTGAAAAAATGTTTAGAGTTTGTTCACGAAAGTGGCGTAATAGTCACATCAGTAACTTTTGACGGAGCTCCAGCTAACATTTCGATGTGCGAGAAATTAGGAGCGAATTTTTCAGATACTCTCAATTTAAAAACAACGTTTGACCACCCAATAACAAAAGATCCAGTTTTTATTTATCTTGATCCATGCCATATAATAAAACTTGTTCCGAATTGTCTTGCCAGCCAAGCCGAATTAACAGACCAAAACAAAAAAACTATAAAGTGGCAATATATAACGAAATTGGTTGACACGCAAAATATGGAAGGGTTACATGCTGCCACAAAACTACGCAAGAGGCATGTTGCATGGCATAGAGAGAAAATGAAAGTAAGGCTGGCAACACAAACAATCAGCAAAAGCGTTAGTGATGCCTTGACATTTTTAAGGGAAGACTTAATGTATCCTGATTTTAAGGAATCTGAGGCAATATCAGAATTTTTATTATTATTCAATAACTTATTTGACATTTTCAATTCCAGAAATAGACTTTCAAAGTATTCATTTAAGAAACCCTTATCAAAAATTGAGTCAACTAAGATATTTAATTTCTTTGATTTAATTAAGTCTTACATTATTGGTCTTAACTTAAACGGACGTCCAGTTCTAAAGTCAAGAAGAAGTACTGGATTTTTAGGATTTCTTATCTGCATGCAAAGCCTCCATGAAATGTACAAATACTATGTCAATGAAAAACAGTTATTGAAGTATATTCTTACGTACAAACTTTCTCAGGACCATTTGGAATTGTTTTTTGGTGCCATAAGGAGTAAAGGCGGGTTTAACAATAATCCAACTGCTAGGCAATTCGAAGCTGCCTACAAAAGATTACTAGTCCATTCTGAAATTAGAGCACCAAATACGGGTAATACTATAGATCTGGAATCTATTCCAATATTAACTTGTGGTTCGCAACCAAAAATTTTAAACACAGAGATGGGAGAAAGATTAGAAGATTCAAAGATTTACCAAGAATATATGGCATCAATAAAGGACGACATCAAAAAAGTTATTTAAATTCCAATGCATGGGATCTCACTTTATATGTCGAAGATATAGTTGGTTATATTTCAGGTTTTGTAGTAAGAGGTTTAAAAAAAGTTGTCAGTTGTGAAAAATGCTTGGAGTCTTTAGAAGATGGTAATACTTCACTCCTCCAGAAAAGAAAAACTTATGGTCGCCTTATTAAAGCTTCAAAATTTGTTACAGACATATGCAAAGCCGCTGAAAAGTTTTTCAGATTCTTTAATTCTACAAAGGGGATTTTTAATAAAAACAACAAAAATCATGGATATTTTAATAACAAATACTTTTAAAACTTTACCTGGAACCTTATTTAATCAATTTGTGGATCATATGTTTGATGATGAAATTTTATCGGAACATCCTTTCTACATTAGCAAACTTATTTTAAAGCTTTATTTTAAAATAAGAATCCATCATGAAACAATGAAACAATTGGATTTTAAAAAAAAGAACAGATCAAGAAGCATTAATACAAAAATAATTTTGTTTCGTAATGAGTAAATATACATTAAAGCTTTTTTAGACATTTTTGCGGAAATCTTGACAAAAATCCTCGAAGGATTTCCAAACCTTTTAATTTGTTCAGACTTAAATATTGACCAACTGCCTAACGGTAGAAACTCCAAATATTTTAAAATGCTTAATGATATATTTAAATCCCTTCAACTAACGTCTTTGATAAAAGAGGCAACAAGAATTTTTACAAATAGGAATAATGTTAGTGTCTCTGGTCTTGATTATGTGATTACATCAAACCCAACATATTTTACTTGTAAAAATTTTCAGGCAGGTTTTTTCCGATCACCATTGCCAGCTAATTTATTGTAATAACCAAAATACAGGTCTGCCCGAAAAACAAACGTCGTTGACTACACCTGAATGTTACTGATTGATAAACGACAACTCAATTAACGAGCTTAATTTTTGGTTTGAAAAGTCAGAAATTCAGTTTACAGAAAACGACATAGAAAAAAACTTTGAGCTGTTTTTTAGTACATTTGATTGGTGTTTTCAGTTGAGCTGTCCACTTAAAAATAGTAAAACAGAAAACAAACAAAAAATTAAATTATCTAGAGAACTTTTGGCATTGGCTACAAAAACGCACCGGTAATGTTGAACTAAAAACAAATTATAAGACATTAAAAAGAGAAATAGACCATAAAATCAGGATTGAAAAAGAAAAGTATTATGCCAACAAAATTAATAATTCTAAAAATAAAACCAAAACAAACATGGAAAATTATTAATAACCTTACTGGAAAAACCTCGACTCAAAATTTAACGAAAAAACCTATTAATCAAATTTGCGAAATTCGCACTTTCAGGGTGACTTATCAAACAACTGCACCACAACCAAAACAAGCTTTGAATCTTTTTATTTTACAGAAGTAACAACCCAAGACGTCGTGTTACCTGTGGATCTGACCACCATCTGGTAAAAGCAAAAATATTATTCCCTGTAAGAAAAACAAATAGAGACGAAAGTATCGGAGAAAGTGAAAACCTAGAATGCATCGAAGAAAATCAAAAATACAACTTTAGAAGTCTAAAAATTTGGAAGTACGCAAAGATTGTATCATAAACGATTAGATGAAACATAGTAAAAAGCTTGAAGGAAGCAACCAAAGAAGCTGTTGGATACCAAGATAATAAAAATAACAATAAGATGTGGTGGACGGAGGAAATACAGGAAAAAGGTCAAGGAGAAAAAACGCACATACTTGAAATGGCTCAGTACTAAAGAGCAAAGAGACCTAGAAATCTACAGGGATACCAGAAGACAGCTAAGAAATTTGATACGCACAGAAAAGAATGAAATGTTCGAGCGCAAATGCCACGATATTCCAGGTAACGAAAGGCTTAAGACAGGGATGTTGTATCTCTCCAACTCTTTTTGAAATATATATCGCAGTAGCTCTAAAAAACTGGAAACGTAAAGTACACGGCATGTGAATACAACTTAACGACCGATTCACCATATACACACTACAGTTTGCTGACGACCAAGTAATTGTAGCTAATGATAAAGAAGACATGGAGTATATAATGAGAAAGTTAATGGAAGAATATCAAAAGTGGGGGCTAACAGTGACATGGACAAGACAGTACTTATGTATTGGAAACGAATCAAGTGAGTTAGAACTAGACAATGAACAAACAATATCTCCATGCAATGAGTATGTATACTTGGGTGTCACATTTGATAAGACAGGAACAGCCTGTAAAGAACTAGAAAAAAGAATTGTAAAAGCAAAAAAGGTAATTGGTTGTCTTACCAGTATTTTATGGAGCAGAGAGATAAAAAAGAATGTAAAATTTAACATATATGAAACAATGGTGAAAAGCACGCTGCGGTATGGAATAGAGACTTGTCGCGTAACAGAAAAATACAAAGCAAAAATGGAAAGTGTCAAAATGGATACAATAAGAAGATCAATAAGAATATCTAGAACATATCGCATAAGAAATGAGATCATAAAAGAAAGAATGGGAATCGAGGGAAGCATAACGGATGACATCACTAAAAGACAACTGATATGGTACGGCCATGTACAACAGATGAACGACGAAAGATTACCAAAACAGGTCCTAGAATGGCAACCAATAGGGCGCAGAAAAAGAGGGCGTCCTAAACTGGAATGGCAACAGTCAATCCAAAGATCAATGAGTCAAAAAAACCTGACGAAAGATGATTGTCAGGATCGAAGGAAGAGGGGACTAGGCGTCGGACAACGTAGAAAAACGTTATAAACCGACATAGTAGTAGTAACAACCCAAGACGTAAAAAAAGCATAAAAAACTTAGCAAACCAAAAATCAACTGGACCTGACGGCATACCTATAACTCTTATTAAAAAATGCTTAAATATGTCGGTAAACGAAGGGACTTTCCCATCGTGCTTAAAACAAGCTAATGTCCTTTCAATCTTTAAAAAAGGTGAACAATTAGTTGAAAACTATAGGCCAATTTTCTTATTAAATAGCTAAAATATTAGAAAAGGTGATATATATAAGTTAATATCTTTTATTGAAAAATACCATATTTTGAAACCAAGTCAACATGGTTTTAGAAGCAAGCATTCGACGGAGACAGCCACAATTGACATTCTACAGAACATCTATACTAAACTTGATAACGGCGAAAGAGTGGTAGCTTTACTGTTCGACTTGACTAGAGCATTTGACAACATTGACCCAGACTTTGTCTATCAAAAAATAAAAAAACTAGGAATAAGAAATCCATTAAATACATTTATTAAATCATTCCTTACATACAGAGAACTTAAAATCATCATTGGTAATTGTTTCTCCCAATCCAACCATTCTGACTTAGAAACTCCACAGGGTAGTGTTCTAGGCCTATTAATTTTTTTGTTATTTATTAATGATTTACCAGAATACATTACCTGCGGAATTGTATTTATGTTTGCTGATGATACCTCCATAGTTATCTCGAAGCAATTCTTCTTGAAAAAATTAATTTAACTTTGCGAGAATTTTCAAACTGGTGTAAAAAAATAAGCTTATTATAAATTCATCAAAAACCGTTCTCATGGAATTCAGAACTAAACTGCGTAAGCCACTAAACATCAATATTACCTTTAACGACATGTCTCTTTCGTTTAGCGACAGCTCAAAGTTTTTGGGAATCACGATTGACACTTTTTTTGAATGGAATAATCATATATATGCAGTCTGCTCTAAGCTAAATAAGTGCTATTATATGATAAAATCACTAAAAAACTCCATGAGTTTATCAAATCTGATTACAGTTTATTATGCTAATGCATATTCCGCACTATCATACGGAGTGGCTGTTTGGGGTATGACTCAGGACTTTGATAGAGTACTAGTAACACAAAAGAGAATCATAAGATTAATTTTCTGCTGCTACAAGCATATATATTTATAAACTCTTAGTATATATCTATCAGCACCAAGATAACTTTAATTTAAATAGTTTTTATCATTCCTATCCTACAAGAAATAAAGAAAAAATTTGCGTAGGCAAACACAGTCACGAATATCTGAAAAAAATTTCATTATCTTGGTTGCCGATTATTTAATGCATTACCAAAAAATATAAAAGAACTCCAAACTCAACATCTTTTTAAAAAAGAAATAAAAAGCATAGTTGTGCATAAAATTTTTTACACCGTAACGGAGTTTGAAAACTTTCTGCTAGGCGAAAGGTAGAATTTTTTTTTTGTTTTTAAACAAATATTTCATTAAAAAAAAATTAACTTTGTTTTGTGTCTCAGCGTTAGTCTTAAATGTGAAGTGTATTTTGTGTTAGTCTTTTTACAATCACAGTATGAACGTTTGTTTTCTTTTTACTTTATGTGTTATTTTAGATAATTTTTATTATTTATAACAAAAAATGGTTGGTTCTTGAAACCATAAGCAATATTTTTTGTAAAATTTTTTGACTTGTCTTATCTACAATTTTGTAGCCGAAAAGTAGAAAAAAGAAAAATCGTGTCCCGTGGGATAGTTGTGGAAGATTTTTTAAAAATGCCTTAAATTAAATAAGTTTGTAAAAAAAATTGAAAATGCAGCCATTTTGGATTTATGACGTCATATAGGCCCCCCAATCAAATTGGAGACAAACAGCTGGCGACTTAACATTGAGTGATCCATCAACAATCGATCGAGGCTAATCTTAAACTTTTTTGCTCAATCTTAAATTAAAGCTTACTAAAACGATAATTCAATTGTTCTTCTATTGCAAACAAATCACAACCTATAGAATTTTTCTGTAAAGTTCGATTGGGGGTAGTCTAAAACGTTCTTCCTCAATTTTGTTTTTTTGGGTAAAAAAAAGTTGGTATTTTTTAATAATTTAAAAAAAATTAACATCTTTGTTAGTTTTTAAGATATAATTTTAAGCTCATTTCTTTACCATCTTACTTGGTGTTCTATTACAAACAAAAACGTATTAACAGTTTTTCTGTAAAACTAATTTATGAAAAGTTAAAAGTTGTGAAAAAACTACTAAAATTGGAGGCAAATACCCGGTGACTTAAAATTTTTTGATCTATTACCAATCGATCTAAGGTAATTTAAATAAATCTTCCATAACTATCACACGGGATACCACAGGCCACTCAACTATTAGTTAGGTTGCTTGTTTTTTTTATAAAATATACCGGGTGTCCTATAGACTATTAAGTAAGTTAAGTTAGAATTAAGATGTTTGATTTTGTTTCAAAATATAATGGGTGTCTTAAAAGATTATTAAGGCTCCGAAAAGCGGACATTTGAGTAACACCTGTGGGGATACGTTTGGGGCAAGCTAAAGAAAAACTGTAAAAAAAAGGAGTTTACCGCTGCATTTACCTCCCTCCTAGTGCTGCCAGCTGCAGCAGAACCGAACCGCGACGGAAAACTTATTCACAGTTAGTATTTTAATTGTTATTAACTAAGTGCATATATTCTGTTTCTTGGGGGAAAGAATTACCCCGGTAAACCTTCCCCAAATCCGCCCAGTAGTACCAAAAAAATTGGTCAAAAAAAGTTTAAAATTTCACTTCATGGACGACAAAAGTGGCAATTTTTGGTCTTGTAAGCGTTTTACAATTTTCCTTCCAGATGACCTGCATATTATTTTATTTATTTTGTGGGAAGAAAATGTTTCCGATTGATTCAAATAATTATTTCCTATAAAAAAACTTATGAATGAAAATGATCGATTTTTGACTATAAATAATCCTAATGTCATCTTATTTTGGAGAGTTTTTTTTAACCAAAACATAATTTTAGCCCTGTACAAAAGGTCACTTTAAATGCCAAAGAAAAGTTTTTGTAAAAACCTTTAGCCGTCTTTGAGAAGAGCGTGTATTACCAAACCCTTACATTATCACGAAAATATCGACGTGACTCTGACCCTTAAGTAGGTTAAGTTAGGTTTAAGATGTAGCTGTAATTGGTTTTTGTAAACTGTTGATGCATTAATAAATAAATAAATAATAACGTTATAGAGATTTTCTTACAATATTTCATTTCCCAAGTAATCTATCGTTACCTTATCTTATAATATTTATCTTAAAAAAAAAATCTGCTTGGTTGTGACGGGCTGTTTTACGGACATTAAAGGTACAGCAAAAAACGCTTGTGTCAAAGAGCACTGGCAAGTTATACATGGTGTAACTTAATTGACCAATGTTGTAAGGTCAAAAGTAGACAAAAAGTTCAAATAACTTTTAATCAAAAGTTTTCGATTGTTATAAGTTTAAAAAATTTATAACCAAAAATTGTTGATTTTGACACACTGGGGTCAATTCTTTACATTTCAAAAAATCTGGCGAAATTTGACAAAATGTGACATAATCTGGCGCTTAAGATTTCTCGTTTAAAAGGCAATTTTTAAACTTAAAAACTTACCTAAAAGGCCATTTCCCACTTTTTGATAGATGTAGCGTCACGATATAATATTTGTTTTTAATTAAAAACCCGTAATTTGTTGAAAATTTTTAATTTAAAAATTGTAAATAAATTCACTATTAACCACACAAACTGAAATGTCAAATTTCGTCACATTTCGTCACATTTCTTTCAAATTTATGAGTCCTATTCGTTTTCTTTATGAGGTCAGCTAAGTTTACTTTCTTTCTTTGTTTTTCACGGTAAAATTAACAAAGAGGGACTAACTGCATGTCGTGGAAGGGTCGCTACAAAATTAGCTCTACGCTGTTGCCACCGTTATATTTGAACGGATTTTTAAGGGAATGTCAAATTATTTCTTTAAAATCTGCCAGAAAAATCTGACCAAGTGGGATACTGGTCAAATTATTGAAGTGGTTATTATTTTTTTACTTTTAAAAAAAGCTAGGCACGTATATAGTTTTTTATTCTGGGGGGTCCTCCCATATAGAAACTGCTGTTCTTCAGTGACGGCCCATGACACAGGCTTCGTAAACCAGAGAGAAAATAATAAATTGTCTCTGTCGTAAACTAACACGAAGGCTGCCCCATAAGGTTTTGGATAGTGTAATTAGAAATACTAGGGTCACTGCATCCTGGAAGTCTAGCGTCTCCCAGGGGTAGCGACACGAGTGTCAAAACCGTACTCAAAATTCCATAGACGTTCGTGAAAAATACTCATTTTTATACAGTCTGAGAAAAGAAAAATGTTTTAATAGAACTTAAAAAGAACTCGTTTTTATACAGCTTAAGAAATAAAAAATATGTTCCTTGAGTTTTTGGGTTATGAATATTTATTGTAGGTATTATTGTTAAAAATTATTTTCTTTTAAATATTATTTCTGTTTTTGTATAAAAATAATACGTAATAAATAAACAAACAGGACAGAAATACATTTCTATGTTAAAAGTTTATTAATAGTATATAATATATCAAGGGATAAAATGAAAATTTTATCACGATGTTTATACGCTATTTTTCGCACTGTTTAATTTATTTTCCAAGGTTTTTTCCCATTTTTTTTGGGTGTTTTTGGTATTGTGGTTTTTTTAGTATCTTTTTATTCCGAATTTTACATTTTATCAAAAGACAAAAAATGCCCAAATACAGTTCGAGTTTTCGTAAGGTTCGGCTTAATTATTTATATTTTTATAGTACATTTCATATAAATATCTTAATATTATTGTTCGAAAGCATAAACTTCGAAAATCATTTTCTTTAAACCAAAAATTGTTCTAAAACATATTCTTCGAACAAAAGATTGTTCGAAAACGTTTTCTTCAAACAGAAATTTTTCGAAATCATTTTCTTCGAACAGAAATGTGTTCGAAAACATTTTCTTTGAACGGAAATTTGTTCGAAAATATTTTTTTAAAATGAAAATTTGTTCAAAAACATTTTTTCGAAAACAAATTTTTCGAAAAAAAAATTTGACCTGGCTTGCCAAACTTAACACAACTCATATAGTTCGACTAATGAGGTTTTTTTCTAACAATTTTTGGAAATAAAAACTTCCCTGACTTCTTTCCCGGGATCCTAGAGGGTGTGAAACCAAACCGAACCAACCGAGACCTATTGTCGAAAAATGATTTCCCTAAATTAGCTTTCCGGTCCTCATTTTGGAAGGTTGAAATCGGTGTTAGTCTAACCTTTCTTAATTGAGCATATCAGGAGGTATCTGGACCGGTTCGGATACGTTTGCGATCAATTGACAAAGTTTAGGAAAATACCAATTTCGACCTTCCAAAAGGAGGAAAGTAGACAAATTTTCAGAATGTTTACGATCCCGGGAAAGAAGTCAGGGTTTTTTTGAAAAAATATGTTAAAAAGACCTTGCCGTAGTCAAACTATATGAATTGTGTTAGGTTTGGAAATCCAGGTCTAGAGCGTCTTTTATCGAAAAACTTGCTTTCGAAGAAAATGATTTCTATTCGAAGAAAATGTTTTTGAACAACTATTACTTACGAACAAATTTCCGTTCAAAGAAATGGTGTTCGAATAAATTTCCGTTTAAAAAAAATGTTTTCAAACAAATTTTCATTAGAAGAAATGGTTTTCATAAAAATTTCCGTTCGAAGAAAATGTTTTCGAACAAAGTTCTGCGACCCGTCGTGTTGCTACCTTGAGTTTTTATTGGATGTTGATTTTTTTAAAACTTTTCTATGAGTGTGTGTGTGTACCTGTGTGTCTCTTAATTCTACTTTGTTTTGCAATCATTACAGTGTAGCTACTTTCGATCTTTGTTTGAACCTTTTGTTTTTCAATCTTTTGTATTTTCGACCTTTTGTACTTTCGAACTTTTGTATTTTCGACTTTTTTATTTTCGACCTTTTCTTCGCCGCCCGCTTTTTTTTGAACAATAATAAAAATAATAGTAGGTATATTATAAACCTGGAGCGTGCAGTGTTTACTTTTAATACCACGGCGGGAATTTTCATGTTCGACCGGAAGAAGGGCTATAATTTGCTAAGTGACTAAAAGGGACTTTAATGCCAAGGTTTATTTTTATATACTAAAAATAATAATAATCATAAACTAAATAAATAGGTATTAAACCACTTACCGTACTGTAGTTTTAGCATGTCAAGTATATAAAAAAACAGTGGGCAGTGATAGTTGTCATGGCATTACATTAAACAAAAGTCAGTCAGATGCTAACAAACAAAGGTCACTCATCGTCAAGCAAGGTAAAGCTTGCTTGACGATGAGTGACCTTATAACAAACAATGTGGAAAAATATTATTTATTTCATAACAAACTAATTAAGTTTACTCGAGAAAAAGTTCGAATTACATTTCTCGAAGATGGAAAATAAAGCATATTCTTACTTTGAGATGGGCATGGAAATGATGCAATAAACAGAATTTCGAAAATTTCACAGTTTCCTGGTTTATAGCCTGGAGAAGTCTAGAAAGTTAAATGCTTCGTTTATATGGAAGCAATATTCTATGCCTAAGGACACAATAACGATCAAAACGAACCAAGCCATCGGCAAAGTAAAGTAAGCTTACGGCAAGCTGGAACAAAATAATCGGTATCGTGTATATATTCCTTTTTGTTTTTTGTATTATGATAAAATAAAATAATCCAAAAACCTATATTTTGCCTTTATGGTTTTAAAGAAATTACTTTCAATCACTGGGGACAAGAAATACTACCTTAGCCCATGAAAAAAGGGATTAAACGTACACCTTTATTCCGTAGAGAGCATAAAACATTTATTAAATAATACAAAACCCAACATAATAGTTTTCTATATTTTAGAATATATATAAAACATGCAAACTATATTTTTGGTTTCCTTCGCTGTGTGGGTCCTAACACAGGGTCCTAATAAATTTGAAATCATAAAAAACTTAGTTTTTTTAGGTTTGTTTATTTGGACAGTAAAATTTATATACCGGATGTGACGGACAGTTCTTTACGTAACATTTGTAAACCATTTAATTTTTTTAAACATAAAAAAAGCTTTGCTCCTGACAGTGTCAGATTTGAGTTTTTCGTAAATGAGGTTATGTTTGGTGTCGCTACCCCTGGGAGAGCGGCTAGTTCACAACTTGCATTCCGTTTGCTATTGGTCGAAATAGTCAGCTGACTTTTTAATGTTGAACGTTGCCGTTTAAGATTATTATTATATTATATTAAGAGATGGTGCCACCAGTCAAGCATTTAACAAACTTTATGTTTACAGCTTTCGGCGTAAAATACGAATATATACTAGTTGTAAGTGACTAAAAAGAGTAGTGGTTTGTGTAGTACATACCTATTGAATTTAACTAAATCTATGCATATGCCGATGAGTTTTTTTTTATTGTTTTTTAAAAACATATTATATTTTTTTTTAATTAGCTTCCCTATCCTGTTTTCCTGTCGAAATCGGTGTTAACCTAACCCTGATAAATTATTCGACAACGTATCCTAACCTGTCCAGATACGCCCCGGTCAGGATACGTTTCCCATCAATTGACCACGGTTAGGTTTTGTTTTAGTTTGGTTTAACACCGATTTCAACCTCCCAAAACGAGGACAGGAGAGTTTTAATTTTAAAAATCCCGCCTGACTATGTCAACCAATAGCAAATGGAATGCAAGTTGTGAACTATCCGCTCGTTGGAAGATGCCAGGCTTTCAGGATGCAGTGACCCTAAGAATAGTCGCCACAGTCTCCATCTGACGAAAATAAGTCGAAGGCGGAATTTTTCAGGGGTGCCACGACCACGTGGTCACTTTGTGCAAGGAAAACTTAAGTTTGCGACACGCTCCCTAGAGGGAGCCACACATATAGGCAGGGAACTGCGTACAGCCGACCTGAAAATAGGTTCATAATATGAATAAAATGAACGGGACCCAAGAAACAAACCTTTAAAACATAAATTTCAAACTTTCTATAAATTCGTATAATTAAAAATAATGTTTGTATAATTATGTAAAATTTCTTGTGTGCCTAATATTATAGATTTGTTAAAAAATTCTAATTTTCTACTTAGCAATAAAAAGTTGAAAATAGCCCTAAAAAACTACTATTTACGGATTAGATCAAATTTTGGTCCAGGAGGTGAGTTACAGGGTGATATCGAAAATAGTAGTAAATCTTAATTAAAATCACATTTTTAAAAAACAACTCTGTCAGGAGTTTTAGTTAGCAAATAAGAGTAAGAAATACATTAAAATATGTATCATGAACTTATTGTATTATTTTTAGATCCAGAACGTGAGAGACCTACAGGGTGATATCGAAATTAGAAGCGTAATTTTCTAAAAAACAAATTTTTAAAAAACAATGTTGTCAAGAGCTTTCGTTAGCAAAAAATTATTTGAAACACGTTACACAATCATACCATTATCAGATTTTATCACCTTCAGGTCCAGGAATTGAGCTACATGGTGATATAGAAATTATTAGTGTGTGTAAATTTTCTAAAAATCACATTTTTAAAAAGCAAGGTTGTCCGAAGCTTTTGTTAGCAAAGTATAGTTAGGAATACGTTAAACAATCATACCATTAACTGACTGTATCACCGTTAGGTCCAGGAAATGAGGTACAGGGTGATATCGAAATTAGTAATAAAATTTCGTAAAAATCACGTTTTTAAAAATCAACGTTGTCAGGAGCGTTTGTTAGCAAAAAATAGTTAGGAACACGTTAAGCAATCATACCACTTACTAAATTTCATTTACTTCCAGTAGGTAAGCTGCAGGGTGATATCTAAATAGCAGTAAAGATTTTGAAAAATCACATTTTTAAAAAACAAGGGAGGTGAGCTACAGGGTGAAATGAATAAATAAATCCAAAAATATTTACATATATTTACGTGAAAAACTTTTACTATTTATTTGACAAATTTACAAGTTAATATGATAAAATTTTGACATTAAAACTTATTAGTTAATATAACCAAATCAACTTAAGCCCCTAACTAACCTTGGTCAAAATAAAAGTTTACAAATACACATGAGAAATCCAAAAATCCCTACATTTATTTACGTAACAACATCTTGGTTCGTTGTTCTTTTACAAATTCACAAGTTAGTTTGAAAAAATCATGGCTTTATAATACATATCAAGTATAACCAAACCGAACCAAACCCATATAAATAAGGTTGGTCAATATAAAAATGTACAATAATTATTTACAGAGAAACCTGCCTGCCTTCGTTGTTAATTCACAAATTTACATGCTTATTTGACAAAAATTTTTCATCCAAAATATACAATTAATAGAATCAAACCGAACCAGTTGGTCAATATAAAAATTAACAAATACAAATAGTAAATCAAAATTTTTTTACAAATATTTTACATTTGTTTGATTTGTTGATTAACAAATTTACAAGATATTTTAGAATCTTGGCCCTAAAATATATATTTAATGTAACAAAACGAAAGCCTTCACTAGGCTTGCCTAATGCAAACATTGACAAACATACACGATAAATATAAAAATCTGCACATTTATTTACAGGAAGAAACTGTCTTCGTTGTTATTTCACAAATTTGCATGTTTTTTAGGCAACAATTTGACACCCAAGTTATCTATTTAACATAACCAAACCGAGCCAAATCAAACCCTTATAATTATTAAGCTTGCTCAATATAAAAATGTACAAATACACATAATAAATATTACATTTAATTACATTGACAAACAACAACCTGCACAGAAATATTTTTGTCCCGTACGTCGTTCTTAGTTTTATTTAATTACTTGTATATAGACTTCTTCCAAAGTGAAGCGACTCAACATTTTGCATTTCTTTCAAAAAATCTGTTAATACATGTACCGCTACATAGCTATTTGGTTGTCTGATAAAGGGATATATTTCTTTACTTCTTTAGCTATTTTTACTGAAAACTCCAAATCAACAAAAGCAGTAGTTTCATCCCACTTAAGGTCTTTTACCTTTAAATTTTAAATATCTTTTACATAAATATTTTTTTGTATCGCTTAGGCTTTTAATTGTTTGTACAATAGTTATTTACCTAACAAGTGCGGAAAGAGGTACTTTTCCGCACGTGACGGCAGTTGCACAAACGACGCGGAGCGGAGTTCGGGCAAGCCGTCAAGGATGGAAAAGATAGTTTCCGCAAGAATTAGGTACAATGTTTTTCCTACGAGTGTTTTTGTCCATCTTCTTTATCAAAAAACATGTTTTAATTCGCAAAGATTTTATAATAATGCTAGAAAATGATACGTAAGATAGAATTGTTACATAAATCATTTAATGAGTCCTAAATATCTTCATTTTTAACAAAACAAAAATCGTGCGAAAAAGAAATTTTTCAGCACTAGTGCGGAAAAGTTACTTTTCCGTACGTTTTTTTAACTTTTATTTTTACTTGATTTTTTTTATGCACGGAAAAATAATAAAACAGGATTTTTTTATTATGATATATTAAAAAGAAACTTTATGTAAAGAACATTTAATTAACAATAACGAAAAAGTTAACGATGGTAGATATTGAAATTGAAAGTGAACTTTCTGTTTGTTGATTGGTTGGTGTTTGGCCCACTACAGAAATGCCTTGATCAGTTTGCTGCTTAGAATTACTACTGTAGTGAATGGAGGAAGGTATATTGGTCTGTACAGGCTGTAACACATTACAGGATTCTTCATTCGGTGCTTCTGGTAGCATCGGTTCAGCAGCACTTCTTGAAAATGAAACTTGTGTGTAGGAGGACGGGTTTTCATTTGAAAACGATTGTGGACGGAAAGGTTCTTGCAATTTGGACGTGCGGAAAAAAATCGTGAGGAAAGTAAAAATGATGCGAAAAAGTAAAATTGTGCGGAAAAGTAATTAACGTAATATTCTTTTAATAGATCGCTCAAGAAACCCTAACTTATATGTTCTTGGTTTGTAAACAGTAAGGTGAGGCCAAAAGTTATTTTTAAAAATATGATTTATAAAAAAATTTACTACTAGTATCTTACCTACTGGACCTAAATGTAACGCAGTTAGTGAATAGTATGGTTTGTTTACAATTCCTAACTATTTTTTGCTCACCAAGACTCCTGATAAAGTTGATTTTTGAAATTGTGATTTTTACAAAAGTGTTTTACTAATTTTGATATCACCCTGTACCTTACTCCAAGGACCTAAAGGTAATAGTCAGTTAATGTCATGATTTTTTAACGTGTTCCTAAGCATTTTCTGATAACGAAAGCTCTTGACAACATTGTTTTCTAAAAATGTGATTTTTAGAAAAATACACTAATAATTTCGATATCACCCAGTAGCTAACTTGCTGTCTCTAAAGGTAATACAATATGTTAGTGATATGATTTTTTAAGGTATTTCTAACTCTTGTTTGCTAAGTAAAACTCCTGACAAAGTTGTTTTTAAGAATGTAAATTGTACAACTATTTTTGATATCACCCTGTAACTCACCCCCTGAACCTAAATTTGAAATAATCCGTTAATACATAGTTTAACTTTTTGGGCTATTTTCAACTTTTTATTGTTAAGTAGAGAACTAGAATTTCTAAACAAATCTATAATAAATTTTAAGGTCACCCTGTAGCAGACCTGAACTTAACCTTTATAACCTGGGTTTGGCAGACTTTTTTTCTTTCTCTTCTCATACCTGATAAGAAATATTAGACAAACATTATTTTTAATTATATGATAATAATAATACAACAAGTTTGATATTTATACCCAACTAACATTTATAGTAGCGGCTACATGTTCTAAAGGCTTTGCTACTTTCTTATAGTAGAAATGTGGTGATCCCAACCAAAATTTGTTACTTTTTAGTTCTAACAACTATTTAGTATCAGGAAATAGTAGATGTTTCGTAAAAACGACCCTCTAAACTACTTCATAGGATTGTTTCTTGATAGTCGATTCTGATAGTCTTCTCTACCACAATAGGACGTTGCTAAAGTTTTACTTTCTTTTAAGTCGTTATTTCCTAGTCGTCCTGACTTTTATATCCTACTTAATTACCACTTGAAAGTTAAGCTTCATTGGAGTCCCAAACAAGTGTATCCGACAACTACATTATAACTTTAATTTTTTCCACAAAAGTTTGTGTCATCATACTAACATCTGATGTAACAATGTAGACAAAATAACTTTTCGGATCAACTTTAAAGCCGCAACTACTTTCAAGTAACCTTTTCGACTATCAGGGAATATAGTTTGGGACGCCATGTTTTTATGTACGAAAGAAAATTTAATATTTTTGTTGTCGTTTTATGAGCTCATATTAAAGAGCCATACTATTTTATAAACAAATTAGTTGAAGCTTACCAAAAATGCTCTTCTTAAGCACCATTTGTTGGAGTTAACTGTCGATTATGAAAACATAACCTCCAAAATCACAACACAAAAATTCCATCAGCTACCAGAAAACGGCTCAATTTTACGGGCGCACCGGTTTTTTGCAATATATATAATGCATGTTATACAAAAAACTTTGAGTCGCACTCGAATTTTGATCCTCTGCTCGTAAATTCTCACACTTTTGGATAACATAGTTCATATTATAACCATAACCAAACAAAAAAACTAAGCGAGTCTGTTTACTGTTGTGTCCACCATATTGTGTAACAATTCTACCAAAAAGAAACGATTATATTATTTGCAACTACATCGCAACTTTTATGCCATTACGGAAAAAAAACAGCCTCTACGACGTAGTAGATACCTGGCTACGACGTAGTAGTGTAGTTGTTACTACAGTGACTTTAAACACTTGGCCAAGTAGTTATAACCAGAAATTGGTTCCCCACTTAGGGAATTATAACGTCGCTGTATGGTATACTGAGACGTAGCGGGAGTAAGTTGCGGTTACTTTTAAGAAATTCTTTCTAGTTGGGGTTTCGTCGTTACAACTTTAATTGTTTGTTGGGTATATTCAAAGGTTATTTTTTGGGCCACGGGTTGCAATAAATCCGGGTATTATTTTTTTTTTCATATCATAACTTATCAAGCCTAATAGTTTTTTTTCCTAAGATTCATTTGATTTCGTTAACATAATAATACGTTTGATTTTGTGGTCGGCTGTACTTAGCCATTCGCTTTGGTCGCAGCCTTCGTAGTTACGAAGGCTGTGTTTTGGTTCGCTTTGCATGTTATTTGAATCCAACTTTAACGAAGTCAGAAAAACGTCTCATGGTTTTGTTATTGTTTTTTTCCGGAAAAATACAATTTTTTAAGAACCTGTGCATCATCAACAATCCCGGAAAAATATTGAATTATCAGCAATCGGGTTTAAAGGTAGGTTTTAGATTATATTTTTCCTCATTTTTCGGTTTTAGACGCTGTATAATAAACTGAAATTTACGATGTTGCCATGATTTAGGGGTAAAATTTGAGGCGTCAAATTTTTTCAGATTGTTTCAAATTATTTCAAATTTTAAAGAATTGCCCCCACTGTATCTAAAAAACAATGCATGATGCAAAATTTAATAGGAATTTTTTCTGTTGGCCTTTTTTATTACAATTAATTTTAAATTACACACACGATTTGGTTAATATTAATCTTTTGTGTCTTGAGAACTAGAATGGATTAAACTTTTTGGAATGCTACTATTTTTTTTGCCTCTAGGTTCCTATTTAGACTATGATTATTACAAAGCCCTCTCTAATACGTCGAATAGGTACAAGGCGGACTGTTTTGTCACCCTTAGAGGTACTCTAATAATCCTGAAAGCCATCTGTACGTAATATTTTTATTTTTGACACTATAATAAATGACCCGCCGCTGACAATAGTAAGAATGTGTTCACACAGTGTTGCCATTTTAATAATCTATCTCTTTTTTGCCTGTTAAATGACGGAAAGTGTCCTTGATTGTAAACATAAGGATATTTCTATAGGCATTGTTTGGTCTTTCTTGTTTGTTAGTCTGAGGTCTCGGCCAATTGGCTACTATATTTCAGGCCGAACTCGTAGCCATTGAACTGTGTGCCCGGTGGATTACTGACCACGAATGGACCAACAGGACAATAAAAATCTTCTCTGACAGTCAAGCAGCCTTAAGAGCGCTTGATTCCTATACGGTCTCATCGAGAACCGTGAGGAGCTGTAAAGATTCGCTGAATGCGCTTGGTAGCGCTAACAATGTATCATTAGTATGGATACCACGGCATTCTGGGCACGAGGGAAATGAGGCCGCAGAGCTAGCAGCGAGGGAAGCGGCATCTGCCGAGTTTTTCGGCCCCGAGCCAGCCCTGGGGATATCATGCAATGCTGCTAAATCAACCATATTAAAATGGATGGAGAATAGCTTCCAACAATACTGGATAAATATACCAGAACTGGCTCACTCTAAAGAGTTCATTAAAGGACTTTGTAGAAACAGAGCCAGGAACATTATTGGACTTACCAGACAGGAGATATGTATAGTGACTGGTCTTTATACGGGTCACTGTCGACTGAGAGTGCCCATGCACAGAAAGGGACTAACAGAAGGGACAGAATGTAGACTCTGTATGGAGGATGACGAAACAGTCAGACATGTACTGTGCGAATGTCCGGTTATTGCACGGTTACGTCAGAATACTTTCGGTAAACCTCAGATCGACTCAGAAGATCTGAACAGTGTCTCACCCAAACTGATAGCCGGCCTTTTTGGAGGATTAGGCATACAGTGGTGAGAAACCACTCAAAAGTGAGCCACAATAGACCCACTGGTGGTCGCAGTGCAAGGGCTGCAAGGCCCACTCACATATGAATCATCAATCATCAAAAAACAATAGATTTATTAAAAATTATTTATGGGATTTTATAACAAAAAGGTAAAGGAAATAAGACCTCTTGAAGTAGGCAATTCATACCTACTAAAAACTGATACCTCAATTTAAAAAAAAAATGAAAAGGTTATTAAAATTAATACCTAATTATTTGTGTAAAGGATTATTACCCTTTGGCCATCACACTACAGATTTACCTGGGTGGTATGACCATAATATACCAGGGAGGTTATAGTTTTAAACAAGTTGCCGCCGAGTGTACATTATGGTGAAATTAAAATTTTAGAATAAAAGTTATTTTATTTATCTTAAAGAATTTATGTTTTGGTTTTATTATTTTAGTAGGGTTAGAGTACTGATTAATTTAATTTTAAATTAATATTTTTATAATGGACATTATACGATGAATTTTCTCAAAATAAAAGGAAAGTTCTTGCCTGATATTCATGGAAATGGAAACTACGGACTGCCTGAGACTATGGAAACCATAGGCTGCCTGAGACAATGGAAACTATAGAGTGCCGAGATCTTGGAAGCTATAGAGTGTCTGAGACATTGTTCTGGTCAGGAAATATTTTGCAATGGATTTTTCGTAACCAAAAACAGGACCCTGTTTTTAACAAAAAAACTAGCATGAGCATTTTGTCTCCACACATTCACAGACCCTGCACAGCAAATCAGTAGTTGGGGGCTCACTAAGAACGTGTTTTTAATGAAGGATTTTCTCAAAACCTCCAATGGAGAAAAAATTGAGGGTCACTTTACCACGTCATTCAACGTGACTCTCGACCATAGAGAAAAAAATAATAAAAGAGTGCTTAATTCTATGGTTCAAAAGCGGCAACAAGTTTACGCTAGCGCCACCCTTGGCTACTGGAAGAATTAAGAATGCGCGGGCGGGCTCGGCGGGCTTCTTAAATGATTTTTTCTTAGTAAAGGTGCTATTTTTGAGGTCAGGCTAATTTCATGTATGCGAAAAGAATTTGGATATCAAAAATATATTAATTTTAGTCATGTAAACCTGTAAGATATCCAAACTTTATCCGCATACATAAAAATTTGCATGACCTCGAAAATGTAATACTCAAATAAAAAACAATGTTTTTTTAAAAATGTAATATTTATTTTTTTAAAAATGAGAACTGTTTTAGAAAAATCTAAAAATATTTAACAAATATAATGTTTTTTCTTAAATGTATAAACTAGGTATTTATATTACAAAAAACTGTGGATTTTTAGAAAACTTAAAAATAGTTAAACATGTACCACCTAATAATCCTTAATAAAACCAATATTTAAAAAAAATAAGAACACACTTTTACAGTCTTCAATTTTCTAATTTCTAGGTTTATGTGGAATTGCTCAAATGTTGTAATGTAATTTTCATATATTCTTCACAATATCCATTCTCCAATCCATTTTTTAATAATAAAGGTGGCCACATAATGATGTTATCCCATTGTTGATTGTTGCGTTGGATAACTAAAAAGCAAAAAAAAAAGCTGCCAGGGGACTCATAATAGTAGGTATTTTATACAGGTGTTAATAAAGTATGTCGCCAAACTTCAGACGATTATCTTGAGTGATTTTAAGAAAAAAAACTTTGTATAACCATGCATAGTTTTTGAGATATGGGTTATTAAAATATTAGTTTTTTTGTTTGCTTTTTATTTATAACTCGTGCAGTTTTTGAGATATTTAGCTCAAATCTGGAACATGTTGTTGTTGTTTTGTTACAAGGCATACATCATTAAGCATGTCAAATATTAGGAAAAACTACAGGGTGATATTTTTTCCGCGGTCATGCCCCCTTTTTTCTCCAGAACTTTTTTGCAGTAAGTTATTGGCAGATTTAAAAACGTAAAATGAATTCCTTGTTTTATTCAGAAATTTTTTGATCTGCAATATTTTTATCTCTAACCATTTTTCAGAAAAAAAACAAAATAAAATAACTTGTATCTTCAATTGCTATTTAGAAATTACATAAAACTCGCATAAAATTAAAATAATGCAGAGTACAAATTTTCCTTTTTTGTCTTTTCTTAGAAACAGTTAGAGTTACAAAAAATTGCAGAAGATCAAAAAGTTTCTGAGGAAAGGTGGCCCAATAAGCCTTCGTGTCGACTCTGTCTGAAATATGTGTTTATATGTAATATAATATCAGGGGCTAACCAAATTTTTAAGGGGGAGCTTAGCTCTTGAAGCTCTGCCCTAAGTACACTTTGGGCCTATTCTTAAATTATGTAATTGACCCACCTCCACCGTCTGTACAGAATTTTCAAACAACAAAATACATTATTAGTTAGTTTGTGTAATACAAGGCCAAACACTGCTAATATACAAGGCCAAACACTGCTACCCCTTTGAGCATTAATTTTGAACATATAATTATTATGTTAAATGGCATTATGTATTTTAAGAATAGGCCCTAGTATGGGTGTGGAAAGAGACAGAACTTATTAACCAATATTTCTCTATTACTTACCTAAATGAAAAAACATTTGCAACCAAGCAGTGTGTACTCAATGTGATTGTAATGATCCATACAAATCCATAATGTCTGTGTACCTAAAAAGTAAAAGCACTAGCTAGAATTATGTTCAAACACTTAAACTAAAAGACAGAAGCCTAAGGATTTTTAGACATTTTCCATATATTTTATGAATAAAAAAATTAAATAGGTGAAGATATGGCATAACTGTGTCTCGGGTCCCCCAAAGACCTATTCTTGGGTGCACTTCTGACTAAAATATAAAACTAAAAATGGAAAATGCCGAAAAGGCAATACATCAATAATAATAAAATTATATGGACAATGACCCATATGAAGGTGCGGATCTATGGGAGGGGAAATCCCCCCCCCCCCAAATCTCAAACTATATTAAGTTTTTACATACAGAATACACATCCTGGTCACAATGCAAAACTGTTTTATGCAATATTTATTATGATATCTACCCCCCTTAAATAAAGTTCCTAGATCCACCCCTGCCATAACTGAGGGGTGAACAGCTGAACAAAATTTGTACACCATCCTACAGGGCTCAAATAAATTTTTGGTCCTGTAGTGTATTTTAGTGTCCTGTGGAGTCCTACACAGTCTTGTTAAAAAAATTTGTATACCTGCTGTGGACAGATGATCACCCCTCCCGAACACACAATGCACCAATACTAAGTTGACACATTTTATCTAAAACCAATGTATATGTTCAGTGTCAATCTGTATAACAAGTATATAAATCGACCCTAACTTCAATAACATAAATTATCTTTCTTACCTTGTCTTAGTCACAAAACAAGACCAGTTTTGTCTGATAACACGCGCTTTAACACAAAGCAGATCTCCTTTGTAGTGAAAAAGTTATTTCGTAGCAAAATTTTTGCATCCGAAAATTCCAGAAAAACAAACCAAGAATTTGAGGTTAGGTTTGACTCGACTGCGTTTACAATATACTTGTAACTTGCTTTTAAAAATGACTTGCAATTTGTAATATGGGTAGAATACCTGTATTATTTATTTATTTTTTTGGTTGCAACTTTTATTAACATTGATTGATGAATATTACAGATGTTCATACCTATGCAACAACGAATAACAGCAATTTTTATTTAAACAGTATAAATACTGAATTAGGATATAAGTCATTGTTTTATAAAGGAATCAATCATAGTGTATAACAAATTACCATTAGACATTAAAAATTGCAAATCAAATAATATGTTTAATAGAAAAAAAAAGAAGTACTTGTTGCCTAGTCAGCCTCAGTGGCGTATATTGAAAAAAGTTTCGGGGGGGGCCAGACCTTATAAAGACGTATTTTATACTATTTTATATTTGTATTTATGAAATATGTGGAAAATATCTAAAAAAATCTTAGCTTCGGGGGGGGGGGGGGGGGGGGCTTGCATATATACGTCACTGGTCAGCCTGATTGTTTAAGTAAACCCTTGGTATCATATTATATTATATTATATTATATTTTTTTATTTTAGTCTCTATATTATTTTTTTGGTGTATTTTAGTATAGTAACCTTTTCTCATAAAGAAATATGGTAGCAATGTTTTTTTTAAGGATAGGATTAAAAACATTTTACAGTACAGTGTAAGTACTTGAGACAGCTGTGTGTTACTAGATTATTCTTTTAGTAGGTAGGTATAGTTAGTTCTGTTGGGAATGATACAGGAATGCTTGTAATGATTTTTCGGTATTATTAGAGAAATATAGCCAGGCTATAATTGTGCCAGGCACTATTTTAACACATTTACATTGAAAACTGACAGTTAGTCGTTCAAAATTCACACCAAAGTCGAATTTAAAACTATCGTCGTTTATTTTCAATTAATAAAAGAAGGCACTATATATTCCGGTTCATATAGTAAACAAAGGCCATGTGTTGAAAGATCACAGCTGATATTACAATGTGAAGGTGTCAAAATTGTGCCTGGCACAATTATAGCCTGACTATGTTTCAATAATTCTCTAATAATACCGAAAAACCATTACAATCACATTCCTGTATCATTCCCAACAGAACTAACTATACCTATACCACGGATCACCTACCTACTAAAAGAATAATCTAGTAACACAGCTTCATCAAGTACTTATACTGTACTGTAAAATGTTTTTAATCCTATCAAGGTCACTATACTAAAACACTCCAGAAAAATAATATGGAGACTAAAATAACAAAATATAATATAATATAATATAGTACCAAGGATGGTTAACATAAACAATCAGGCTGACTAGGCAACAAGTACTTCTTAAGTTTTCTCTTAAACATATTATTTGATTTGCAATTTTTAATGTTTAATGGTAATTTGTTATACAATCTGATTCCTTTATAAAACAATGACTTATATCCTAATTCAGTTGAATAAAAATTGCTGTTATTTAACCTGGCTTTATTTCAATAATTTTTTTTTTACGGTGCGCACTCGCAAGGAGATCCCTATCACGCTCGAGAAGCGGCAAGTGCGCGGAAATGTTGGTGTATGTTGGTTTTGAAAAGGTTCAGATTGTAACCTGCAGGGAAAAGTGTCGCAGGAAGCTTATTCCACAGCGATGCTGTTCTCCAGAGATATATTATCCATTATGTAATAATAAGAAGTAAATAGTTATTAGTATTATAAGTTTGGATTTGTTTTGTTATAGAAATACTGGTGTATGTATTAACATTTAAATGTATTTTTTATATTTATGTTTGTAATTTGAAATAGCATGATTTGCTAATAAAGATTTATTCAATTCAATTCAACATAGTAAACCATTTCTAACAACAAATGGCATTAGGAAAATACTAAGCGTTATGTGATAGACAATTTTCTCAAAGTTTTACGTAATTTATGAACGACCCCAATCGAACAGAATAAAATTAGTTTTAAATACAAATAGAAACATAGTCTGCGATTGCAGCGCTGTGCGCTACTGGAACTTGTTGGCTGCGCGGCCCTATCTTTTCGGCAGTCTCTTTTTGTGTCTGCTCTCGACTGGACATTAAAAGGCAAATCGGAATCTCACCCGAGAACAGGATATTCTCCGACCAAAATATCAAGTGGGGTTATTCACAGTTGATGTACACTGCCAGTGCAAGCAAAAATTTGAGCGTCTTTTAACGAGCTAACCAGGCTTATATTTACGTAGCGTTTTATTGTTCCACAAAATGAAAATGCTACACTTCTTTAGAATAATGGTTGTGGATTCTTTCCAGTTGATTAGGATTATTTATCCTTTTAGTGCTTTCTTTATTTCCGCTTTGCCTATTTCAGGTTGTAGTTCTGAGGTTATGTTCTTTATTATGTATGTTATTATTTTCGTTTAGAGTTTCTTCATGATTGTGTTTAGTATAATTCTGAATAGATAAGTTGTGTGATATTCTTATTTTTAATAATTTCGTATCTACCTAGAGTCGGTCGTAGAAATTGCATGTTTCTTTTATTTTCTATAACTCTCAATTTTTGTTTCTTGATGCTTACTTTTATTTTTTTAAATTATTTTTCTTATAGTTTAATTTATTTCTGTGTATTTTATCGATGTTCTCTCCGGCGCATTGTACCTCAGGAACTGTTGGACCAATTTTCAATAGATTTTTATGAAACCTTTTGTTCGACACTGCAACGAGCTGTTTGGAGTTGGGTTAAACAAATTAAAAAATGCTAACCTTTTAACCTTTTAACGAAGTATCGCGTTAATATGCAGTTTTCGGAATACAGTAGAATGCGTTTCTCTTAATAATTTGTGTGACAACCAGAAACTGCGTAAAAGCTTCGTTTCTGAGATATTTACAAAAATTTGTTTTCAAGGCTGATATAGCATAGATCCATTTATTGAATTTTTTTTTGCTTTCTGTGTTAAAAAATCAAAATTTTTAAAAAGTTAAGATATTTCACATAGACAGTAGCTGCAGACTTACATCTTGAGCACAAGAATGACGGACTTAGGCACACGTATAGGGTGATGTAGGAACTGTCTATGTCTATCTGACCAAACAACTATGTTTTATTGCAAATGTAATATTGCAAAACGATATTGTTAATTTTTATTATGAGAAATAAAATATTTTAATATAAAAATGCGATTTTTTAAAATAATTTATTCTTGGCGATGTGTGTGTCAAAATTTTACCGTTTTGCCCGTCTTGACAATGTATCTTTAAAGATAAAACTCAGAATTTTGACTCTGGATCACCTAGTTATTATTATGATTATTTGATATACAAAATTAATTGTTTGCCAATTTAAGAGTTAATAACTGATGGCAACATCCTTGTTGTTTATTCAGATGTTAAAAATACAAATAATTCAAAAACGACTGAGCCAAATGTCACATTTTTATATATTTTTGAAATCACAGAAATAAGAGCTATTGACAACAGATTCTGATGATTTAAGAAAAATTCTTCAATTTTACTACAACAATTACACGGTAGATTTTAAATATATAGTAGTAGATAGGCTATACGGGTTCTGGCTCACTTTTCCCATGTAAATCCCCATAAGACGAAAACGTGGTCTTTTTTTAAACCGGTCGGTCACAGTATATTGCTTGCGCCACTAGTTGTGTGCATCGGGCCCTCATATTTACTACCTGACTTTAAATGGCATATGGTATATTTTCATTTAATTTATTTTGCAGTCTTAAATAAATCTTTAATTTTCATTTTAGGATGTGTCTTTAGTTGTATTTTCCAGACGCGGCAGGGTAGTGCCGTGGTATGGTTGTCGGCTTCACATGCAGAAGGTACCAGGCTCGCGTCTCAAACGATGCAAAAACAAAAAAAAAACCTGTCGCCCTGTCGCCGATTTCCTTTTCAGCGTTCAACAGCCGTCATCGAATAAGCATTCGATGCGGTGCACGCAAAAAATATAAGTCGAGATTGAACATCGAGTATATACGCAGGTGTAGTCCAGGAGCCGACGACACACAGCCAGCCAAGGAACCAGGGATAATAACCCAGGAGCCTGCTTTAAGTGCTATATAGTCGGAACCAGGACGGCGCCAGCATAAATCTCCTACAGTCAACCCACGACGACCACGACTGTTGCGCTGAAAAGGAAAGTCTCAGTCTATCGTCTATAACCAAGATCTGCAGGGACGATAGCCATGTTAGATAGATGCAAGTCTAACATGTAGCAGGATCACCTTTCGGAAGGGATGTAAAAGCGTGGATCCACTGTGTATACTTGCTACGCCGTATAAAGATCCCTGCCTTCGACAAAGAGGTGTCAGGCAAAATTAAGTCCTCTTAGAGAAAGAAAACTTGCATCCTAAGGGGCACGTGCATCAGTTTGATATATGATGTACGGACAAATCGGGGTTTGCGAAAAGGGCGCGCCGTGTGCCTAGTCGCTAGACCAAAAAATGGTCTCCCCACCACTACCACTACTACTACTACTGTATTTTCCAGGGTGACATAGTTGTGCTATTCCTATATTTATGTATGTTAAATATTTGCGAGACCATTCGCTTCAGTGATAGTTGATATAACCTAACATGTCATTTATCTAAGATATTTTATTTTTTATTTGACTGTTAACACAAAAAATTTTTTTGTCTTTATACTTAGTATTTTTTAATATGTTTAAAAGATTTTAAACGACCATCTAAGGAGTTGCACTACTTAACCTAGCTACTTTTACAATGGCGCTTAGCAACTACCTGGTACCATTAGATTTTTTTTCTACTTTGTATTTATTTTTCTACTTTGTATTTACGTCTCTTTTGTTTGTTTTTACTATGGATAATATTCAAAATTGAGGATACATAATAACTTGTTTAACATTTTATAAAATATAATATTCATTTACAGAGTTTTTTTTTACAGAATTAACTTATAAATTATGACATATCAAAATTGTATAATACTGTTCTTATATCTATTTTAAAAAACATTTTTACTCTTATTGTCTTAATCCTATTAACACAAACACAGGCCTAGCTATCCAAATTATTATATATTAATTACATCCATTCCTATTACCATACTAATGCTACTACCAACAAGTTAAAAAAAGTTAGTTTTTACATTTTCCAATACTTTATTTTTAATTTTTACCTATAGTCTAAATCATATTGCTATCGAATACAAAAGTGTAGCCTACAAATTCATATTTTATACAATATAATGTTAAATCAAACAAGTTCAGTCGTTCTCCACTAGTTTAATTTTTTACAACTACATGTTTCGAGAGCATAAGCTCTCATCTTCAGGTTGTACACTGAAATAAAATAGGTGAAATAAATGCCCGGTTCCTACAATTATTTATAAAATTAGAACAACCCAAACTTAAGACCTAAAAGAATGAACCCTACCTTGATGGAGTTATTCCATCGCCATTGCCTACAGTTTGTAGGCTCAAAAATTTTTACAGCAGCATGTGCAATGAAGCAGTACAACGCACTACAGCAGCATGTGCAAAGAAGCAGCACAACCAATTACAGCAGCATGCGTAAGGCAATTAATCAGCTAGTGGAAAACTGAAAATAAAGAGAAAGCAATCAACCAACTGCCCATAAATGTCAAAGGTTTGTCCCTCCAAAAGAACTCATTCTCCTCTTATAGAATGAAAGTCTAATTCACCCCCCTTTTTCTCTTTTAGTTCATTATATACTTTTTCCTTTCTCAAGAAGTCAAAGAAGAAAGAAAACCCTTTTTATTTTTATATGGGTATGACTTTTGGGTTGTACTTACCGGAAAAAATCAAAAAAAAACAAGAAAAATAAACTTTTACTACTCCCTAACGATCATAAGTAAGCTAACCCTTCCCCAGCGGAAGGGGTTGGATTTTAATTTGAAAAAACGCATTTAAAGGGTTAAAATTTGAGTTTAACTTTCCACTAAAAATTTTTTTTTCTAGTTTTTCACCGTGACAGTGTATAAAAGGAAAGATTGCCGTTCGACATTTTTGACAGAAGGTCAGAATAGACAGTTGGTTAGTTGCTCCCTCTTTCACCCGGTTCTAAGTATTGTTTGAACTAGGGGTACTCCATCAAGGACCAGACCCATCCAAAAAAAATAGCAAAATAAACTTATCTAAAAGCTAAAAAATGAATTTAAAAACTAAAACTAGAAAAGTCATAATGACAATAATGGCGGGGTAGTTCACAATTTACGTTAAAAAGAAACGAACAGTGCTGCAAGAGGATCCGGAGGGTTCGTTTAAAGGAGAATTTGTAGGTGGCGCTCAGATTAACGTGTTAAGCAAAATTGAACCAAACCAAAAATAAATAATCTCTCAATTTTAACACAATTAGAAGAAAACCCGGTCGGCTATAAGCAGATCTGCAACAACAGATGGCACTAGGAGAAATATGAGGCTGTCTAATAAGTGAGAAGAAACCTTATATGAAAAAATAGAATTAATGATATCAAATGAAGGATATATGAAAAAATAGAATTAATGATATCAAATGAAGGATTGCACCAAGGCATAGCTTTTCAAGAAAATGAAGAAAATATTATTCGAAATAGATGGAGTTGTTAGTGGTTGTTTCCATGTATTTTTGTACGAATGTGATCTGGAAATTTATGATTAATTTTTAAAGAGAAGTGTAGGTGGCTCTGTAACAAATAATTAGTTCACATTTTGGGACATAGGGGAAGAAGTTCTTTGAAGATATCATATTAAGAAAAAGATATAAGGGTAAAAACTGATCCGGTATCAAACATTCGCACTGGATGGCTCTTTAATATTCAACTATCTCGTTATTTGGATGAAACCAAGTGGAAATGTGATCAGAGATAATCTATAGAAAGATAGATAAGTAAGTGGAGCATAGAAAAATATGTAGAGGGAATTATAGAAAAATCGGGGTGGTTTATGTAAGGTATAAGAAGTAAGATAGGGAGTGTGAAAGGCTAGTAAAAGGCCAAACAGAAAAGGAATCTATAGGACGTTGGTAACTTAACAACTGAACTTAAGAGAATTAAAGAAGTGTTGACACGGGTATTCTAGTTAAATGTTTAAGCAATTGGCATTATCCCTACGAGAGGTTTTGGTTATTTCAAAAATCTCCAATAGGTCTAGTTGTCTGCCTTTATCACAAAAATGAAGGAAATTCATGTCAATATCAGGATTGAACACATGGTTTTCAATATAAAGGTGTCTAGCAAAAATAGAGTTTATCCTAGAAGGAGAAGGGTTATTTCTTCTTGCTCGTGCCAAATCATAATTATGCTCGCGAAGTCTGAAAACTTTCGGCCTGTCTGGCCAATATAGGTCGCTCCACACCCTTCCGTTGAGCATACTAATGAGTAAACTCCTGATTTATCCAGGTTAGGAATAGAGTCTTTTGAGTTAACAAGGAGAGATTTAAGAGTGTGTTGTGTGTTAAAACACACTTCAATGTTATGTTTAGCAAATAGGTTTTTAATTTTATAAGATAGTGGGCCCCAGAAGGGTAAAGATCTGTAGGTTTTACTATTCTTATCAGATGAAATAAGGGTTCTATTCAAGTGTTTGTTGAGGTGACGGTAATATATTTTATTGATGTGGTTGAGTGGAAAGTTGTTATTAACTGCTATCTGTCTTATGATGTTTAGCTCATTTTGGAACTCGGTTCTCTCTAAAGGTATTGAAAAAAGTCTGTGAAAGGAGTGAAATGCAGCGAATTTTTGATTTTGTGGCTGGTTGGAGTTCAAAGAAATTGTGCAGTCAGTGCTAGTGGGCTTTCTGTAAATTGCAAATTTGATTTGGTTGTTGTTTCTGGTGAGCAATAAATCGAGGTAAGGAAGGGAGTTATTATTCTCTAATTCATATGTAAACGAGATGTTTGGATGAAGAGAATTTAAAAAGTTTAGAAACCCATGAAACTCCTCTGTGGAGCCCAAGAAAATAGCCAAGATATCATCAACATATCTTTTGATAAACTTAATGTTTATGAAAAGAGGGTTAGCTTGTATTTTCCTTTCTAAATCTGACATAAACAACTCAGCAAGGAAAGGTGATAAATTACTGCCTATGGCTAAGCCAGTGGTTTGGCGGTAAAATTCACTGTTAAATTGAAAGAAATCTTGTTCTAAGACTAAACTGACTAAAGAGCAAAGGTTGTCACTGTAAGAAAATGACAGATTGGTATTGGATCTCAGAAGTTCTTCAACCAAATTGATACAGTCTTGGGGATGAATGCTTGGAAACAAGTTAGAGACATCAAACGAGACTAGGAACGCATTATCGTGGACCTGAAAGTTTACTAGGGAATTGGCTAATTCGAAAGAATTTTTGATAGAAAATGGGCTTTTAAAGTTGGTAAGGGAAAGTAGTGTTTTATTAGGCCATACGCTGAGTTTGTGGCAAGGAGAATTGCAATAAGAAACTACAGGTCTAGTACAACCCAAAAGTCATACCCATATAAAAATAAAAAGGGTTTTCTTTCTTCTTTGACTTCTTGAGAAAGGAAAAAGTATATAATGAACTAAAAGAGAAAAAGGGGGGTGAATTAAACTTTCATTCTATAAGAGGAGAATGAGTTCTTTTGGAGGGATAAACCTTTGACATTTATGGGTAGTTGGTTGATTGCTTTCTCTTTATTTTCAGTTTTCCACTAGCTGATTAATTACCTTACGCATGCTGCTGTAATTGGTTGTGCTGCTTCTTTGCACATGCTGCTGTAGTGCGTTGTACTGCTTCATTGCACATGCTGCTGTAAAATTTTTTGAGCCTACAAACTGTAGGCAATGGCGATGGAATAACTTCATTAAGGTAGGGTTCATTCTTTTAGGTCTTAAGTTTGGGTTGTTCTAATTTTATAAATAATTGTAGGAACCGGGCATTTATTTCACCTATTTTATTTCAGTGTACAACCTGAAGATGAGAGCTTATGCTCTCGAAACATATAGTTGTAAAAAATTAAACTAGTGGAGAACGACTGAACTTGTTTGATTTATAAATCACCTCCACCCAACATGGACTATTTCTTCAATTTACAAATATAATATTAATTAACTCTATTCCTACTGTCTTAATTATTATTATTTTTATATTTCTCATGGTATGAAAAGAGTTTGTAACAAAGTCATATTATAACTAAAAACGCTAAATATATTGCTATTAAAAAGCTGAATATACATATGTAGCACTTAATACTAATAATGTATTAATTGTGTTTAATGCAGTAGTGTCCCCAAGGAAGAGTTTCATATGAATCTTTTGATATGGATCTTTTATTATCAAAAGACTTATTCCAATTTTATTTTGTTTTATCGAGTACAGCTTATGTTTTTCTGATCTGATTAGATTTTGTGACACCATTTTCTCTTTAAAATTGTTTAGGCACTCAACATAATCATCAAACAATATTTTTGATTCGACGATACCTTTCTTAACACCATTTGCCTGTTTAGTAACTTTTTCGGCTGACATGTGGTTCAATCCTTTAATGTTTTTAGTCAATTCACAATTAAGAACTTTAAAAGCATACATTTTTGCTCTTAACCCATCAAAATGTGTCATGATATTTCCGTTGTTCTCATCTTTCATCATACCTAAAACTTTTTTATTAACCCTTGGCATATCATATGTATTGTGTTCTGGGTAATCTGAGGTATCAAAAAATTTATAATTGTCACGGCATATATCTTCATATATATCACAGTTTCTTATTTCATATACTAAACTATCAGTATCTGTATATATTATTGAACAGTCTTTTGCAAAAGTAGGTAGCATATATTTATAATGAAATTCATATATGGTTGTTTTGGCAATATCTAAAATACATATACCCAGGTATATAGGTTTGTTAAAGTAAATTTCAGGTTTCTCAAGTTCTACGGCAGCCAAGTTTTCATTGAATATTGTAATTCTTTTAAATTCAGGTCAAGAAATCAGAGCTTCAGCCCCGTAGCGCCCATCCCAGTTTCGGACCAATTTGATATTACTGCGATTTCGAATATTTTCCATAGTTTTGCCGAAAACGGCGTTATTCATTAATTTAAAAAGATTTTTTTCAAATTAGTTTTTAGCATTCTGTCTTAATTGAGTATTTAAATCAATATAAGGCTTTAACCATGCTGATTGTTTAAAACTTAAGATTCTGTGGATATGCTTTAGTTTAATACCAAGTTTTAATGCCTGTTAATTTTATATAGTGAATTACATACTCTTTTTTATCAAACAATGTGGCCAAAAGTTTTTTATTTGGATTGTTTTTTTCGTGAGGTGGACACATATGCTCGGGACAGGGCGTAAGGTCAGAGAAATTATCATGTAGCATTGTTGGAATTTCTAAATCAACTTCCAATATGTAACCCCTATGTGAATTATCTGAAACTTCATCTACGTTAAACATTTTTCGTTCATTTTCATTTAACCATTAAAAGTCACCATATGGTAAGCACTGGCTCAGGCTATATCTATATTGATTGTTTATATCAAAATAGATGAAAAATGTCGTTGGTTTGTTGGCATCATAATTTGGCATGTATTTGTTATTGGCCTGAACATATCTTTTTGAGCACCGACTCAATCCACCTCTAATACCACGTTCTATAAATGTGACCATATTGTAATCTGTTAATAGTTCTAAAGTTTGATTTGTCTTGTAGATCATACAGTCCCATGTGTAACCAGGAAGGGTATAATAGTTAGCAGGATCTAAACCATATGTTTTATGGCAACTTTTTCTAAATTGCTGGAATACCTCCATTAGTCAGATCGTAAATAAAGTTCTAAATACTCTTTAATGTTTTTACAATTAAAGCTATTCCATACATTGTGTGCATGTTCATAATCAATCTGTGAACGTTCTTTACCTTCTAAGGTGTTAAAAAATTTATATTTTTGTGGTAACTTTGTCTCTTGTAATTTTTCCCACCCGTCCAGATAATCATAACAAAACACTCCCTTTCTTGTTAGGAGTTTAATCTCATCTTCCTCAAAATTATGAAATTCTTTTTTTAAAAGAGTATATTCGGTTAAGTATGATACAAGGTTAGATAAGCTAGTCGCCAAAAATCGAAAAGAATTTTTAAATCTGAATTCTATAAAATTATTAGCCAGCTTTTTTGTAAATGATATGTACTTTTCTTTGTTTACTGGTAATAAATTGATTGTACGTTCCAACTTTGCTATACACTCGATAATTAAACTGGCATCATTTGAAATTAAATTATGAAAAATAACCGGAACAGCGTGAATATCTGTAAAATTTAAGTTACATTCTTATGTGCAGCGCCTCTGTATTCAGAGGTAAGGTGGTTGTGGTCTCATCTTTTTGTCATCATTAGCAAAAGGTTTTTCGCAAACATGACAATTTTTTGCACGAAAAAATTCAGTCTTTTGTTTTTTATTTAGAGGTTTCATTGGTAAATCACATAAGAATACAGTTTCCAAATCCTCTGCAAAGTCTTCCAGCTCCTTAGCAAACCATTCCATGCAATCGGGACCGGTATAATGGCGATAGAAAGATAAAGTGTCATCATATTCACATTTTACGTAATATCCAACAGAACAAGGAACATGTTGTTGATATTTTTGCGTATTGTTTTCAATTTTTTATTTTATAGGAACCACTATACATTCAATATCTGCATAAATTACAAACGGGACCATTTGTTTATTCTTAAAATTTTTAAATTTCACTAATTTTTTATCTTCTGTTGGTAATTTGGGCACGACGATACTTCCAATTTTTCGACAATCCTTAAAATGCTGATTAAATTTATCTTGTGTGTTAAAAAAGTGTAAACATCTTTCACATATCCACTTTGATGCTTTATTTTTGTTGAGCTGGCTGCTTACAAGTCTTGAAAGATTTTTTACCCATACAAAATAAGTTTCAGTAGAGAGATCTGTAATACCTTCATCTTCAGAGTTATATGTATTTTAAATCATAAGAATGTTGACATGTCTTTCTATTTCTTCACTAGTAACGTATGCTGGTATTACCTTGTAGCTTTTATCTATATTTTTGTGAAGTCTATATACGTTTATAGATACATTATTTTGTTTTTTCAAAACGAGCAACTTGCTTTAAAGTCATGGGGAGTTTAATTCCATTAAGGTTTAGGACATCGTGTAGGTGAGGATATAATGAAGTACCAGAAGAATTTTCTTTAACGGGATACAGTGCTGACACAACAGCCCAGCCAAAACATAAATCGTCATTGTTCTTTACATTTACACATACTTTACGACTAAGAATTTCTTTCGGTAGCTCTACGCAACACCGAGCTCTCATTGGATTGTAGTTATTAATTCCTATAAGAAGATTGTTTATTTTAATAAGAGACCAACCAGATTGATTTTCCGCAAATTCTTCAAGATCAACCAATAACTGATTTTTCGCATGATTCTCAAACCATTTAACTAAATCAGTATTACGGTCAATTGCAGCATTCGAAGTATTAAATTTTTTTTTTGTTTGGAAATATTGAATATATTTTTTGTTTAGTTAACTAATTACATAAAACAAGGTATAATTAATGTATAACAATTGCTTAAATTAATAATAAATTCGAAGAAATAAATAAAATTATAAAACTAAAAAAAAACAAAAAAAAAGGAAATATCAACAATAAAAAATTTCCTCTAAACCGTATCGTCTGGGATTGTTCCAAGAATTGAAGCTGCGTTGCTGCGTTGAATTGCAAGACCCATTTGTTGTTTAATGAAGCAATTTGCCTTTTTATTGTTTATTAATTTTGATAAGTTTTGAACAAAAGATTTAGCTTCTTCACCCCAGGGCCCCAATGTTTCGACGCTAAAGGGTACGAAAATGTACCCTTTGGCTTCCAGCTTTTCGTATTTTTTTTTGCTTTTGTTTTTCTCCATGACGGGCAGCTTCTCCTGATTTTATTGATGTTTTGTCAAGATAAGAAAATGCAAAAGTATCTCTGCAAGTGGCTTCCCATATTAGGGATTTTCCTCTGCACCACTGAAACAAAGACAAACCATCTACTCGCTTTCCATCTCCCCTGAACATACTAGGAGGTTCAAGCACTGAGGGTATTCCTGCAGATAGAATAGAATAGAATAGAATAGAATAGAATAGAATAGAATAGAATAGAATAGAATAGAATAGAATAGAATAGAATAGAATAGAATAGAATAGAATAGAATAGAATAGAATAGAATAGAATAGAATAGAATAGAATAGAATAGAATACGTTTATTTTCTTTATTTGACAATTTACAGGGAATTGTATAGGAATAGTCAAAAAATGTTTAAAAAAAGCCCTAAATCTAAAAACTAAAACTAAACAAGCGAAGAAAATTTTGTAAAAGACAAAAAAAGCAAATATACGACAAACTACAATTTAAAAATTCATTAATGCTATAATAACATTTATCTAGTAAGTATTTTTAAAGTTGGCATTTAAACGAATCTAGAGATTTGGTAATTTTAATTTCAGGAGGTAAAATATTAAAAAACCGCGGACCGACAACATTAGGGTTTTTATAGGCAATCTGGCCAGGAGCTAGTGGAACAATGTAATAAGTAATTTTTTTTCCCTTGTATTTATATTTTGATAAGAGTTTATCTCCATAAATTTGTTTTTATTTTTGTATATATATACACACTGCTCGAGTATGTATAGGCCAGATAAAGTCAAGATTTAAAATTTTTTAAAATAAGGTTTGCATGTCTTGGTACATTCAATTCCCGCCATATTACGAATGACGTTTTTTTTGTGCTACAAATACATCAACTGCGTTTGTTGACCAACCCCAAAACTGAATACCATATCTCAGTCTAGATTCAACCTCGGCAAAATAGACCATTTTTAATTGCTTAATGTCCAAGACATACCTTAGGTTTTTTAATTTGTAAGATAGCGAATGCAATTTCGGCACTAAAGAATTGCAATGCGCTTTGAAGTTAAGGTTTTTGTCCATATTTAACCCGACAAATTTAACCGCGTCTGACCCACCCAACCGTTGGTTTTTCACGTTTATGTTTAAAGGTTCCATACTTTTCTGATGATTGTGAAATTGAATAATAACAGTTTTTTCAGTATTAAATGCTAACGAGCTCCGAGAAAACCATGAATCCATATTTTCCAATGCAGTCTGACTTTTAAATAAAACAGTCTGTTGGTCCTTGTCTTTTACAACGACTCCTACGTCGTCCGCATATTTTAAAGGGCGCCCATCTGGCACGGCACTGTCAACCTTGTCAATATAGACCCTTAACAGTACAGGGGCTAGCACTGATCCCTGTGGCACTCCGAGAGTTACTGATAACTTTTCAAAGTTAACTGTACGTTTTTTACCCTGTATAGTATTTGTCAATGCTACGTACTGTTCCCTACCAGTCATAAAAGACTCAATCCAGTCAGTCCAAACTCCTGTAAAGCCTATTTCTCGTAACTGGTCAAGAAGGATGTTTAAGTTGACACAGTCAAACGCCCTGCTGAGATCCCAGAATATCCCAACAGGGCACTCGCCAGCGTCAATACTGTCTACCTTTGCAAAAACCATGTTGAGTTCCTGACATAGACTCACTCGAATCCAGAAACAATAAAAATCTGTTAAGAAAAGCGTGCTCAAAAATTTTTCAAAATATAGAAGTCACCGTGACTGGCCTATAATTGCTCATCAAATGTTTATTATTCTTTTTATGAATGGGAGACACTTTTCCGGTATTTAGCCTATTCGGAAACTGGCCTGTACAAAAACTTAAGTTTATTAAAATTACAAAAGGTTTTATCAGTAAATCTATATTATTTTTAACTAAAAATGCCGGTACACCATCCAGTCCAGCAGATTTTTTGTTATTTAGTTTTTTGTGCATAAGATTAAAAAATTCCCACTCATCAAAAGGATATAAGTAAAACTGAGATTTATTTTGAATACGTCTTTGATCAAGCGTTGCCACATTAAGATTTTTTACTAATTCTTGGGGCGCGTCCCTAAAAATAAATCTCATTAGATACTAAATTAGGGTCTCTAGAAAATTCACCGTTTGCCGTGATTATCTCGGGGCTCGTATTTGCAATTTTCCAAGTTTCTCTTACTATATTGTTGCTGGCAGTTATGCGCGACTGAAAACGCTGTTTTTTATTTTGTCTGATAAGATTTTTATGAGATAGATCTTTTCATAGATTTGTAGATGGTTCTAACTTCAGGGTGTGTTTTTTGTAATACATAGAATTTATTAAATTCTTTACTAGATTATTTAACATTGTTGGTAATCCATTTTTTTGAGTTCTCGTTAGTGTAGCGTAGTAGAAAAGGAAAATGATTATTAAAATGAAACATAAAAGTATCGTGAAAATATTCAAAAGCGTAATTAATATTCGAATGGAAGTTAATATTGCTCAGAGAGCAGGTCATTTTTAAAAGCCAGAGTTGCTTGCTGGCTAAAAGAACGACCGTAAAATGAGGTAATTTTGCTGTTTTCAATTGTGCCAAAGTTAATATCAGATAAAACAATTCTGTGATCAGATAAAGGAAAGTCCAACACACATGTTGTTCCTTCATTGTAAAAGTTTGTGTATATATGATCAATAGACGAAATGGTGGTATCAGTGACCCGAGTTGGCCAAAAAACCGTATTTTTTAAGTCAAGGTGTTAGACAAATTTGAGTATTTACTATCAAGTTTTAGACAATCTAAGTTTAAGTCACCGCATAGAATAAATTTTGTTTCTGGTTTGTAAAAATTATCGAACATTTTCACCAACTGAGTTTCGAAGACTTCGTAGTTTCCACTTGGAGGTCTATAACAGCAGATTATCATAAATTTTTCACTCGATTTGTTCTTTAAAGTTACTGCACACATTTCACATATGCCCAGTATGCAAAATTTTCTAATATCGACCTCTTTGACTTCAAGGTCTTGTCGTATTCATATTGCAGCACCCCCACCCTTTCTATCAGGACGGCAATAAGCGCTTGCAAGATAAAAGCCTGATATTTTAAGATGCTCGATCGAATCTGAGTTTGCACATATTTCATTAACACATAAAAATTTAATAGCTCTAAATTCGTCAAGAAATATTTCTAATTCACTGATCTTGGAGTTGTTTAGAGTCTGGATGTTTATTAGCAATAGTGAGGCGTTAAAATTTAAGTAGCTCTTGGTAGATTTCGGGTTCGGTGGTATAAAAAACGCCTAATGCATGTATTAATAGGCCAGAGTGAGGCATCCATAGCTTTATTAAAGTTTTGCTGATAAATGGTCACCTTAAACGATGCGTATAAGTGTTCATTTTTCGACTCAAGTTTTTCTGTGATAACTTCCGAAAATAATGGTTTTAGATAATTATTTATTTGGCCAGAGGTCGTATCAGGGTGTAGTCGATAAACATGTAAATCGACTGTTTTCGGAACGGCCCTGATGTCTGACTCAGAATCATTTTGATTGCCCACTACTGGCTTTGGTGTGGTACGTCTTTTGTGTGTTACTTTTTTCCAACCATTGTCGTTGCCCTGAGCAGGACTGTCATTATTCACGAAATTAGATAAAATATCTCGTTGGGCTTCTCTGACTCCATTTTGAACTTGCTGCGCCGTTACTTTTGAGAGTTGTTTTTGAGGTTCGAAAAGTGTTTGTCGTTGTTCCTCACACGATCTTAGCGGTATAGAATCGTTTGAATATTTATTTGTTCTTGTACCGTTTATATCTTTTATATTACTTTGTGATGAACTTGGGATATTGGCAACATTGCCTATGGTTTGTTTTTCGTTGTTATTTTTGTAAATCGAAATAAGTGATTCTTGTGATGAAATTGTTATTTGTTGGTTCAGAATTGAGCGTTCCATCTCACGGTTCAACTTTTTTAAGCTCTCAATTTCGATTTGGGCGCATTTTAGCTCACCTGTGACGTTTTGCAATTTTAAGGTTAGGTCCACATTTTTGACTCCAACATCACTAGAACTATTGAAAAACTCGGGATTTTTATTCGATTCCACTATTTTACGAACGTTTTCACTTAACATTACGTCCGCCGGAACTTTTTTGCTTAAAAGTATCTCAATTAACTTGATTTTTGTAAGCTTATCTAGCTCTTTTACAACCGCGTCGTTTTGAGCCATGTTGCCACCTACAGATACAAGAGCCCTCCTGATAATATTGTTGAGCAACCCGTGGTGAGACAAACGACCGGTACTTTTGTAGCAGCTTAGGGCGTGGTGCCCATAAATGTCTACGGTTTTGCCGCAAGTGTAGTCGTGTATCTCGCACAAAGGTTGGCCCAAACGTAACGAGATGGAAATAGGAAAAGTGGAATCATCCAAAAGGTTCCCTAGAGCAGACGAAGGTAGAGCCTCTAACCAGGCGTTGCTCTCTGGTTCTTGCAGAGCTAGAAGCCTAGCATGATGTTTGGGATCACTGGATGAATTAAAAATTGTATCGAATTTAGAACGACAAATTATATTATCATAATCTATTTTGGCGATAGACATTATTGAAAGGGATATTATTGATATTAGAAAAAGAAGTCAAAAAAATCAAAAGCTTCTTTGAAATCACAGTCAGGATAACTTAAAATTTCAGGTGATAATACAGTTTAAGAAGATTTGAAGCATCATTAACTGAGCCAAGGAATGCAGAAAAACAAAGACTAGAAGCATCACGAATGCCGAGGCCTCCCATTTTTATGGGAATGTTACATTGAGACCAAGCAGTGTTACCTATATGGCAGTTGGTAATATTTTCCAATGTTATTTTTAAATTTTTATCAAAATCTGATACTCGATTTTGGACTTTTCAGCAAGGAGCACAGCGAAGTAAATAACTTATTCGTGGTACTGCAAAAGCATGTTTTAAAAGATAATAGGCAGAGTGTGAATCAATTAAAGATAGTTTTTTTGATAATTTATTAAAAATATTAATTTTCTTTTGTAAACAGTCAAAAGTAGATTGATTAGAAAAAGGGCTACCTAAAAGTGTTAGGTCATCTTTATCTATTTGTAATATTGATGAAAGCTTAGGATTTTGTATTACAAAATTATTAATTCTAAAATCTTTAGAAAGAGAAGATAACTCACATTTTTTCAAATTTAGCAGAAGAATATTCTTTAAGAATTTTTCTAAAATCATTTAATACGATTTCTGACTCACCAGTAAGGCTACCGTCATCTAGGTACCATAAGTTTATTTCTGATTTTAAGGAAACAATGGTAGGTTGAATTGATAAGCAAAATAAAAGAGGACCTATAGGGTCTCCTTGTTACACTCCTCGCTGAGAAAAAATCAGCTCCACTTTAAATGATAAAAATTATTTATCCCTGTAATAAGAAGAAATGAAATTATAAAATTGGGGATAGTTTTTTTTACTTTAAGTAGCATATCGCCTCTATTAATCATATTGAATGCATTGAAAAAATCAACTTTTAACAATATTTTTGGGCTATTATGAGGAAAATACATAAATTTTCGAACTGCATGGACGGTGGCATCACAGCCGGATTTGGTAGCAAAACCCAATTGATGAGGACAAAAATAGTTGCCGAGTTGTGAGTAAACCTTAGAGCAAATATATTTTGCAGCAGGCCTGCGAAAAAACATACCAACTGCGATAGGGCGTATACCGCCATCTTTTTTGTTTAATGCACATAGTGATGCCCCAAAAAAAATTGGACGGATTGAATTTGGAAGGGAATCAGTTAAAATAAAATCAATAAAAGAGCAAATTGTTTCAATAAGATTATGCAATGTGTTACCTAGTTCCTCTTGAATTAAGTCTTTCAAATGTTGCGGACGAAGGGCGTCTAAACCACCAGACGATCCTGGTCTAAAGGAATTAATCAAATTTTATATTTCGGAATTGGAAATATTATTATGAAAAAAATTTTGATCAGGTGGATCCGGAAAAACTTCATTCAGAGGAGCAGATGGATGTTTTTCTTCCAGTTTTTCCAATGTAGTTGAATTATTGTTTGCTAATGTATCTTCTGAACAAAGTAGTCGTATAGCTCCATTGACATCGTTTTCAGAAAGTTTACTTTTAATTTTATTTTTTAAATGGTCGACATTAGATTTATTACAAAAAAGTTTCACGGGCAAGACCTCAGAGGTTCGGTTCGGTTCGGTGCCCGTGAAACTTTTTTGTAAAAACTTTTTACCTCGTGAACTTCCTTCAAATTAGATTTATTCATTTTTGGTTTTGATTTTGACTGCGAAGGTTTATAAAAATCTTGAAGTAACTTGTTTGATAGAAATTTTTATTTTATCCATAATGATAGATTTTGTTTTATTAAAGTGGTTAAATAATGCTTTTTATTTTATCTTGATTTTTCAGGAAGCCTTAAAACAGCATAACGGAACAGAAACAAATTAAACAATGATCGGGAAGGATTTTCGGAAGTACATTTTCTTAAAAGGCTTGATAGTTCGTTTGCTATACTGGAACGAGCACCTTTTGGAATGCGGCGAATTACTGGGACAGCAGATCTAAGTTGTGCTAAATATTCGTTTATTCCTTCACTACTTAAAATATAATCGTTAGTCATTTCTTCTGAAATATGTTTAATTGATTTATGTTGTTTCAAACCTCTTTCACCTTGAAAAAGCTTTCCGCAGATAGAACATTCAATTTTATTTATACATTTTGAAGAATTAGGGGATTTGATTTTTTCTCCAAGAGGTGAAGAGCTGATTTGGGACTGATTGTCAACATTTGTTATGTTACTTAATGAGAAATTTAAATTTAGAACTCCAAAATCCTTATGGACATTTGTCTTGTGTATATTAAGGCCATTTTTGGTTTTAAAAGGTTTGCTACATAAAAGGCATTGATTGGGCTGATCAGAAATTCAAGGTATGGTGTCGTTTAAGGTTAAGGGAAGTAGTAAGTCAAAACGTCCACTATCAAGATTGCCTGAAAAATTTAGGTACATGCTTTCGGGGTGGTTACTGCGGCTGACAACTTAAGGTTGTTCTGTAAATGTTACGATTTCATCAAAAGATCTTGCAGGTGAAAAATAAAAATTCAAATTTAATTTATAAATATCTGATAAGGCAAGACATTCAAAAGCTGTTGCGTAAGTACCATTTTTTGCCATATCTGAGATATAATCTTCCTTTGAAGTGCTCTTGTTTTCATCTTGTAAGAAATTTTGAAAAATATTCCAATGTTTTGAAATATAGTCAACAGCTTCTCTTTTAATTTGGGAAAAAGAATCTTCAACTCCGAATAAAAAACAACTAACTGATCGGAACAGGCAATTTCCGTCTCCAAGAACACATTTTCTTTTAAATTTTACCATACAAAAATTTCAAATTTCGAGATTCTTCTTCTATTTTTATTGACACTTATGTGACTTCATAAATATTTACTAAAATTTTCCAGTTTTTGAGCCGCAAATTTGTTGTTCTCTACAATTCTTTAAAGCAGGGAGTGTCTTCTTGATGTATTCTATTTTTTTTAAATGGTTGGCTTTAAAATGTGTAAATATGTAAAAAATTTGTAAAAAGTTTTTGATCGATGTGGCTTTGATTTATTGATGGTATCTAATGTTTTGTTTCAGTAATTATTTCTTGTTGTTTGAGAATTTGAAAATCCCTACTTAAAACTGTGTTTACTTTTACCATTTCCTCTTCTTTTAAATAGGCTACAACTGTCATCTAAAAATTGCTTCACATCGTTATTTTTTAAGATTGTAATCACACCACTTCTTAGCCGGTTATCAAATGCTGAATTTACATCTTCCCACTGTACACGATGTTTTGCTGTTTTACTGTTGATGACTCTTCCACCTCCTACCTTTAAAAGGCTTTTTAAATTGTGTTTAGACTCTTTAACTTGTACAAGGCAAGCTGTTAAGTGAGCTTTTTCAGCTACGGACTTGGAATTCTTCAGCGCAACACTGATTCTTCTGCTAGCCAAAGCACAGTCCTTTAAAATTTGTAAAATTTTTGCCGTATTTTTACCATCGTCAGTGATCTTCAGCTGATCTTTAATTTTCAGAACTAACAAAGTTGCAAAACTCATTTTTTCAGTTATTTAATTGTGTGCCGATAGCTAATAATTACTTAAATGTTTTTGAGCACAAGCGGCTAGGTTAAGATACAAAATCAGACTGAAATAGTTAAATGAGAATTATTTCTTTATAGAAAATCGTCAGATATCCACGCATGCGCATATGTCTTTTGTTCTCAATTGCACGCATGCGCATATGTCTTTTGTTCTTAATTGCGTTGCACACCAAACAAGTTCCTTCTTGGTATTATGTACTTTTTGGACCAGTTTACTTCAAGTGGCATATATTTTGCACAAAATTAAAATTATTTTAGTAATATTAGGAATGAGCTGTTGAATATACTACATTGGCTTTTTTTTATAACCGAAAGATGTCAAAGACAGGTGTTCTTTAAGGTTTAGAGTAGTAAAAGAGAGTTATAGGTTCAATTACCCACTTTTTTTCGTTAAATGCTGTGTTTCTTGAGAAGGTAGAGCCCGGAGGAGGATTTATAAAAATTTGCTAAAAATAAATCGGTATAAATAAAATTATGTTAGTTTTAGCTGAAACTTTTATAATTACTAGTTTTACAACAAGAATAAGTCAATGAAATGTTTAGCATTGTTGGTTTTTTTTACATACTTATACACATACACATAACCACCAGAAAGTAAAACTATTATTGTATGGAAGAGACAAAGACAAAGCTTGATGGATATCATCTTCTAGGGTATTTTCATATTTTTGAACAATGTCTGTACCCACAGCGCATAATTCAATAATAACTGCGTGTTTTATGTTATTGTTGGGTCAACATTTATCTATTCATCTTCCACCAGACCATAATTTAGCAAAGTTGGATGGTACAATCAATTTACTACTAGTAAACAAAAGAAAAGTACTTATTGTTTACAAAAAAGCTGGCTAATAATTTTATAGAATTCAGATTTATTGATTCTTTTCGATTCATGGCGACTAGCTTGTCTAACCTTGTATCATACTTAACCGAATATCCTCTTTTAAAAAAAGAATTTCATAAATTTGAGGAAGATGAGATTAAACTCCTAACAAGAAAGGGAGTGTTTTGTTATGATTATCTGGACGGGTGGGAAAAATTAAAAGAGACAAAGTTACCCGAAAAATATACATTTTTTAACACCTTAGAAGGTAAAGAACTTTCACAGATTGATTATGAACATGCACACAATGTATGGAATAGCTTTAATTGTAAAAACATTAAAGAGTATTTAGAACTTTATTTACGATAAGACTAATGGAGGTATTCCAGCAATTTAGAAAAAGTTGCCATAAAACATATGGTTTAGATCCTGCAAACTATTATACCCTTCCTGGTTACTCATGGGACTGTATGCTCTACAAGATAAATCAAACTTTAGAACTATTAACAGATTACAATATGGTCACATTTATAGAACGTGGTATTCGAGGTGGATTGAGTCAGTGCTCAAAAAGATATGTTGAGGCCAATAACAAATACATGCCAAATTATGATGCCAACAAACCAACGACATTTTTAATTTATTTTGATATAAACAATCAATATGTATATGGCATGAGCCAGTGCTTACCATATGGTGACTTTCAATGGTTAAATGAAAATGAACGAAAAATGTTTAACGTAGATGGAGTTTCAGATAATTCATATAGGGGTTACATATGGGAAGTTGATTTAGAAATTCCAACAATGCTACATGATTATTTCTCTGACCTTTCGCCCTGTCCCGAGCATATGTGTCCACCTCAAGAAAAAGACAATCCAAATAAAAAACTTATGGCCACATTGTTTGATAAAAAAGAGTATGTAATTCACTATATAAATTTAAAACAGGCATTAAAACTTGGGGTTAAACTAAAGCTTATCCACAGAATCTTAAGTTTTAAACAATCAGTATAGTTAAAGCCTTATATTGATTTAAATACTCAATTAAGACAGAATGCTAAAAATGAATTTGAAAAAAATCTTTTTAAATTATTGAATAACGCCGTTTTCGGCAAAACTATGGAAATTATTCGAAATCACAGTAATATTAAATTGGTCCGAAACTGGGATGGGCGCTACGGGGCTGAAGCTCTGATTTCTTGACCTGAATTTAAAAGCATTACAATATTTAATGAAAACTTGGCTGCCGTAGAACTTGATAAAACTGAAATTTACTTTAACAAACCTATATACCTGGATATGTGTATTTTAGATATTGCCAAAACAACCATATATGAATTTCATTATAACTATATGCCACCTAGTTTTGCAAAAGACTGTTCAATACCATATACAGATACTAATAGTTTAGTATATGAAATAAGAAACTGTGATATATATGAAGCTATACGCCGCACAGGGGGGCCAAATGGAACTAATGTCGGAAATAATTATTTAAACACCCAAAATATTAGAAACAAAAATAATTGTGTATTGGTTATTGTGATATAGGTTAAAATGCACCTGCTTAATATTTTATAAAGCTTTAATATTTGTTTTTTTACAGGGTGATTTAAAAATAGATTTTTTAAAAAGAAATTTAAGTACTTTTACACAAGAAAGTAATTAAGACCTAAACATTTATTAAAAATGAGTTTAAAAATTCTACATTTTATAATATTTCTGTTTGTTATTTAACCTGGCTCATAATATACAGTATGTCCCAAAAGTCTGGAATCACCTTTTTTTTTTAAACTTGGAGATAAAATCATGGACACGTCAATTTTAAAATAGGAAGAGGAGTCACCTAAAAATACTATATTGTACAGAGTGTCCTCAATAAGACATATGGATGCATATTTTTTTACTTATATTGCATCTAAAAACTAATTTTACAATTTTCTAAAAAAAAGTAATTTAATGTAAAGGCTTTTTGGATAAAAGTTGTTTATTTTTTGCTTGCATTTTGCTATTCTCTACATACAAAATTAGGTTTTGTATTAAAGATCATTGTAACACACTCCACACATGTGTAATTGTTTTGCTTTCTAACATTGTTTTATTAATATTAACTTTAAACAACAAGTAAAATTAAAGAAAGAAAAATTATTAAAAAGTTTCTCTTTGGCCGGGACTTGAACCCGGAACCTCTTGCTCTGTACGCAAACGCTTTTTCATTAAGCTTCCAAAGATCATACATAAATTTTCCGAAAACTTCCACCTATGCATAACCTTAACAACCATAACAACTATAAAAGTCGAGCCAATCAAAAAACAAAGGTAACATTTTGCTTGCAATATGGTATAGAACTATTAATTCATGTTAGAATACATTATGCTAGTTTTAAAATTCGGTAGTTGTGCTGATATAAAAAAGTTGATTTTTTGACTAACCCCCATATATTATCTAACAAATTAAAAAAAAATTGCATTACAAGTGACTTTGCCTTTAGGCGTTTACTAAGCCATTTTTATGGTAAATTAATTTTTATCGGTCAAGATGTAAGAGTTAATATTATTAAAACGTACAAAAAAACGACCATTTCACGAATTTTGACCGTTTATATCGCAAAAACTTTTTTTTGTTACATACCCCACTATAACATACTAAAATTATAGCCAGTTTAACCGAGACAAAAATTCCCCATAAGGCCTATGTAAACTAGTGCGTGGTCCTTTGATAATCCACTTAACCCTTTCCAAAACAAAGATCTGTCAAAATGATATTTTTGAAAAATTTTCGGGCACCTTTCCCAAGTTAAAAATACGAAAACGGCAAGTTTGTAAAAGTTTTGGTTCAAAATTTGACTTTTGCAGAATTTACCCTCCCCCCGCTCCTTTTAACTAAAGTAACTGTAACCGCTACCATAATTCACTTGGCTTTTTACAGGCCTAAAAAGTTGTTTATATCAATTTGATTAAAATCCTTTATTTGAAAATATTTTCGAACGAAGCTTTTCCTAATTTTTACGCGTCCGCCATCTTTAAATTTAATGAGTTAATCAAATTTGTGTTAAAAAACTATCAATCAAATTTTTAGTCAATTAAACACTTTTTATGTAATAAAAATTCGTTAATAAACAAACAAGTTTTATATTTAAGATGTATAGTTTAGTTTCTTTTACTTGGGTCGTATGTAGGCACTTTATTTTTAATATTAAAAATCCCAAAAAGGCGCAAGAAAGCGCAGCCATTTTTTTTTTCATTTTGTTAAGAAACATTCAATCACCAAAAAAGCGACAATAGTTTTGCTTAACAAAATTTTATCACACACTAAATTATATTTTTTATATTTCTTTAAGGTAAATTCTAATAATAATTGACTTCTTAGTTTAAAAAATATGATTACTCTATGACAACCTACAGCTAGATATTGGTATTTAGTGTTTTTTGGTTAAATTATCTGTGCTGGATATCTCCATCGTAAAAAAAATTTAGTTTTAAATATAACACTTCATATATTATTAGAGAAAGTAATACATAATTATTCAATAATTTGTATATAATTATCATAAAAATTAAACAGACGCTTTTTAAAGTGTCAAACTCACGTCATACTAAAAAACAAGTGAAAATACTCTGTTGCATTTTCAGCGCCCACTAGTTTGCTACATAATTTGAGTTCCAGATATTGTATATGTCTATTTGTGTTTTTTTAGTTTCTTCCACTTTTACACCCGATTGGCCTCTTTGTGCGCCGTGACAGTTACAAATTTTTTGATACCTCAGATTACCCAGGGGTACGTTCAGATAGCACGTCGGATGTAGTCGGGCGCGCTCAAATCCGTTCAGGTTACATACTGGGTGAAAGTTACTCTCGTTCATATTGGCCGAAAATAACGTCGGGCGAATCGCCTTTTACACCCTTCTCTATGAGGTGGGTGACAAACGCTCGACTTGCGCCGTAGGTATATAAACCAACCCCTCCAATTTTTTTATTTTTTGTTTTATATTTTCGAAAACATTAAATAAAAGTGGAATTTTCCATAAATAAATAATCAAATTTTACTTTTTCTTGAAGACAAAAAACACTTGTTTGACTTTTGACAGGTGAGTTCTAAGTTTCCTTAGAAGGGTTAAGTCCTTACCTCCGACCCACATAAAAAATCACAAAAGTTCGTATTTTCAAAAGATTGTAGAAGCCAAATTTGTTATGGTTGGGTTTGTTTCATACCCCATATAGAAAACATTAAATTTAGTTACCTAGTAGTCTGAGCTATGTGATCCTAATTTTTTCGAGAAAAAAAAATTGCTCTGATTTAAAAAAAAAATATATATCTTTGCGTTTCAGATGATTTTGAAACTTTTTTGTCGCGCCGTATGTCTGTCTGTCTGTCTGTCTGTCTTTCTGTCTGTCTGTAACGACCAACGCGCATAACTCAAAAACCGCTTGCCCGATTTGAACGAAATTTGGTACTTAGGCTGGGTTTTCGGTCGAGATGGTCCCATTTAAAAATGAACAAAATCCACCGAACGCAAGTCAAATAAAAGGGTGGGAGTAGATTTCAAAAATTAGAGTTTAAGTAAAAATATGGCGTGTGTGATATCAAACAAAAGGTAATTGAGTCTCGAGCTAAACAAACTACATTTTAGTTTTTTGAAAAAAAAATGGTGGGGGTAGATTTCAAAAACTAGAGTTTAAGTCAAAACATGGCTTGTGTGGTATCAAACGAAAGGTAATATATTTCAGTTTTTAGTTATATTAGCTTACACGCACACTATAACTATAGTACCTAGTGTGAGCTTAGGTGCCCATAGATTGACAGAGTATTTTTCTTTGTGGGATTTGTGCTAGGGTATGCATGATGGTTTACCCATAGTAACATAGCACAATGGATAAAGTTAATGCCTTGTTTTAAAGCTCCATTTTACCATAATCAGCTGGCAAAAAAAAAACGAAAATACCAAAATTAACCTTAAAATTCCATTTTTTGTTATGTTGCTGTGTAAATCGACCCTCAAAACTGTATTGGTTACAGGTTTCAAATCGCTCCATGCAATGAAGACAATTGCCTTAGGAATAACCCTTGGCAGTGTGAGTTGTTTTTAGAGTATCAAGCAGTTTTTCAAGCAGAATCCTCTTGCAGCGGCACTCCTTTTAGGAAAACACTCTTTCAGATGCAAATGGATCCTTTACAGAATTTCACTTTGACTGTTTAGTTTCTACTTAGGAGAATGTAGAGAATGGATTTTTATTTGGACAAATTGTTATAGGAATATAAATAATATTATACCTAGATATTACTTTGTGCTTTCAAATTAAAATAAAAGACATTTAAACTATGTATATTTGTATTATTTATTTAATAGTAGATAATGTAACCATATAAAGAGGTTTGATATAATGTACAGTTCATATCATTATTTTTGAGACAACTTTTTTTCGTTGGCCTATGCAATTTTTTATGGTAAACAGCTGATAAATGTCAAAACGTTATCTCAAAAATTTTGATATGGAGATTGAAAATCTCTCAACGCCCCAGCAAACACTTTGAGAATTTGTCTTCTTTCGCATTCTCACTGTCATGCGCTATTATATTATATTGCACATGTATGTACATATAACTAGAAATTTTCAAATTTATTTATTTCCTTTGAAAGTGTTGAGCAGAGGTACTTAAAACCTGTATTGCGTGTACAACAAAGAAAATAAATTAACAGAAAACACAACTTTTAAATCTAAAACAAAACTTTATTTATCTAATAAAACTCTGTCAGCCACCAAAAGTCGGGTACTGCAAAAGACTGTCTTAACTCTACTAAATAAACTGTAACAAATTTTTAAATCTGATCAAATTTATCAATAATTTAAAAAATATATATTTCAAGGTTATGTTTATTACATCCATACCGTTCACAAAGGCAAGACGTCCGGCGATTTACCCATAACGTCATTCGCTCGGCAAGACGTCTCGCCCGACGTTTCAATCTGAACGTACCCCAGAACACATTACATATGATATACCAAGAGTTAATAAAAAAGTTTTAGGTATGATGAAAGATGAGAACAACGGAAATATAATGACACATTTTGTTGGGTTAAGAGCAAAAATGTATGCTTTTAAAGTTCTTAATTGTGAATCGACTAAAAACAATAAAGGATTGAACCATATGTCAGCCGAAAAAGTTACTAAAAAGGCAAAGGGTGTTAAGAAAGGTATCGTCGAATCAAAAATATTATTTGATGATTATGTTGACTGCCTAAACAATTTTAAAGAGAAAATAGTGTCACAAAATCTAATCAGATCAGAAAACCATAAGCTGTACTCGATAAAACAAAATAAAATTGGACTAAGTCCTTTTGATAATAAAAGATCCATATCAAAATATTCATATGAAACTCTTCCTTGCGGACACTACTGCATTAAACACAATTAATACAGTATTAGTATTAAGTGCTACATATGTATATTCAGCTTTTTAATAGCAATATATTTAACGTTTTTAGTTATAATATAACTTTGTTAAAAACTCTTTTTATACCATGAGAAATACAAAAATAATAATAATTAAGACAGTAGGAATAGAGTTGATTAATAGTATATTGTATAAAATATGAATTTGTAGGCTACACTTTTGTATTCGATAGCAATATAATTTAGACTATAGGTAAAAATTTTAAGTATTGGAAAATGTAAAAACAAAATATTTTTTTTTACTTGTTGGTAGGAGCGTTAGGATGTTAATAGGAATGGATGTAATTAATATATAATACTTTGGATAGCTATGCCTGTGTTTTATGTTAATAGGATTGAGACAATAAGAGTAAAAATGTTTTTTAAAATAGATATAAGAACAGTATTATACAATTTTGATATGTCATAATTTATAAGTTAATTCTGTAAAAAAATCTCTGTAAATGAATAATATATTTAACAAAATGTTAAACAAGTTATTATGTATCCTCAATTTTGAATATTATCCATAATAAAAACAAACAATAGAGACGTAAATACAAAGTAGAAAAAAATCTAATGATACCAGGTAGTTGCTAAGCAAGGACTGTACACAGAGAACAGGACGGTCCACTTCCATAAGCCCCATATATTCCAAATTTCGCTACGTCACAAAATCCTCAAGGTGTCGAGCCATCCTTCTATGAACCTACTCATCCTTCTCAAAAGACCCTTGATCTGTTTGATAGGGTGGTCTTTCCTTTTCTATTCAGATTAAATGAAAAAGGATAACCGAACTTATTGATTTTTTTCGCCAATCCAAAGTGAGGTTAATTTTTCCGTGCATTTCGCATTTTTATTTATTTTAAGGGAAAAAATTTGTGGAATCTTGGTTTTGTATTGTTATTTTCGATATTTTAAACAATTTTCGGAATCGCAAAATCCCAGGAGCATCCTGTGCGGTTTCTGGATGTAAATCCAACTATTCGAGCTTAGAAGTTCTACGTTTATGAGTTTTTTTAAATTTCCACCTTCCAATGACTGTTCCCAAGACTATTTTGCAAGAGTGGCTAAGGCGTTGTGGAAAAGACAATATGGATCCCACGAAAGCATTTCTACAGAACAGTTTTCGAAATTCCTTTTCAAGATAAATTGCTAGGTAAATATCATTTTTAACATTTTTTTAAATCTATTTAGGGCCACATTCTTTAATTATGTAAGGTTAAAATTCAGGATCTTTTGCCGCCCTTCTCCTGTCGTAACGCATTTTCAAGAAAAATATAAAAAAATCATTCAGTGTATAGTCCTTGCCATAGGTAGTTACACTTTTGTGACTTTGACATAAACATACCTATTTCCAAGCCTATTTCCAAGCATATTTCCTAACCACAAATATATTAAAAATTAAATATGTTGTGTAGGTATACCTTATGTTGTGTTAAGCCTAAATCATTTAGTTGTAATCTGCAGAGTTTTTTAAGTGCTGGGTGGAAAAAAAAATATGCCACTTTAGTCAAACTCAGTATGTAGGTATGTGGGCACAATAGATCCATATGTGGTCACAGTGCATGGAGGTCCAGAAGGGCCTGCCACCACTTTCAAATACATACATACCTTATGTTGACAAAAAAAATGTTCTCATAAAAACAACTCAACAACATACCATTTTTCAGATTTTTTGATAAAGAAATAGGTTAAAAATGTCACAAAAGTGTAACCACCTATGGCCAAGACTATGACACAAAGGTAACCCTCCCCACCCCAGAGATTACTTAATGTAACACTAAGCCGCATGTGAATTTATTTAGGCCTGTGTGTTCATCGATGAACAAGGCGTGATCAGCTGAACCAAATTTGTTCACCATCCTACAGGACTTTAATTAATTCTTGATCCTGTAGTGTATTGTAGTGTCCTATGGAGTCCTGTAGACCTACTGTGGGCAGCTGATCACCCCTTGTCTATGAAGAAACCTCTACAACCACAAAAATTAGACATTAAACATACTTTCTAATTTTTTTTTCTGTAAATGTGCAATTTAATTGTTTTTCTGTATTGTACTAATTTGACTCCAATAATAGTGAAGTTATCAATAGTGCCAACTTAATTTGGGACACTACTGTAATTTTGACAAAAATGTCATAACAAAATAATACTTGGACAATTTCTAAAACCTCATGTTTTTTTGTGAATTCCATATGTACTAGAGTACAAAATTTACACTGTAGAAACTACCTTTTTTTAAAAAAGTTCCTTATATATGTTTTTTTATTACAGGCTTATGTACTTCCAAAACAATACTAAGGAATACATCTGTGCCAAGTCAAAACCTATCAGTGAAACCAATAGAAGTTGATCCTGAAGAGCCAACTGCAGGTACAAGCATCGAAATCCAGGAACATTTGCTGGTTGATGTTGGTACAAAAGAAAACTACTTAGTTAAAGTCTGATTTTTTTTTGTTTTGTGCAAATTGATAGAGTTATTGTTGAATTTTTTGTGTCGGAGTCTGCTATTGTACGAAAATGAGTATTCAGTTGGTTTGCGACTGTTAGTGTGTGTCTTTAATAGTTTCAGAATCTATTCTAAGTTTAATTTAGTTGTTTTCTTTGCCTCCCCAATAATTTATTTATAATGTTCTAAGTTTTTGTTTTGTCAACTTTATCAATTTTAGTTTTTGCACAATGGAGATTTTGCTTTAGCACAGTTTTTTTAAAGATATATTTATATTTTTTATATATATTATTAAAATGTAATATATTATTATATTTTTTTCAATTCTTTAGAAGCTAATGTCACTTAATAAAAACAAAATGATGCTGAGAAGTAAAAAGGTCTTGCAGTTGGGTAAAAAATACTAGGACATTTCTTAGAAAGGTAAAATACCTACATGTCCTAGATTTTTTGCCCCCATGGTTCATTCTTCTTACATTTCATTTATCAAATTCAGGATTTGTTATCCTGATGTTTATGGTAACAAATTCCTTATTGCTTCTAATCAATAACCCCACTTAATATTGTATACAGGTTTGTTATTTTTTTGCTATTATGAGTGATATAACAAAAAAATTCTAAAAATGTATACAGATGCCTAAAGACTTTATCTACTTAGATAATTTCTAGTATTATAAATCAATAAATATAATAAATTTGGTCGAAATTAAAATAGGAAAATAACTTTTATTTAATCATTTTATTTTTTATCTTTAAATATGTAAACATGTATCCTGAGATGATATCTTTGGGGGCACTAACATATACCTCATAAAATCAAACCTATATGTAACATTTAGATGAAGCAATAGGTTAAAATACTGATAACTACAAATTGCTTCAACAGGACAAAAAGTGAGATTTTAATTACTAAAATAATAAGGGACAAAAAGCTAGTACTGCTGCTAGTTAGGTGAAGTTGAGCAATATACACACCTCAGTAGGTACACATGTTATTACCTTTTAAACATAGCAATGTTGTAGAACACTCTACATCAGTTGAAAGAAAAAACTGTATAATGTATTGACAAAACATTTAATTTATCATGTCATGTGGAATGAGGTTTCATACTGTACAAATGACATGATAACTGAACATTTTTGCCAACAATATCTCGTTTTTACCAAAGACAGTCAGTTTATGGTCCTTGGTTTTTTCTATTCAACTGATGTGCCATGTTCTACCACAAGCCGCTACTGACAGAAAGTGAATATTTCTTAAGTGCAAAAAATACCTCTGGGCCTGTTGCTAATCAATAGCAAAAACTTTGTACAGGGACTTAATAAACCATATTTTTGTTGACCCTGTTAGTCCTTAAAGGTTGTGCCAGGTCCTGATTCTTATCAGTCCTGAGTGGTCATTAAAAGTGTCGAGATTTGTATAGGTCCTTACATATTGATGAGCCCCTCACTTTAGGTGGTACTACTAGGTGATAAGTGGAATGAAATGTATGCATTGTTCTACAGGAATTAGCAACAAATTTTTGGTCCTGTAGTGGATTGCAGGGTGCATGTATACTGCTTAAGCTAGAATGCCGCTATCTACCTATAAAATTTTCCTAGTTTTGATTAAAAAAACCTGAAAAATAATATACAAATGCTACTTTCTGATAATGGTAAGTTATTTGCTTCTTAAAAACCATAAAAGCTTAAGAAGATTTGCTAATAGAAATTGATAAGTAGAATAATGTAGTGATTAAGACAGCAAAAAGCCAGGCAATATAGTGTCCGGCACAGTCCTGTAAATGCTATTCACAAAATATTCTAGATGATATTCCAAATATAAACATGTTTTTTTAAGCAAATGCTGATGAATGACAATGAAAAAATTTATTTGATTTTATTGATGATTGAGGGGTTCTGTAAACTATTTTCTGCAGAAGATACACCTAGGATATTTTTACATAAAATTGTATATTATTATTATCTTTCTACATTACAGCGAGACATGGTTTAAAAAAAAAACGTTTTAAAATTAGTTTTTGTTTATATTTTACGAAAAAGTGAGGTTATGTCGTTGAGTATTTTGTGACGTATTAAAAACCGTCTGACAGATTTCGCGAAGTGGACCATCCTGTTCTCTGTGTACAGTCCTTGGTTGCTAAGCGCCATTGTAAAAGTAGCAAGGTTAAGTAGTGCAACTCCTTAGATGGTGGTTTAAAATCTTTTAAACATATTAAAAAATATTAAGTATAAAGACGAAAAAAATTTTTGTGTTAACAGTCAAATAAAAATCAAAATATCTTAGATAAATGACATGTTACGTTATATCAACTATCACTGAAGCGAATGGTCTCGCAAATATTTAACATACATAAACATAGGAATAGCACAACTATGTCACCCTGGAAAATACTACTAAAGACACATTCTAAAATGAAAATTAAAGATTTATTTAAGAATCTGCAAAATAAATTAAATCAAAATATACCATATGCCATTTAAAGTCAGGTAGTAAATATGAGGGCCCGATGCAGACAACTAGTGTCGCAAGCAATATACTGTGACCGACCGGTTTAAAAAAAGACCACATTTTCGTCTTATGGGGATTTACATGGGAAAAGTGAGCCCGAACCCGTATAGCCTATATACTACAACTAAAAGTAGCTAGGTTAAGTAGTGGAACTCCTTAGATGGTCGTTTAAAATCTTTTAAACATACTAAAAAATATTAAGTATAAAGACAAAAAAAATTTAGTGTTAACAGTCAAATAAAAAATAAAACATCTTAGATAAATGACATGTTAGGTTATATCAACTATCACTGAAGTGAATGGTCTCGCAAATATTTAACATACATAAACATAGGAATAGCACAACTATGTCACCCTGAAAAATACAACTAAAGACACATCCTAAAATGAAAATTAAAGATTTATTTAAGAATCTGCAAAATAAATTAAATGAAAATATACCATATGCCATTTAAAGTCAGGTAGTAGTAGTAAATTATTACATTGTATTTAGCTTAAACAATTTATTGTTAAATTTTGTGCGCTAATGACCCTAAGTGGTTGATGCGCCTTGTACTAAAATAATTTAAAAAAAAGTCAGGTAGTAAATATGAGGGCCCGATGCAGACAACTAGTGTCGCAAGCAATATACTGTGCCCGACGGGTTCAAAAAAAAGACCACGTTTTCATCTTATGGGGATTTACATGGGAAAAGTGAGCCAGAACCTGTATAGCCTATCTACTTATATTTTGTTTTATTTTTTTATTTTCCTTAAAAAAAAGTTGATATATTTATACGGATGCTGTACTTTTATTTAAAAGTGTATATTTTCAAAGCCGGACTATACCTATTAGTATATGGACCTGGCGGCCAATATAAAATGTCGTTCTTAAAGATCAAAAACTACATTCGAACTTCGATAACTCGAACTCAAAATCTTTGATAAGTCGAACCAAACTGGTGTAAGAAATATATGTAATTTGGACTTTATAACTCAAACTTTGATTAGTCGAATATTTTAATAACTCGAACATTGTATGTGACGCGAACTTCGATAAGTTGAATTATCTGGGGGAATCCTCTAAATACGAATCGTTCTAACTTGTTTATTTGCACTGGAATGTTTTAAAGACGCAATTCAGTGTAACTTGTATTCGATTTGCTATACGTTTAGGGGTTGTGTGTATGTTACTATGTCACAAAAAATTTTTTCGGTTAAATAAATATGCATATTTATATACAAGGTGACAATTTAAAAAGGCTCCATCTGGATGTTCTCCAAAATTATCAGGAAATTAAAAAATCGCTGAAACACGGGGGACACTTTTTAAAAGACAGATCTTGAAATTTTTGTAGCACGAACCCCCTTCCAGGGGTATACTTTACCCCTATATTTTGAATAGGGAAAGTGAAGCTCTCTTGACTATCTTTATAACTGTGTAAAAATTTCGAAGATCCATCGATTATGGTGGGTGTGCTTTCGGGCTGTTCGGCCGTCGTCGTTGGAAATTCGTTCTCGACGTTTCGCCATCTCGAGTGGATGGCATCTTCAGGAGATGTTGAGATGGCATCTTCAGGAGATGTTGACTGTTTGTCGGCTTCTCGAAGACTGGGACCAGTCTTCGAGAAGCCGACAAACAGTCAACATCTCCTGAAGATGCCATCCACTCGAGATGGCGAAACGTCGAGAACGAATTTCCAACGACGACAGCCGAACAGCCCGAAAGCACACCCACCATTGGACAATGGCCGCGAAAGCCTTTCACAATTTGTATCCATCGATTAGTTTTTGAGATATTTACTTTCAAATTTCCAAATTTAACATGGAATGATAAAATAAAAATTAAATCCGAAAAATATAAAATTCTAATTAAATTTTTATTTTATCAGTCTATGTTAAATCTGAATGTTTGAAAGCAATTATCTCAAAAACTAATGAATATATTTTTGAAATTTTTACACGGTTGTAAGGACATTCAAAACACCTTCAAAACAAGGTATCACTAGACTAGACCAACTTTCCCTATTTAAAATATAGAGGTAAAGTATACCTCTCGAAGGGGGTTCGTTTTACAAAAATTTCAAGTGTGTAAAAGTGTCCCCCTTGCAAATAAAATCGTCATGTTTCGGCGTTTTTTCAATTTCCTGATAATTTTCGAGAAAATCCAGGTGGATCCTTTTTAAATTATCACCTTGTATATCGTATAAGAACAAAAATTATGTATTCATATGTATTAGAGGTGAACGTTTTTAATATTGACTGGAATTATTAAGTATACCAATTTCTCTTTAAAAAAAACCTAAATTTTAATTCACAAAAAATACAAAACGCCGCAAAAATATTTGTTTATTAGTTGATAAGTCAAAGTCTCGATAAGTCGAAATTTTTATGTGACACATGGTTGTTCGAGTTATCAAAGTTCGACTGTAGTTTTAATGTTAAAATCGCAAAGGAAAATTTTAGAAAAGAAATAAAATAACATTTCGTTGAATTAAAAATAATTTCTTTAATCTGAGATATATTTTATTATTATATACTAACGGTAACAGAAGCTAATATAAAAAAATATTTTTTGTAATAAGGTTCTATAAATTATATCTATAAATTAATTCTGGTGCCAATTCTCTGAAAATATTTTTGTGTGGCGTAGTGTAATTGGTCTATTTTTACCTTCCTAATCTGCGCAGCAGTGGCTGGAGAAGGTGTTGTTTTCGACAATTTTTTTTTTTCAGATGACGTCAAAAATGTGTTATTTAGATGTATTTGAACATATCTTAGCAATAGTAGCGTGACGTCTGTCTGCATGTGTGTGTGTATGTCTGTCTGTGCGTAACACGATAGCTCCTAAACCGCTAAAATGATTTTCATGAAATTTTCAGATAAAATAGTGTTTGACACTCTAACGAGCTGATTAGATATATTTTCTTTGGCCATACTTCATTACTGCTAATGACAGTTATTTGACAGTTTAAAAATTGAAAATATGCCAATTTTTTAACGGAGCATCGCATCAATATGTGGTTTTCGGAATGTAGTAGAGCATATTTTTCTCAACAATTTATATTGTAACCAAAAGCTTCATAGGAGATTTCGTTTCTACGATATTTACAAAAAACTGTTTTCAAGGCCGATATAGTATGGAGTTTACTTGGAGTGTGCTAATGGGTTAGGGAGGTATCAGATTCGTGATGGATCAATTTATTTTTATTTGCTATTATGCTAGTATATTTAGTTGTACTAAAACTCAACACCTCCAAGTGTCAAAGCAAACCTTAACATTTTTACAAGCAGTTTTGTTAAATAGAAAATTGTTCATCTCATTAATAAATCCTTTACCATTATATACTATTTTACTACTTTTAAAAGTTTATTGTACAGTGAAACCTCCTATAAGCGGACATTTACGGTTTCGTTGATTTTCTCCGCGTATTGGAGGTGTCCGCTTATAACAGAGAACTGCGAATTTTTTTTATATATATTTACTATCAATTTCTGCTGCTTGAGTTTTTCCGATAATACCTTTTTCAGCGATCTTTTGTGCTGATAGATGTTCCTTCTCCGAAACGTTAACAACTTACATTTTTTCACTTAAACTAAGAAGTTTTTTATAGGCGCCATTTCAAAGAGATCTATTACTACTCAACTGAACAATAAAAATAAAACACAGCAGTCCCGCCGAATAAAATATGCTGTAAATACGACAAGTATTTAGTCTCCGCACTAGAATGGAAAGAGGTAATTCCCCGGATTTAGAGTGCGGGGGTGTCAGAATTAAGGGAGGTTTCAGAATTTTTTAACCACAAGTCCGGGTATTAGAGTGTCCGGTTATAGGAGTGAATTTTACATGTAAAGAAATAGGGAAAAGTTTGATTCCAACAAATTTGTCCGCCTAAAGATAGTGTCCGCTTAATAGAGGTGTCCGCAAGGACAGGTTTCACTGTATACGTAACGTCAATAATGAAATTGTTTTGCTTTGGGGACAAAGACCTCACTTAAGTGGAATTGAAATGTACTTTTGCATTCTGAAATTAAAACCGCGCGTCGTCGGCGTCGGCGTCGCATCGTTTTTCAACCGATGCGCCGCGCTGTGTTTATCGAGGTGTCTGAGGTCGCGCTTGGCATTGAGTTAAAGATCAGATGCTGTGTGACATGCATAGCGACGCGCCCTTTTTGAGGTAAATCCAAACCTGTTTCTTGCTAAAATTTAGAAACGTGCATTCTGACGGAGCGATTATTCTTCATTTCGTTTGATTCAAAAGTTTTAGTGTTGTAAAATGTAACATAAGCGTCGTAAATCGCAAAAAAAAGACAAGAGAACATTAGAAAAAAGTTCTTTTAAACGAAGGTTTGAACAAGGAGTTATGATTGATTTAAATTTTTAAGATAATGAAAAGCCTCGACTACGTTTTAATATTCATATTTGGATTTGTTGTTTTTGGAAAGGGTAAGTTTTTACTTTTCGTACAATTGCATTTCATGGAGGCAAGCTTTTAACGTCTGCAAAAGCAATATCGAGATTACACTAAAATTGAGTGTGGGACTATAAGGTACAGCGTGTCCCATTTTCGATGGGATTAAATGGGAAACTCGGTTATTATTAAAGATATTGATTTTCTGATGGCACCTTACCGTGGTCTTTTTTCAAGACCTTAAAAATGGTGTATTCAGATTTTTGAAAGAAGAAATTGCATTCTTAATATTTCCTTGTGTCTCGTTTATTTTGCAAGATATTTTTATTCTGTAAAAACTTTTATTCTTTGTTTGAAACTCGTAGACAATGATTGTGTAGAAATAAAATTTCGGACTTCCATTGTCTTTATTTATTTTAAAACACGACGTCTCGGTTAGTAAGTATCTCTAACCGTTATCAAGTGTAAACTAAACAATTTAGTCTCTAGGCTACTACTTATACTACTTGGTGTGCAGTCAGGTGTGACGGCCCGCCCCCTTTTTAATCGTAAGACGCCTGTTTTCCTTAAGGAGTGGTTTCCATATGTTTGGTATGTCCGTGCTTGGTTGACTGAAAACTTCTTTATTCTGCATTATAAACGCAGCTTCAATAAACTTTCGTTTTCGCCAATGCGCCTCCATATGTAAAACTTTAGCTTCTGACCACTGAATCCTGTGATGATTTGACCATGCATGATCTGCTAAACCGGATTTTTCAATATCCCCTAATTGGGTACTTTTTAGATGTTCATTTACTCTAACCTGAAGAGGGCGTTTCGTTTCACCTACATATAATTTACCACACTCACACGCGATATATTTGTAAGTTTTGATGTAGAAAGTCTCTACACCAACGTGCCAATAAATGAGTCACTCAGTATCATCAAAAACAAATTACAAACTGATGATACACTTCATGAGAGAACAACGCTATCGGTGGAGGATGGATCTGTTGGAGCTCTGTCTCCGTAACTCTTACTTTCAAGTGAAAGATAAGTTTTACGCGCAAAATGATGGACTCCCAATGGGTTCATCTCTTTCGCCAGTGGTAGCAAACATCTACATGGAGTGGTTCGAGGACCATGCGATCAACACAGCAAGAGTCAAACCAAAACTATGGCTACGATACATGGATGACACATTTATTATATGGCCGGAAAATAATGACGAACTACAAAATTTTCTACACCATTTAAACGGTATTCGACCAACAATCAAGTGCACCATGGAAATTGAAAAAGATTCGGCCTTACCTTTTTTGGATGTTCTTGTCAAACGATTAGACAGAAACATTCAAACCACTGTATATAGGAAACCTACACACACGGGACAGTACCTAAATTTTAAGTCTAATCATTCTGTTGCAACAAAACAAGGAGTTATAAGAAGTTTGTATTTAAGAGCCGTAAATATTTGTAGTAATAATGAAGAATTAACCACAGAAATTAACAACATTAAAAAGGACTTACAACAGAATGGTTATTCCGAGAAATTAATAAACTCAACGATATTTAAAATTAAAAACAAACTAAATGTACCAAACTCTCAAAATAATAATCCGTTAGGTGTTATTAACATTCCATATGTTCAAGGGATTTCAGAAAACATAAGACGAATAGCTAAACACTATAATATAAAAACAGTATTTTCTTCGGGAAATACGATAAGACGTTTTGAAACTAAAACAAAACCAGATAATCCCTCAAATAATAAGGAATGTATTTACCAAATCCCGTGTAAGTGTGGTAAATCATATGTAGGTGAAACGAAACGCCCTCTTCAGGTTAGAGTAAATGAACATCTAAAAAGTACCCAATTAGGGGATATTGAAAAATCCGGTTTAGCAGATCATGCATGGTCAAATGATCACAGGATTCAGTGGTCAGAAGCTAAAGTTTTACATAAGGAGGCGCATTGGCGAAAACGAAAGTTTATTGAAGCTGCGTTTATAATGCAGAATAAAGAAGTTTTCAGTCAACCAAGCACGGACATACCAAACATATGGAAACCACTCCTTAAGGAAAACAGGCGTCTTACGATTAAAAAGGGGGCGGGCCGTCTCACCTGACTGCACACCAAGTAGTATAAGTAGTAGCCTAGAGACTAGATTGTTTAGTTTACACTTGATAACGGTTAGAGATACTTACTAACCGAAACGTCGTGTTTTAAAATAAATAAAGACAATGGAAGTTCGAAATTTTATTTCTAAAAACTTTTATGTGACAACTTTTTTAGAAGAAAATAATGACAATTTTTTAAAATAATGTTTAGTTTTTGAGATATGGTATTTATCATAAAAAAATTAAATACGGACCTGGATTTTTTTAAACATTATTTTGATTGGTTTTATGCTATTAGTATCACAATATAATAAAAAATTATTATTTGTTTGTACTAAGGTAAAAAAAAAATATTTAATATTTAAAAAAATAATTTTAGTCCGAACCTGGAAATTTTCAACATAAATATAAATTAAAAATTGCTAGTTGAACGATTTTTAGTTTAAATGTTTTGAAACTTAGCAAATTAAAATGGTTTTACTTTAATTTAAAGATTTATATGAAACAAAGTCTTCGACAAAAACAAAAAAAATAATGAATTACAAAAGTTAATAACTAATTTTATATAGTGATATAAATGTTTAAACTGATTGCGATTATGTGTAAGACATTGTTGGCATTTTTGAGTAATTTTTCTTAGCGCATAAAAATATTTATGCCGTTTGTTATTGGGATTTTGTTGCTTGAATAAAGCAGTCAAACATATCACATTTTTCAAAATCTGGATATGGTCGATTTCTAGCCATTTTAGAATAATTTTGAGTGACTTATTTATAAAAATGACAAGTAAAATGACAATGTCAATTCCACGCTTTTGTTTCTTTATGTTGAAGTAATTTTCATGAGTTGCTGTGCTATCAAATAATTACTATGATATTTTTGTAACTTCTTAACATTTTTAACTTTATTTATTAATCTTTCAATTAACGTTTCAAAATAGATAAACTAAAAATCGTCCAACTAGTGTGTCTTGCAATTTTTAATTTATATTTACGTTGGAAATCTCCAGGCTCGGACAATTTTTTTTTTAGAAATATTAAATATTTTTTTTAACCTTAAATTAAAAAAATATTAAAGTTTTATCATTTTAAGAAAATAATAACATGAAATCAAGCAAAATATTAATTAAAAAAAAATCCAGGTCCGTATTTAATTTTTTTATGATAAATACCATATCTCAAAAACTAAACAATATTTAAAAAAGTTGACATCGTCATTATTTTGCTCTAAAAAAGTTGCCATGTAAAGGTTTTTACAGAATAAAAATATCTTGGTAAATAAGCGAAATACAAGGAATTATTAAAAATGCAATTTTTTCAAAAACTCCCTGTATTAGCGAAACCACGGGGTATAGCAAAAATCTGATTACAACATTTTTACCGGCTCAAAAAAAGAGTAAGTTGCAATCAGAAAATCGATATCTTTAATAATAACCGAGTATCCCATTTAATACCATCGAAAATGGGACAAGCTGTACAGTGTTTTGATCAGTTTAAGTTAGCTGGACAAAAGTAAGTATAGCTAGCTCTCGCGCCATCAATTTAAAACGCAATAAAGAAACCTTTAAAACAATTGAAGTCAGGAATCAAGCACACTCCAAGTAAACTCCATGCTATGTCAGCCGTCAAAACAATTTTCTGTAAATATCTCAGAAACGAAAGATCCGTTTTAAAGTTGGCATATTTTCAATTTTTTAACTGGCAAAATCTGTCATTAGCATTAATAAATGTTTATCAAAATCTAATCAGCTCGTTACAGTGTCGAATAATATTACTTAAAAATTTCATGAAAATCGGTTAAGCGGTTATGGATCCTCTTATGCACAGAAATACAAAAACACACACACACACACATACCTATACATACACAAACACATAAAGACATCACGACGATATTGCCAAGATAGGTCAAAATACACCCAAATAAACATTTTCGACGTTATCATAAAAAAAATCGTCGAAAATAATACCATCTTCAGCCATTGCTACGCGGGCTAGGAAGGTAAAAATAGCAACGAAAATTTCTGAAAAAATAAGTTCCCTTCGGAAAAAATGGCGCCACTGGAGAAAATGATTGCAATATAAAAACGTACTGTAAAATTGAAAACAATTGCATCGCAGTCAAAAATGTTGTGAAATTTAAGTACATTTCGAAAAAAATGGCATTGTGGAAAATATTTTTGTAGATATGAAGAAATTATTAAAGAAACTACAGTTGAAAATTTTTGGTAAAAAGGAAAAAATACATTTACTTACAAAAACACGTGTTCGGTTCGGTTCGGTATCAACTCGCTTTTACAAAAACCCAAATGCAATTAACTAACATAAATACCTAAACATGCAAAGTTACTTGCAAACTCATCTGTCAGTTTCCCAGACCTTAGTTTCTTTTGCACGAGCACCTAATTTACCTCAACTTTTTAATTGCAGATTATTTAATTTTTTAGAGAGCAATATTTTGAACCTCAGGCGGCTGTCTCGTTGCCTCACCCGTTGGCACGATTCTGCTAAAACCAAGGTGTCCTTAGAGATTTAAATGGCGAAATTATTTTTAAAATCCAGTCTACTTTTCGACATATTTTATTCTTGATGTTAAATGCGTGCAGTTTAATAAGTTTTTCTTTTCAAATTATAAAATGCAACCTTTACATCTTTGAAATTATTACTGCTATACAGTGTACTTTTATAAAAATCAGAAGAATAAAGGATAGTCTCTCTAGTCAGTATTTAAGAGTTTAGGCGTAATTTAGAATGTCCTATATTCTTTACATACTAAAATGGCTTTAAAATTGGCCGTAAGTCAATTTTCATTAAGAAACTTCCCCTAGGTATTTTGAAGTACTTTTTAAATATTTGACCTTCCTAGCTCGCGTAGCAATAGCTAGAGAAGGTATTGTTTTCGACAAAAATTATTTTTGCAGATTCAGTCGTCAAAAATGTGTTATTTGGGTGTATTTTGACCTATCCTAGCAATATCGTCGTTATGTCTGTCTGTGTGTGTGTCTATCCGTAACACGAGCTGATTAGATTTTGGTCAAAATTCATTAACGTTAATGACGTGTTTTTTTGACAGTTGAAAATTTTTAACTTTTTACCACCCTTATGTCTCAAAATCCGTCATCATATTTTTGCGTTCTAATTCTAAAAAATCGGTCAAGAAATGATTATGTTACAAACACCTCGACTTCTATGTAACATTACACAAGATTCAAAGTATTATTTCTTGTCCATTACTCCGTACCCCTGCTTTTTTAAGAAAATTAAAAAAAATTCACAAAAAATAAAATTTTAATAAACAAATATATAGACGTGCAGTTCTTTTACTTTAGAGGAAAACAGCTACGACAGGGTTGAGTGTTTACTAATGACTGAATTAAATTTCGCAGTAATTTTTATTTTAAAAGCTGCCGTTTAAGCGTTGTGGAAATTAAAAATTGCCGTTAAATAGAATTCTTAATATTAGCAAAGAAAAATCAAAACTGATGAAATGTGGGTCAGTGACGAGAATTGGGATAAGTACCTACCATACAGTTTTTGCTCCGTTAAGCAATGTTTCACTCTTTAGGTTTACCAAGTCCCACTTTAGGGCTACAGGTAACCTGCTGTGTCAAGCTGTTTTAATGTGTTCTTGACTATTTGTGAATAGCGAAAAGAAATCAAGGGTTTTGTATGCGAGATGACGTCGAAAATGTGTTATTTGTGTGTATTTTGACCTATTTTAGCAATATGGTCGTGACGTCGGTGTGTGTGCTTGTGTGTGTAGGTGTGTATGTGTGTGTGTGTAGGTGTGTGTGTCTGTGTATATGTCTGTCCGTAACACGATAGCTCCTAAACCGCGAAATCAATTTGCATAAAATTTTTTGGTAAAATAGTGTTCGACACTGTAACCAGCTGATTAGATTTTGGTCAAAATCGCTAATGACAATGTTTTGACAGTTTAAAAATTGAAAATATGCTAACTTTTTAACGGTTCTGAGATATTTACAAAAAACGGTTTCCAAGGCTAATATGGGCGAGTTTGTAAAGTAATCTAATTTTGCTCACCGATTACATCGGTTTTTTGACATATGACGTTTGACGTTCATTTGACATTTTCATTCGGTGAGTCCGATGAACACCAGAAAATAAAAAAGAACGCGATGAATCAGATATCTGAACCTCGCTTTTTTCGATTTTGATTAATTTTCTAAAAGATTCTCTGCATTAATACATGGAAACAACATTTTCAACATAACCCTTAATCTTGGCATGCCACGGTCTGATGATATCAAAATTTTAAAAACAAAATAAAAAACAGCATTTGTTTTTTCATATTTTATAAGTGTTTTAATGTTATAAAGTTTTTTTTAAGCTTTTGTTAAGGTAGGCTTTTGTGCCTTTGTATAGATTAGGTTAGGATTAGGATGAGGAATTTTTCTTGAAAAATTTACTCTAATTTAAAACAACTAAAACTCATTTATTTTAAAAATTCATATTAGCATATAAACTTAGCATAAAATAATAATGGTAAAGGGCTCTCGAGATTAAGTTCTTCTGCTCTTTAGAATAAATTAATAATAAGTTTGTAAAATGACAATGATTTTATAAAAATTTTAACTCGTATATAAATAAATTGAAATTGAAATTAACGCCAGATCTTCATTATCCGAGTCTTGAGTCAATATTTATATCTTTTAAGATGACCATCGAAACTTTGTTTACCACACTGTGGAGCATTTAACAAAAAAACAACAAAAAAGATATAAAATTACACCGCCACAAAAAACAGCTGATTTTGACGTAATTGACATTCATCGAAGATTGCTCACCGACTCTCAGGGTCGGTGAGCATTGATGCCATCAATTGGTGCCTTGGTGAAATTCATCAGATAATTTACGAACCCGATGGATTTCAACGAATTGCACTGATTAATTAAAAAACTTGATTGTTGTCATCGATGACCCAACTAACAATTATAGTAGCGGCTACATGCTCCAAAGGCTTTCCTACTTTTTTATGGTAGAAATGTGGTGATCTCAACCAAAATTCGTTACTTTTTAGTTCTGACTACTGCTTAGTATCACGAAAAAGTAGAAGTTTCGTAAAAACAACCCTTTAAACTACCTGATAGGATTGTTTTTTGATAATCTAATCTGATAGTCTGCTCTACCACAATAGCACGTTGCCAAAGTTTTACTTTCTCTTTAGTCGTTAATTCGTAGTCACCCCGACATTTATATGTTACTTAATTACCACTACAAAGTTGGGCTTAATTGAAGTTGCAAACGGGTGTATGCGTATAACTACCTTATAACTTTATATTTTACTACATAGGTTTGGGTCATCATAGTAATATCTGATGTAATAATGTAGAGAAAATTACTTTTGAGCACAACCTAAAAGTCACAAAAACTTTGATTTTGTTTTTATGTCAATCCTTCAAAGTAGAGACTACTTCCTATTTCTACTTTAAAAACGTAAACATCTTAAAGTCGCCTGTTGGTCGCGACTAATGTTAACCTTACTTTTTGTGGCTCCTTAAATTATTGTAAATTTGTTATAATTTATAATCAATTAAAGCCAGTATGGTTTATAATAAATTCTTAGCAAATTACGACTTGTAAGCAGTATTTTAAGTTGTGACTTAAGTGCAACTAATACAAGTCGTATAAATAGATCCAAAATGCTCCCTGGTTGTCATTACTACGTTTTCATGCGAATTGAGTTCGGTTTAATCTTATTGGAATAAAGACATAATAACACTATTATTGCAGTATTTTGACAGATTTACATTGCAAGCTAATAGGTGATCTTTCAAAATTGACATACTAAAGTCAAATATCGAACCGAACCAATACGTGTACTAGAGACCCAGAGAGAGAGATGTCCCAAAAATTTGGTTCTGTTGTCGCGAAAAACAAATATCTAAATTTGGCAACCCTAGTTAAGTTAGATGCTAGGTCAATTTTTAGTTTTTATTGGTAGGCTTTAAGGTAGGGTTGCCGGATCTGTTTTAGGTCAAAACGGGACTAAAGTTAAGAAAGAAGCAAAAATATGGGACAAAGCAGAAAAACAAAACTATACAAATACATATGGAAAGTTATATATATATATATATATATATATATATATATATATATATGTTTGTGAGCCACTCATTAATAATGATGTCCGTAATGTGCACTTGTACGCAAGCATATGTTCAAAAATAGTTTTATCATTTTTGTGTTGCAGTTGACTTCTTAAAATAAAACAATTCATGTAAGATAAATTGGTAAAAGTTTAAAATTTTGTGCCAAGTTCGAAAAATGGGACAAAGGACGTCCCGTTAATACCTTGTCCGCCTTGATTTTTTTATTGTAACAATGACAAAAATATAACGTTTTAACCTAAGCACATTGTACAACAGCATTCCCCAAATTATGCTGAATTGATGTACGGTACTTATATATTCAATTAAAATTTGTTTACTGCTTTAATGTAATATTTAATACCAACAATCAATTCAGCGTTGACAAACTATTCGAAGTTGCGATGCGATAGAAAGACCTAGTACCACACCTTCTGACACCTTCAATAAAAAACATTTTAATATTTTATGTATCTGTTCCCCAAATGATGACTTTCTAGTCGGACAACTTCCTTAATAAGTAAAATTAAAGTTTACTTAAAATTTATTGTAAACCATGTAGGAACTCATAAACCTTACTGATTCTAATTAGAGTTTGAAATAAAAATTGGAAAATTTAATTGATTTTAATATGTTTTGTGCTCATTTGAACTATCCTTATTGAGTTATGGACGCGTTCTCCAAGTAATTTTTCGAGTACAAAGAGACCAAAATTAAATTAGGGACGTTTTTATTAAAAATGTCTCTGAAATGTGGAGATGAGTTTGAAGTATTACAATCTGACAATAATTTGAAAACTGTAATTTACTACAGCTTTAACTAAAAAAATCTTCTCCAATTGAAATTATCCACCTCCATGATTTTTACCCATATGTTTTGGTATATTATAAAAACTTTTTAAAATTTACTTTTATTTATTTATTTATTGGATATTAGGGTAATAATATAGAGAGAAAAATTTAATGAAAAAAAGTAAATATTTATAACTTAACCTACTGCCTACCTACAAAAGAAAAAAAGATGAAATATTACATAATGCGTAATGAATCGTCATTGCCAAATTAATTAAATCATAAATAATAAAACAAACTGAGTTGAAACCTGGTTGAAACGCCATGGAAACGCAGCAACCGACGGCAAGACGACAGTACGGATTTATGTGTGTGTGTAAGAGAAAGCGCGAGACACAGAGTAAATTTACTGAGAAGAAAAGAGACAGTGCCATAACAAAAGGGAATTTCTATTTTACTGACCATCATTTTAACGACTAATGTATTTTCGATAAAAAACCGCCTAGTTTGTGGTAAAAACAAATATTAACTTTCAAGTTAACAGGTGTTAGTGAAGTACCACTTCTAAACAGCTCTACTGACCTATCACTTAACTACAACTCAGTTTTATCCCAAAAACCACCTTCACTTAGCTTCTACCACCCTCGCTTAGGCTTCTTCTACCATCAAAAAATCAACTACTACCACCTACCGTAGTAGAACCTAAGGCAAGGTGGAAGTACTTGATTTTTTTGTGGTGAAAGCTAGGAGAAGTTGGTGTTAGAAGCTAAGCAAAGGTGGTAGTAGTTGGTTTTTTAGGGGTAGAATCTAAGCGAAGGTGGTAGTAGTTGGTTTTTTTGTAATAGAAGCTAAGCGAAGGTGGTAGTAGTTGGTGTAGAATCTAATAATTAAATTTTGTTTGGTTTTCGTATCCCTCCATAGTAAAATTGGTTGTGTTCGTGGGTTATGGGATTGGCTAAATTGAAAGACTGTTTATTCCTTTGGACGTTTCCATTCTATATTGAATCTTTTTCAACCCTACAAACAAAACACACTGATAACTATATTAAATAAAGATTTGTGTTAATTTTTTGGTATTAAAATTAAGGTTAAAATCGGTGACACTTAGTAGTATAAAACTTACTTTAGAAAGACAAGTCATGGAGCCAGAATATCGCTGGTGTAGGTAGAATCCATCCCACTGTAAAGCGTGTCCATGGTTGTTTGCTCCATGGACACGCTTTACAGTGGGATGGATTCTACCTACACCAGCTATATTCTGGCTCCATGACTTGTCTTTTTAAGTAAGTTTTATACTACTAAGTGTCACCGATTTTAACCTTAATTTTATTACCAAAAAATTAACACAAATCTTTATTTGATATAGTTATCAGTGTGTTTTGTTTGTAGGGTTGAAAAAGATTCAATATAGAATCGAAACGTCCCCAGGAATAAATAGTCTTTCAATTTAGCCAATCGCATAACCCACGAACACAACCAATTCCAATAAGTAAAGGTATTTTTGCTATAAACCTGAGCTGTAACTAAATAATAGATAAATAGGTAACTGTATATAACTATACAATTTAGTCTGACGTGAAATAGTATAAAAAATCGTTGGTCAGTAATATCCAAGTCAGTAAAATTCGGGTCAGTATAATAGGCAGACCTCAAAAATTTGATTTATAAACAAATAAAAAATGGCTTTGGTCTTCTGTTTTTGACTAATCTTATTCAACCTAATCTGTGGTTCTGTTAAAATGGCTTTTTGATGAATGATGTCACAAAACAACGAAGCATTCAAGTTTATTACAGTGCAAATAATCTGCAATCAAGTACAATCTACATAGAGAAATGATGAAGGCACGTAAACCAAAGGAAAATAGGTAAGGGAGAGAGCTATGAACCATGGGGAATACGCCCTTTTCATTGGCTTTCATTATTCAGAATAATGATATCTGTAGGCAAATATTTTAAATACTATATCTTCAAACACATCGCAGAAGCCCCAGGTATAAAAATTTCCTTTTTTTGTTACAGGATCCACATTTTCAAAGACGAGGAAACCTCTACAAATGTGAATACATCAGATTTTGGGAAGATAGGTATACAGGATAATCCGAGAACTTTTACAGAAACCTCTGGCCTAGTTTGAACTAAAGAACAAAAAAGTGTTTGAATATTAATTTGACAAAATGTTATTATTAGTACTACCTACCTACTCTGAAATTAAAATAAAGAACATAAGTTTTTTCCTTACACACTGAGCTGTGTCAGGCATCCATTATAAATGTAATCCCCCATGATCCCCATGAGATCCACTATCCCACAAGATGCACTATCCCCACAAGGTAGTGAGGGGGTTGATGATGATACATATGTGAGTGGGCCTTGCAGCGCTTCCACTGCGACCACCACTGGGTCTATTGTGGCTCACTTTTGAGTGGTTTCTCACCACTGTATGCCTAATCCTCCAAAAAGGCCGGCTATCAGTTTGGGTGAGACACTGTTCAGATCTTCTGAGTCGATTTGAGGTTTACCGAAAGGATTCTGACGTAAACGTGCAATAGCCGGACATTCGCACAGTACATGTCTGACTGTTTCATCATCCTCCATACAGAGTCTACATTCGGTCTCTTCTGTTAGTCCCAATCTGTGCATGGGTACTCTCAGTCGACAGTGACCCGTATAAAGTCCAGTCACTATACGTATCTCCTGTCTGGTAAGTCTAATAATGTTCCTGGCTCTGTTTCTACAAGGTCCTTTAATGAACTCTTTAGAGTGAGCCAGTTCTGGCATATTTATCCAGTATTGTTGGAAGCTATTATCCATCCATTTTAATATGGTTGATTTAGCAGCATTGTATGATATCCCCAGGGCTGGCTCGGGCCGAAAAATGCTGCAGAGTGAGGGGGTTACATTCATAATGAATAATCCTAAATCATTTTTTGTTCTAGTCAGTAGAGACCCACATGTGGTCGTGGTGCATCGAGGTCCACTAGGGCCTGCCACCACTTTAGAATACAATACCCCTGTACATCCAAAAAATTGATGTCTTTTGTTTTATTTAATGGTCATGTCAGTGGAGGTCCCAGAGGGGGGGGGTGGCATGTTCCTCCCTTTTTCCCGAGAATTACATAAAAAATACAAGACACATGTGGTATTACACACCTGAGCAAAAAAATAAGGTTTTATAACTAGATAGATAGGTTCAAAAACAACCCCCCCATGTTTAAAACTCAGTTTCTACCTATGTGTGCCCACATTGCTTAAAAAATCTCATTAGGTGACCTTGCATCTAAACAAGTCAATCTATGTCCTGTTGTGTGATACATTTTTTGAATCAGGGTGGGCACACATAGGTGGAAACCGGGCTTCACTGCCCCCTCTAGATAATTTTTTAGATAAAAAACTACACAAACAACTTTTATTTATTTCATTTAAAATAACTTATTACAATAATTGATTAAAACATTAAAAGCCATACTAAATATATTGAGAATGACAAAGGCTGACCTGAAATCAACCAGGAAAGAAGTCAACTTAAAATTTGTGTGGATCATCTCAGCAAATCCTTGGTTAAGTAGGTTCAGTAGGGCAATGAATGATTGTTTTCATTGTTGATATCATAAAGGCATTGCATAATACACATGTTGTCGGGTGATCTATTTATAAGAATACATGGTGGTTGGGCATTCGTTGCAGTCCCTATCATGTACCCCAATGGTGATAAGGAGACCTCATTGGCCTTTAGCAGCTAGTCGTAACTCATAGAGTTAGTTCAATTGCAATACTTCTTTAGTATTTCTGTTTAATAAAAGCAGTGATCTAAAATTTTAAAAAAACAATGTGATAAATAACTCAGATTTTATAGTTAAAATTATTTGTTTTGATTCCAATTAATAACTTTTCAACTAGGTTAGACGAGGCCATAAGTCCATGAATACATCCTTGATCACAACATAAACTAGGCCTTATTGTAAAAGCGTAAAAATTAGCTATGTGTTTTCTTATATCTTTGTTAATAAATACTAATCTATCACTATTATTTTTAAAGTTTTTTTACCTGAGTTTATCGATAATATTGTAAAACAAAATAATTTATTTAAAACTTTTGTTGTTGATCCTCCTTAAATGTCAATGACAAGTGACGTCGGTTGCTAAAGGTCCGATCGACCATATAACTTGAACGTCATGATTTGCTTACCCGCGCGGTTACTGACACTTTCAAGTAATTTTTTAGTTGCGGAGAAAAGTCGGTAACACGTTTCCGTAACGGATGAGGTAGAAATTTCAATGTGCTATCTAGAACTATAAGGGAATGGAGACACAAAAGTAGTAAGTGGTACGTAGCCGTAACTTAGGCCCACTTTTAAGTAGCTCTCCCCTCTATGAAGGAATAATTTTTGTACGCCATGTTTTTTTTTGAAGGACATAAAAATTGTTTTTCTTATATTAGTTTTGAAGCCCATTTTACAGAGATATAGTTTTTCGTACACAAATTAATAAAAGCTTTACCAAATATCCATATTAAAAACCATTTGGTCGGATTATCTGCCAATTATAAAAACATAACCTCAAAAACCACAACGAAAATATTCCATCAGCTACCAGAAACCGGCTAAATTTTGCAGGCGCGCCTATTTTTTGCAATAAACATAATACATGCTGCACATAAAAATTTGCATCGCAGTTGAATTTTGACCTCTGCTCGTTAAATCTCGTAATTTTAGATAACATAGTACATATTACAGACATAACCAAACTAAAAAACTTAGCGTGTTTGTTTTCTGTTGTGTTCCATATTGTATTATAATAATTCTACATCGCTACTTTTATGCCATTACGGAAAAAAAACAGCCTCTACGACGTAGTAGATACCTGGCTGCGACGTAGTAGTGTAGTTGTTACTACAGTGACTTTAAACACTTGGCCTAGTAGTCATAACCAGAAATTGGTTCCCCACTTAGGGACTTAACACGTCGCTATATGGTATACTAAGACGTAGCGGGAATACGTTGCGGTTACCTTTAAGAAATTCTTTCTAGTTGGGGTTTCGTCGTGAAAACTTGAAATGTTTATTGGGGAGCTCATCGATGCCTTTACGAACTCGCCCTATAGCGTGGAGTTCAGTTGGAGTGTGCGACATTTTTGTTGACTTGCTTTAACCAAAAAGCACTCAAAGAAGAAATCGCCTGTGGAACGTTTTATTCTGCTAATGGGTGTTCGATATAATCATAGCAACGCGAAACCTATCTGCCGCTACCCTAAACCGTCGATTCGCCGTCATATCGCACAAGTCTCATAAAATCTTAACCCAGGACGTTCTTCTTCGTTTTCCTTGCTTTTAGATTTTCCCTCCATATTATTCTGTAGTAGCTTATATTTGAAGCCTCTTATTACATGATCAAATTTTTTCTTTTTCAGATTTAGACTAATTCTTCTTTATTTTGAATTCCCTGCATCAGCAGGGGCGGATCTGGAAACTTTAATTGGGGGGAGAACTGTCATAATAAATAATTCATAAAACTATTTTGAACAGTGTCCAGAGGGGCGTATTCTGTGTGTAAAAGTAAATATAGTTTGAGATTTGGGGGGGGGGACTTTCCGTTTTTCCCCTACCGTAGATCCGCGCCTGGCATCAGTTCTTGATTCGTGACTATCAGTTCATGAAATTCTTAGCCTTCGACGATAGTACAATCTTTCAAAAGCTTCAAGCCTGCCTGTTTGTTTATTTTTTTTATTATTGCTTACACTTTTGACATCCTTAAAAAGGGTGGAGAAAACGTAGCTGCGCAGCATTCTTATCCTCAGTTTTTACTACATATTCCTGTTGCAAGTGATTTTTTAAATTTTTATGAAAGCATTTTTTTGCTCTATTAATTTTTATTCTAATTTCTTGAGGTTGATCTAGGTGCAGTATGATTATGGACAGTAGCGACACGTGGTGTTAAACTTTGGGGGTGTGGGGCTTTTGAGTGGGACATTAGGGACCTATTGCAATAAAGCCAGGCAATAATTGTGCCGGGCACTATACTGACAGTTTCGCATTATAAGAACAGCTGTCTTCTTTCAATATTGGGCCATTGTGTATTATAAGAGCCGGAATTAATAGTGATGCCACTATTAATAGAAAATAAACGACTGGATTTATAAATTCGACTTTTGTATGTCAATTTTAAAAGATCAACTGTCAGTTTTTAATGCAAAACTATCAATATAGTACTACTATGTCGGTTTAGAACGTTTTTCTAAGTTGTCCGGCACCTATTCTCCACCTCTTTCGATCCTGACAGGCATTTTCCGTCAGGTTTTTTTGACTAATTGATCTTTGGATTGACTGTTGCCATTCCAGTTTAGGACGCCCTCTTTTTCTGCGCCCTATTGGTTGCCATTCTAGGACCTGCTTTGGTAGTCTTTCGTCGCTCATCCGTTGTACATGGCCGTAACTCATTGGTCTTCTTATTGCATCCATTTCGACACTTTCCATTTTTGCTTTGTATTTTTCTGTTACGCGACAAGTCTCTATTCCATACAACAGCGTGCTTTTCCATACAACAGCGTGCTTTTCACCAATAACCTTTTTTGCTTTTACTATTCTTTTTTCCAGTTCTTTACAGTCTGTTCCTGTCTTATCAAATGTGACACCCAAGTATACATACTCATTGCATGAAGATATTGTTTGTCCATTATCTAGTTCTAATTCACTTGATTCGTTTCCAATACAAAAGTACTGTGTCTTGTCCACGTTCACTGTTAACCCCCACTTTTGGTATTCTTCCGTTAACTTTCTCATCATATACTCCATGTCTTCTTTATCATTAGCTACAATTACTTGGTCGTCAGCAAACTGTAGTGTGTATATGGTAAATCGGTCGTTAAGTTGTATTCCCATGCCGTGTACTTTGCGTTTCCAGTTTTCTAGAGCTACTGCGATATATATTTTAAAAAGAGTTGGAGAGATACAACATCTTTGTCTTAAGCCTTTCGTTACCAGGAATTCTTTTGAAAGTCGATTTCCAATTTTAATTTTAGATTTTGACCCTTTGTATAGTTCTTTTATCGCTTTTATGTATGTATGATTGATATTAGTCTGCTCTAGCACTGTCCATAATTTTTCTACTGGAACGGTATCATATGATTTTTGTAGGTCCACAAAGGTAACATGAGTTTCTATATTTCTGGCGCTCCTTTTCTCAATTACTTGTTTAAGACAAAAAACATTATCACTACAAGATCTGCCTGCACGAAACCCACTTTGCTCTTCTTCTATCAATATAGTGCCCGGCACAATTTGTGCCTGGCTTTATTGCAATAGGTCCTTATTATATCATGGATTACCTAAGGTGATCCGTGATTATATCATATAATTTAGAGCAAATTATATAAAAAATTTGATATTTAGTTGATATTAGTTATCTTTTATTGTTGTTTTTATAAGTAAATAATAAATGTATCATACCTAGTTTTTATATTTTACAAAGACGTTTTATATTGAAAATGAAGGCGTCTGTCCCTTTTGTAAATAAATTCTTCTATAACCAATTCATTGAACTTTGAAATGTCTTGAATTTTTTCTCAATAGATAACATTCTGAGTGCAGTTAATCTATTTTCGCCCATTGTGCTTCTAAGGATAGTTTTAATTCTGTTTAGAATAGAGAAACAACATTCTGCTTCTACAGTTGTCATAGGCTTTGTAACCATTAGCACGCTATTGCTATCAGAATTAGAAACTTTCGCCATTCTCGTAACTACGAAATCGTCGAAATCAAAACAATACGGCTCGACCGATAGCGCCAAGTTGTCTCAGTGCACTCAGTTAAGATGCACATGTGCAACCTTGAACAGACAACGGTAACCGTAGACGAGGGTGGCATCACAGGAGATCGCCTCAATTGATTCACAAGAGCACTAACCGAAGTAAGGCCCAGATTCTGTGTACTGCAAAATTTTTTGGGGACGTCTTCTATTTCTATATTTCGTAATTAGAATACGACATAACATCTACGGCGCACAGAATTGGGGCCCAATTAAGCGCGGTGGCATCCACCGCATGCTCGTTCGAACACAAATACAAACACATACATACCGGGTATTAATTTCTAGTTAGTATTCAAGTCTTGTGTGAATTCCTTTTGGGGTTTATTGATTCTTTATGATGAAATTAATAACTAAAGAATGATCAAATTTTAATATTTTTTGAAGTAAAATTTGAGAATACACGTGCATATTGTGTACTTATAAAGGAACCGCCACTAATTATAAATCGCCCTTAATTAACTTATTGTGTAATAATTAAATAATTAATATGCTGCAGCAGCAGTGCATTTTTATTCGAGCCAACGTGCCCCTTATTGTGAGCCAAGTTACACTGTCTATGGGGCAGGTTGGCTCATGTATAGTCTCATCAGTATTTATTTTTTTATGCACAGATGATGTTTTCAAAATTGTTTCTTGACAAATTCGAAATTTAGTAAATCAGGCAATCAGCTTATTTTTGAAAGTGGTTATTTTCTCTAAAACTAGAGTGGCAAAAAATATTTTATAAAAACTGCGCCAACCAGCCCCGCTCTACCTACTTGTAATGATCTAAAATACCAATTTCTTTTTAAAATACTGAACGGGACGCGACCCCATAATGAGCTGCAAGCAATATTTTAATAAGTAATATTATATAACAAGAGAAGAAAGTGACAAATTTTACATAATGGGGGGTCAATAAAACTATACAGTCGTTGATTGTGATCCCATAGTTTATCATAAAGGACAAAAAAAATCGTCTAAGATCATAAAGGAAAATGGCATAACAGTCCTAACTGAATTATTAATAACCGGACATTATCAAAAACGTCATTCCTCAAAAGGAGACAAGAGCAAAATCGAAGTTATGTATACCGTCTTTTATCAAAACCGGACAAAATCATAAAAAGGGGTCGGGCCTAGCTTGTGACATTCGCCATGCCGTATCTACATAGGGATTGCTATAGCACATACGGCATTTTCATAAAGCAAGGCCCATCCTTATAAAAGGTCAGGTGTTGGACCTTAGGTTAGGATGCATCTCCAATTATTTGACCAAGAGGGTCGGTTCGGTTCGGTTCGGTTCGGTTAACACCGATTTCCACCTCTGAAAAGAAGGTCAGGGGAGCTAATTAAAGAAAAAAACAGACATTTTTATTTTTTGTGTATTTTTGGGTCTAAAAACAACAATATTATTTGTTGCCGATTTAAATTTGCCGCCAAACTTTCATGAGATCGATTTGTATGACAGGAAGATAGACGAAACCAGTATACATAAAAAGAAAGGAGAGAGTTGGTCATGCTTTGCCCGGCCCTTTTTTTATGATTTTATCCTTTTTGATTTTGTCCGGTTTTGATAAAATACTTTATACTAAACTTTGAATTTGCTCTTGTCTTGTTTTGATGAATGACGTTTTTGGATAATCTCCGGTTATTAAAAATTTCGTTTTTGCCATTAAACTGTTATACCATTTTCAGTTTTATGATTTTGGATGATTTTGTTTTTGTCATTTACGACAATGAATCGGGATTCCTGTGATTGTAGAGTGTGTGTTTTGATTAACAAAATATTTAAAGAAAACTAAAAACGGTAGAAAAATACAAATAAGCAAGTTTAAAAAAAATTGCTTCCCTTGTGTCAAATTTCCTCACACGCCCCTAATTGTGTATGTTTGTTTCAGTTTCGGCACTTTCATTGGCGGTAAGCACTACAACACCCAGTCCTGATGACGATGACGACTGGGATGAAGATGAATCATCAGAGGTAGAAGACGAGGGCAAGGTGTACAAAAATCCGAGGAATTCGCCTTCGACGCAGTGCCCAAGAGACGAAGAACAAGCTACATTATTGGTTAGTCCAAAATATTGCGTTTTAATAAATAAGATCACCGTTCTTGATTGTTAGACAATTATTCAATTTTCCTCTAACTAATTCTTTTTTCTCGGTAAAAAAAATGGTCTTGGAGTGTAGTAAGATGAATGAACACAAAACTTATTTTAATTTCTAGGGGTATTTAACCGGTTAACCCTTATCTGGTATGATAATACAACTTATTACGTAACTCAAACAGGCTAAAATGGTTTATGTAATAAGGTAATATCTTGTGGGTCGTGGATAAAACATATACAAAAGTTTTTTCATAGAAGTCATATTTTTACGCATTTCGTCAGTCTCCTTACGTACTGGCGTAACTAGCATTTTACAAACTGCTCAGAAGACGTGAAAAACGAAAATGGTGCAAATTTACATAGGTATCAAATTGTTTTTTTTACAGAGCTTGAAAATGAAAAAGCTTACCTATTTGGGCTTCTTTTGGTCATAACATTTTTCTGATTATGTGACCAGTTAGCTAGCATTTTTTTTACACAGGTACGCCTGTTTGTAAACATCACGTCGTTTTATTCGAAATTCAAACTTATCGTAGAGTCCCGAAATTTGGTATCGACAAAATAAATCGAAATGGATTCTTGCATTTTTTCGATTTGAGCCCCCCTCCCCGCTATAAGAATATTTAAGGCAACTACTTTATTTAGGTTTTATGTGAATATTTTGTGAGATAGTAAACAGAGATAGAGTGGGACACAACACCAAGATGACACATGCGAGTCTTTCCTGGTGCGCTTCATCTGAAACAATGTAGATCTCTGGAAAAACAAAGTAGTTCTCGGGGCTGAATCCATGTTGGCGTTCTACAGTCTTGTTAGTACATGAGTAAGCTTACTTACCAATTCATATCTTAAACCTCTAGACAACTGCTACTCGATTGGATGATATTTCTTTTTCACTATATTTCACTGTTTTGTTTTGATATGTATCTGATATGAACTGCCCATTAAAGTTATTTAGATCAGGCCAATCTGAGATTAACTAAACTTCTTGATTTGATCTGAATTAGCTTTTTACCAATTTTTAGCTAACATTAAATAATCGATAGGTTGTTTATCAGATTTGTAGTTTTATTTTTAATTTTGTTGTTAAATAAAAAGGCCTTGTTTCTGGACTAGGCAAGTGTATATTTTAAAATAAAAAGTTGAAAATATGTCAAATTAAAAAACAATTAAAGAAAAATGTGATAAAGTTAATTATTTGACAAAATTAAACAAATAAAGCTAAATCATGTTTTATTTTAGGCAATTCTATTTCCACCCTGTTTCCAGACTTTAAATAAAAATCCCAAGTTTAGGCAAAAACTTGATAAATTAATAAAAAACCAACGTTACCCGTCAACTGATTTAAAACCCATTTTGATCCCAAAATAGTTTCCCACAAATCAAAAGAAAATACACAGAATTGTCTAAAATTATCCAAGTTTGTCAAATAAAGAAAGGGTTGAGGCAGTGTAATAATTGATACTTGACATTACTTACAAAAGTTAAAGTTTCAAAACACGGCGCACGCGCTGATATTTTAAAACCTGACTGACTTTTCAAAACTCTAAGACGAAACTAAATTTTAACTTTACAACTTGAAAAAAACTGCTCTCAGATTATCCCTTCTTATTTGACATATTTGGGTAGGCGTCCCTAAATTGGAAAAAACCTATACATATACATATTATTCCTAAAATTTTGTGTTTAAAAACAGAGACAAGAAATAAAGTCAGTGACACAAAAAAAGAACAAAACACCAAATTTTGCCTGACTTAATTTTAGTAAAGATGGCCTACTCTTAGAGACGTCCCACGGGAACACCCACAAATAAAATATTCAGTTAAACCTCAAAGTCACCCTAGATTACCTAATTTCGGAAAACAAAGAAAGCTATTCCAAAAGTTACCTAAGCTGATCTAAAAAAATGAAACGAACATCCTAGTAATGTCCAGTTTAAAATTTACTAATTATTTATTAAAATTGACCAATTAAAAAAAATCACTTTGCCTTTAAAGAAAGTGCCTTCGATTTTTTGCTTTTAAAATCGAAACCGGGTTGGCATATAGCCTAAGTTGAGAAAACCCGGTGAAAAACTCAACTGCTATTTTCCAGAAAATTTCCAATTTTCTCTTAAAAAATATGACAAATCAAATCTTATATTTACATAGCCTTTAGTAATTGTTTAATTTTTCTACATTTAGTAATTACTAATTAACCACTTTGAAGTATTTTATGGACCACTGGTCAAAACAATACGTGACCTTTGAAACTTGCAATACTACGATATCCAAACGAAATCAATATGATCAAAATTAAGTGACACGGAAAATCAGTGAAAACTGGATCTATTTACCTAAACATCAAATAAGTCCATCAAATCTAAAAAATAACTCAATTTTGTCGTTTTTGATATCGCTATAATCAACTTTAAAAGTTCTGTTCATATCTATGATCCTGACAAGAAAATTCGCAACATAAAAAAAAGCTACTATGAAAAGTTGGTTTTAATTTAGGGAAATATAAAATATTTCTCGGTCTATATATATCTGTCACTAAATCCGAGAACATTAAAAAAATTATAATTCCATAGACAAGGGCCTTGTGGTCTGGGTTTTAATAGCCACTTAAAATTTTTAAAGCTTAAGGGTGTTTAAAGTGTGGCATTTATTGACGATATATTTTTCCTAAAATCATAAAGATTATGTCAAAATTACAAGAGCTAATTCTTGTTTGGTATTAAGACTGTGAAATATGTGAAACACATGTTGTTCTGCGATGGGAAAAAAACTCTAGTCGATATTATATTATATTTAAAGAAATAGACCTCAAGAAAAAAATGTAAGAAATATTCAAAATAAAATATGGAAAATTCTGTTACAAATTTACCTCCCTTCTTCGAAAAAGTGATACATTTTTTTTTTAAATATCAATTATTTTGAAAATAAAATTCATCACGTCAAACAATTACTTATGGCCTTACAAGTTTTAAATCTACACTTAAAATAATTAATTATTAGAACGCACAGTTCTTAAACATCATTTGGCTTGGATAGTTCTTTCATACACTCGGGATTATGACACACTTTGGGATAACGTTTTTGTTCAGAGTCTTCAGCTAACGGAGCTGATGGTACCGACGACGTTAGTGGAAGAAGGGTTTGCGGACCGGTTTCACCCATCTCCACATTTTCGCGTTCGCGCATTTCACGTTCTACTTCACTCTTCATGAACTCGCGATATAGTTTGTACACGTACCTGTGAGTTAGTGCATTCCACAGGCTTGCCCAAAGGTAACGTTTGCGCTTTGGATGTCTGAAATTTATACATTTCTTCCGTTGTATAAACTCCATGTAATGATATGGGTGAGATTCTGGAAAGAGTTATAGTATCTTCCTCAACATTCGCATCAAGCACTAATGCGGGTTCTGCTCTTCTGAGTTCTGGTGACAACTCAACCCAATTACCTTCTAAGTAAAATGTTGCTTGTAATAGTCCTTGAAAATCTATTTCTGTTCCATATTCGGAGATTATATGGGTAACAGGCGTTCTAAACATAGATTTGTTTTGATGAATGATTGGCAATTCTTGATAGCAAGATTTGGTGCATCTAAAATCAACAATCACCGGCTTACATTTTGCAATGTAAAGGACTTCTCCCATAACTCTACCAATAAATCCAGAATTTTCTTTAATTAAATTTTCAATAAGTTCTGGGGATTGATGTGCTAATGCAATTCGATTGGCTAAGATGGCTTCTCTGAGCTCACATCTTTTTACAATTGCAGCATATACCAATTCAGCCATTTGCTTTTTGACAGCGATTTCTAAAAATAGTAACTTACTTAAAACTTGAGCCATTAGATCGGTGTTTTGAGTTAATAAGAAAGAGTTTCTATAATAAAATCCCAATTCATCTTCAATTATTATGAGCAGTCTGTTTTGTTCGGTTTGCCAAGTTCTTTGGTGAAAAAGCTCTTTAGGTTTCGTTAATTTTAGTGCAAAGACAGTATCTTCAGCATCTACAATGATGTATCTAATGATTGGCTCTTGTCTTACAGTTAGAATGGTCGCATTTCCTTCCCATAAGACATCAACTCCTTGGGTGTGACATACTTCTTTATGATCTTGTTCCCAAACAACTTCTCCAACTTGATCATCAAAGCAGTAGCCATCGTTGTAATGACAAACTGTGCCTGTTTTTAAATGAATTTCATTTCTTTCTACATTTGCAGTTGTTTGATAATCTGACAGTTTAATTGTTATGGCTGCTGAAACGATTACATTTTCGTAAACAGTGTAATTGAGTAACGTACTCCGTTACACGAACCATCTGACTTGATCTGTCCTTGAATTGTGGTTGAAACTTCTGTCGTGCCATTTAACAACAGTTGAGTTATAGTACCTGCACCAATCCCAATAAGGTTCACTGCTCGGAATTTATGTGCTTTTAGACAACCATCACGGTTTAATGTTTACACCGTTTTAACAAGTCCTCCAGGAACTGCACTAGTATGTGAAAACATTCCACATCTTTGTACTAGTTGTTGCACCATTACTAGGCAGTTATACGTATGTACTGATACATGTTCTCGTTTCTGTACGAGCTGGATTCGGCGTGAGACAGATAAGGTGGCATTCTTCGGATCTTTGCATGGCACTACGCCTAACAGCGACAGCTTGGTCAGTTCGGTCGTCTTGTCCTGGCAGTCGTACGCTATAATGTCTGCGCTCGTCATGGTTGATAGTTGGGCAATGGCTTCTGTAATAAAGAAAATCTCGCAAGTGCGGATTAAGGTAAAACACAATAAAATGAGGGCAAAAGGAAAAAGAAACAAAATTTTAGTTAAACAAAGTAATTTGTTTAAACAATAAGGGTGGGCAATTGAAATGTTTTGCTTTCGTGCACGCAAAACAAAGAAAAAGGGGACAAGAACTTGTTTCTTCTTTTAAATTTTTGTTTTTGGGAAGCTTATAAAAATTTAAATGCCTGAATCCCGGATCCACTTTTTGTCTAAAACTGGTCCTTCACTGCGAGTGTATCTACGGAACTCAGTAGCGGGTGATGAACTAAGGCTGGTTGAGGGGCCTTGAGGTGACTCTTTTGAAGGTGAGGGCTCAGGAAGCTGCGGAGAAGGTGTGACCTTGGAATCTCCGGAACTTCTGGAATGAGAATGGCCGCTGGAGACAGTCCTCGAACTAGGGCTTGATTGACTGCACTTGGTTGTGCTGGCTGAATTGGAATGTGTAGTCGAAAGAACTTCTCCAACTATGGTCTTTTCATTAGTAGAGGAAGAGTCGTTTGATAGGGTTAAAGGTAATGTGTGAGCGTCGGAGTTATTTAGTTCCCTATCATGCAAACTAGTTTTATTACTTACTTCACTCTTTCTTGCAGTTAAAATGTCTTTTGCAATCGGCAAGTTAATTTCTACACTACTAGTACTACTACTTACTGATTTCCTACTTAAGGTATTGTTTTTATTTGAAGATGCTTTTTCCATTAAGTTTGTTTTTATTTCACTATTGTTATCCTTTCTCTGATCTTCACTTGATGTATGTAAAAACTCGTATTTTTTCTCGATCTTAAGTGGTATGTTACCTAGCTTAAATTTTTCTAAATTAGAAGCTAAACATGGCTTAATTCTATTTACATGTACTTTTTGCGTCTTACCGGTATGTAAACCCTTAATCGTGGCATTTACGTTTTTAAGATCTAAAATCCTACAGGGTCCTGACCACATTTTTGCTTCGTAATACCTTGATTTAATCCTTGTTCCAATAAATAAACTTTTTCTCCTACTTTAAATTTATGTGGTTTTGTTGTTTTATTAAAGTGTTCGTGAACTTTGCTCGTATTTTTCTCTATATTATACAGGGCATTTTGATGTGCGATTTTCATCCGTTGCAAAAACTCTGATACGTAGTTTTCATGCGTATCATATCTTATTTTCATTGGTCTAAATAAATCATCAAATGGATAATCCATATCTCTACCGTATAGTAGGGAGAATGGACTTTCTTCTGTAGTAGAATGAGTCATTGAGCTGTATGCAGCGAGAGCATAGGGTAGCCAGATATCCCAATCCAAAGCTCCATTGGTTTGAGGTCTGTACGCTGTAGTTTTTAGATGGTTGATTCTTAGTACTTCGCAAATTTTTTCCATTAATCTACTTGTGAAATTAGTACCTAAATCAGTAAGCAACTGTTTTGGTGTTCCATGTCTTAGGATAATTCCTTGGATAAAAGTTCTAGCTACTGTATCAGCAGTTTGATCTTTCATTGGAAACGCTTCTACGTACTTCGTCAAAGAATCTTGTACAGTGAGAATATATTTATTCCCTAAATCTGTAATTGGTAATGGACCTACAACATCCATAGCTATTCTATAGAATGGTCTTGTTGGTGTCTTAAATTTTTGAAGTGGTGCTGGTCTTAAATGTGGCGAAGTTTTTCTTTGAGCGCACGAAATACATGCATTCACATAAAGTTTTATGTCGCTGCACATTCCTTGCCAATAAAATATCTTTTTAATTCTCTCATAAGTCTTGTCGTAACCTACGTGTCCTGAGAGTGGCATCATCATGATAAATTTCCATAATACTTAATATAAGTTCTTTTGGAGCTACAAGGGTGTCATCAATAGTCCATTGTCCGGACTTTTTGTAAACAATTCCATCTTCATCTGCGTAAAAATTTGTTGTTTCTCCTGATATAATTTTGTTTAAAATTCTTAACACATCTGGATCTTTTCTTTAGAACTTTTTTATCTTTTCTCGGCTCTAAATGGGATCTAATTCGTTAACATTTCCTAGGTAACGTATTGTAGTTTCTTGGGTTGTTTTTATCCTAGATAACGCATCGACATTGGAGTGGTTTTTTCCAGGTCTATATTCAATCTCAAAAGTATACTCTGATAATGCTAAAGACCATCTCATTAATCTATTATTTGGTTCTTTAATACTCATTAGCCACTTTAGAGGTTGGTGATCTGTATAAACAGTAAATTCGACTCCATAGAGATAACATCGAAACTGTTTTATACCACATAATAGTCCTAGACACTCTCTTTCGGTAGTTGAATAATTTCTTTTTATTTAGTTGACGACTTGCATAGCCAACTGGAAGTTCTTTTCCATCGTAAATTTGGCTTAAAATGGCTCCTAATGCAAATCCTGATGCATCTGTTGATAAACAGAAACGTTTTGAAAAATCTGGATATTTTAAGATTGGTTCGTTGAATAATGCAGACTTTAATTCTTGGAAAGCCTTCTGGTTTTCTTCTTTCCACAAATATGGAGTATTCTTTTTTATGAGGCTAGTTAAGTATTGCGATTTTTGCAAAGTTTTGTATAAACCTTCTATAGTACGATACTAAACCTAAGAAAGATCTGATTTCTGTTATGTTCTTTGGTATTGGAAATTCTTTAACTGCCTTAATTTTTCCTTCGTCTGGTCTTATTCCATCGCCTTCTACAATGTGACCTAAATATGTAGTTTCTCTTTTCAGAAAGACACATTTTTCTGGATTTAATGTCCTGCTTTTTTTATTCTGTCAAATATGGACTTTAACTTTTCTAAGTGTTCTCTCTTTAGAGAAACAAATTATGTCATCTTGAAACACAAAACAATGACTTCCGGTTAACCCTGATAAAATTGCGTTCATCAATCTCTGATATGTAAATGGCGAATTAACTAATCCAAATGGCATTCTAATGCATTCATAATGTCCCCAAGGAACTGAAAACGCAGTCTTTTCTGGATCTTCTGGAGCTACTTCTACTTGCCAGAAGCCTTTTGTCATATCCAATATTGTAAAAACTTGTGCTCCGTGTAACGAATCGATGGTTTCTTGTATATTTGGAATGGGAAAATAATCTCTCCTTGTTACTTTGTTAAGAGCTCTAAAATCTATACAGAACCTATATTTCTTTTCTCCAATTTTATTAGTTTTTTCCACTAAAACAACTGGTGCACTCCATGGTGATATGGATGGCTGTATAATCTTGTTTTTAAGCATTTTGTCAATTTGTTCACGTAAAATTTCTTGTTGTTTAAAAGGAACCCGGTAAGGTGCACGTACAATAGGTGGTGAATTATAAGTACTACTATAAGATATTACTTTATCTCTTACCAAACCAACTAGATGTTTTGTTGCTTCGTTCAAAATCTGCTCAAAAGACTGTTCTTGACTAGGTTTATCACGAGTGAAGCTTTCTACCAAATCTTCTGTCATATCTGCTAAGTTAGCTATAGGAGTATTTTTTGAAAAAAACTGAGGTGTTGGAAAAACATTTAAAATTCGTACAACCACGTTCCTTTGCAGTTCTTCTGGGCTTGGAATAGTTACTATCGAACTAGCACACAACATTCCCATCTGAAGTTGTAAAGGTTCTACGATTCTATTGCCAGCAGGGATACGTCTATCAACTGAGGCTAGAATATCGCAGCCGCTAAAAGGTGGTATCTCCAGGAATTCTCGTAGACGTGCAACAGAGGCATTCGCTCTAACTGTTTGTTTGTCTCTTGAAAACGGCTTTTCTCCATCCTTTTCGTTGTATGTATTATTTGGGCTATTGTGTAACCAATCAAGGATTTTTTTTCCTTGTTACGGACTAGCAAACTGGTATTACTACTCTTTTCTGAGCAATCCATCAAATTGAGATCTCTCATCGGCTTCATACTGTTCCCACTGTAAATACTTATATTTTCATTATTAGTATCTGTAAGGAAAACTTCCTTATCAGTTAGGAGCTTCTGATCTTTTGACTTTACTTCCCCCGTTTTATCTAATGTCGCTTCTAGCCGACAAAATTTTGAAAGATTAGCTGCAGATGGTTGAATGACGTTTTCATCCGGTAGTTTAACCATTTTAGAGTTACTGTTTTCTGTAACTCCATGACTCCAATTTGGCAAAACATCTGTCATGGCTATATTACAACCATTGATTACAAATAAATTGTTTCTAAAATCTATATTTGGCAAAACTCTTGATATAAAATCCATACCTAATAAACTTTGTGAAGGAAAACTTAAATCATCTTCACAAATTGCGCATTTCTGTTGAATGTCTCCTGATTGTAATTGAAATAGAACAAAAGTCAAACCGTATTTATTAATTAAATTTCCTGAAATGTCTGTTATTTTTGTTAGACATTCATTTATGATTGGTAAGTTTAATCGTTTGACTAAACCGATTTTAATGAGCGAAACTGCGGCTCCTGTATCTAATAGTATTTTGAAGGTTGATTTTGTGTATAAAGCTCAATAAATCTAACTCGTTCAGTTAGTAATCTAATAACAATTGTTGACTTTTGAGATTTTTCGACGTTGACATTTCTAATGTTTTCATCTATGGTTTGGGCTTTGGAGATTGGCGCTTACAATTTAAAGACCCGGAAGGACAAACTTCTCCGATTTTACCACAGTGAAAGCAAAACAATTTTTGATTGCTAAAACAAGTTAGCTTGCTATGTCCTTTTTCTCCACATCTATACCATTGGTCCACCATGTAAGGATATTCTTTTGGAGGTTGTCTGACTCCATTATTTGACATAGTAACTCTTGGTGAATTGGCTCCACGCATTTGAATAGGGCTACTACGGTTGTGAGTAAAACCTCGGTTTTGTTGATATCTACCGTTTGGTTGATATCTTGCACTTTGTTGATTAAATGTTGGATTTTGTTGATATCTCTCATAACATCTCTGATTTCCATTATTTTGGAATGTTCCTCGACTCTGTTGTTGATAACCTCTTCTTTGATTAAATTGAAAATTGCCACGAGTTGGTTGAAAACCACCTCTTTGATTAAATCGGCCGCGGCTTGGTTGAAAACCTTGGTAATATGGTCTTGGATTAGGCACGTTTTGATAATGTTCTTCTGGTGATTGATTAAATTCTCTTCGAGCAAATGAGAACTTTTGATTGGGCAAATCTTCCCTTTTTGACGAAAAATATCTTATTGTTTCCTCAGGTTGTTGCCTACTGGTTGATGGATAACTTGGTCGTTCTGATGTAGACACTTTTCTTATCGATATTATGTCGTACTTAGTTTCTTTGATTAGTCTGGCTACTTTTTGTTCACTAACGAGTGCTTGTTCTAGACATTCCTCAAGGTCATAAAATTATCCTTTGGCTAAAACATCGTTGGCCAATTTGGTATCTATGCCTTGGAAAAATTGTTCTACCAATAGTAGATTTCTATGATATAGTTGTTGTGCCGTCATGGTATCTATCGGGAAAAATTTATTCGCAATTATTTGTAATCTTTGAACATACTCTCCTAGAGATTCTAGTGGCTCACGAATACAAGATCCTAATTCTCTTTTTCCTTCTGACATTGGAATTTTTCTGCCAAATACTTTCTGTAAGTAGTTTCTCATTTCAAACATGTTTCTTGGTCTTTGGCTTGGAAGCAACGAGCTATAATACATCTTAACTTTCTCTCTATACTTGGACTCACAGACTTTGACCATATCTTCCTGACTCCATTTGTGTTGTCTTCCTAAGTTTTCTATGGCATCCAAAAATAAGTCAAAATCTGGACCTCCAGTGTAATTTTCTAATAATGTCATATCTTGTATTCCTCCAGTGAATGACATTTTCCGCAAATAGAAGTTTAGCTCAGCTAATTGTTCATTTTCTAATGGTAAAGTTCTTTTGGGCGGGGCATCATGCCTGTTTGAAAAGGATTGAAGAGAAAGTCCAAAATACTTCACAATCTTTTTTATTTCTCAAAACACACTACGCGTTTCGATATGTAAATATCATTATCAAGTGTGATCTGCAAGCAAAATAAAACCGGATCAAAAGTATCAAAAAATTTACTTACAGAAAATAAAAATCCCTCTTTTAAGGACAAAATCTGGAACACAAGTCAAAAAAAAATTAAAACAAAACCATACAATTAAACAAACATCTTAACCTTAAAATTTAAATACAAACAACAATATTAAAAAAAAAATAGATAAAATAAATTAAAAATTGGTACAACTAACGACATCTTACAACAGTTTAAAATACTAAAATTAGTTTAAAAGAGTAAAGGTTCAAAGTTAAACACAATATGTTAAAAATCAATAAAATATAAAACAAAATCGATCGGGACAAGAAACAGTTTTTAAAAACATTTAATTAAAATAATTGATAACTTTCGCTACCTCTCTACAGTGGGCGCTGGAAGGTTCGTTCAAGCTTAGAACATTAGTATCATTTTCCAATTTAGCAATTTCAAAGTTTTCCAAAAAATTAAGTTTTCTACCCTTATGTGCATCATGTAACATTTTGAAGTTATTATCAATACTAAAATTATGACCTAACTCTCTCAAATGCATACCGAATGCCGAACGTTTATCAGACGGCAATTTTTGAGAGTTAAGGTGTTCTCTAATTCTAACTTTAAAACTACGTCCCGTTTGTCCTACATATTTAGCAGGGCACGAACCACATGACAACAGATAAACTCCGCTCTTTTCTAAATTCGGAACATGGTCTTTTAGTCTACTAAAATATGTTTTTAAACTGGAAAATGACTTATAAACTATTCTATAAATAAATAAATAATAAAATATTAGAAGTATTATTTAACATATTGTGTTTAACTTTGAACCTTTACTCTTTTAAACTAATTTTAGTATTTTAAATTGTAAGTAAGATGTCGTTAGTTGTACCAATTTTTAATTTATTTTATCTATTTTGTTTTTAAGATTGTTGTTTGTATTTAAATTTTAAGGTTAAGATGTTTGTTTAATTGTGTGGTTTTGTTTTAATTTTTTTTTTACTTGTGTTCCAGATTTTGTTCTTAAAAGAGGGATTTTTATTTTCTGTAAGTAAATTTTTTTGATACTTTTCTTTTTTATTAACTAAGATCCGGTTTTATTTTGCTTGCAGATCACACTTGATAATGATATTTACATATCGAAACGCGTAGTGTGTTTTGAGAAATAAAAAAGATTGTGAAGTATTTTGGACTTTCCCTTCAATCCTTTTCATTATGATTCTACTTCACCCTGGAGAAATCTACGATTCTATCATGCCTGTTTGTTTGTGAGAACTGTGGCTCATCATATCTATTATAATATTCTTAAGGCTGAAAAAATTGAGTTGGCATTCTTAAGTTTTGACCGAAATTTTGAGATTTATCCACGAACTGGGATTGAAATTGAGCTGAACTTTGTGGTTCACTTCTCATCTGTTGTTGAGTCTCGGAGGTTATCTGTTGCTGTTGAAAATATGCTGCTACTGCTGCAGCTAAATCCGCATTTGTAAAGGTGACTTGACCATTATTCTGAGTAAGTAAATTACCTACATTTCCATTTGTACCATGAGTCTGTGCATTAGAGGTTGTGTTCGCAGTTGTGTATTGTACACCTGTGACGGTTCTTGTTGAGATATTTACTCCTGTAGTTTGATTTTGTATTATTCCATTTTCTGTATGAAAATGGCCGCTGTTAGTTTCTTGATTGACCGATGTTACAGGGGGATCGATTAAATCAGTGTTATTTTCATATTTTTTAGACATTTTTGATTAGTTTAGTTTTAATTAGGTTGCAATATTAGGAGAACGACAATACTTACTAAAAAACTACAGACAGTATAAAATATAATTATAAGGTACCTGAAGCAACCCTCTCGAGTTGGAAAGGAAATCAAACGTCACTGGTATACCAAGTACTCCTTTCAATATACAAGGTATAATTAAAGCAAATTCCGACTTGACACGCAATCCTTTTTTTTACTTATTTTTCTTTAAAAATAAAAAATATGATTCAAAGCGACACGAGATAAAAAAAATAAAAATTACCAGAGTAACTCTACTGTTTAGGGTTTACTCTACTGTGCTCCTTTCTTCTTACACCTCTGGTAATTTCTTTTGGTCTATTGTTTTTCAAATACAAACCATGCATATAAATATACAATTCAACACTATCCAATTGTCATAACCGTAAGCACAAAATTGAAACGCTACATGCAAAGTTAATTCACTAATATCTTAAATATCTCAAAGTTATTTAAACTAATTAATGCTATTATAATAACTAGCGAACGATTAAACCTATTTTGCTTAGCAAAAATTCCCACTAACTTAATGTTAATTAATTATTAAATGCATACAACAAATCTTAAGTCAAAAATAAACCCACTAACACACAGCTAAAAATGAAAGTCTCTGAGTCTGAGTGTATGGAATAGGATAGGAATACTTCGGAAAAATGCTTCCTTTCGTTCCAAAAAGGATTTGATAGCAGTATTTCCTTCAATACTCCAAAGATGCGTCCTGTAAAAATAATATTTGATGGATCCAATGAACTATTGATCTATTTCAGTATATATGTTATATACAAATACATCAATATGTCACAACACTAATCTTGCGTAACCTTGCCTTACTTTTTTAAAAATTTGTTCTAAATGAAAATTTACTCATCAACAAAACACAAAAATAATACAAGGAAACTAGAGATAAATTTATTAAATTTTGCTAAGTTTTTTCCAACTAAAAGATACGTCATGAACCTAAAGAAAACTTTTTTATAGTAGCGAATACACTATGTAGCATTTATTTTATTTTAATCACTAACTTTTATGACTATCACTAGAAAAGAATTACACTCAGCACGAGCATTTCCAAAGAAATCTTATCTTCATTTCTTAATAATACTTTTACATAAAAAAACAACTTCAGAATCTTCAAAACACTAAAACTGTATTATTGTATTAAAACATAGACATAGACTTATAATATAGATAGATGGATAATACATAAGCTTATAATATTCATGATGATAACCAAAACAAATATATTTTTTTTTAGGTATAATCGATTGACATTAAGTCTGATAAGTTCTCAATAATTTAAATGGCTATATCATTATTGTTTTAATAGCAACATTTAACTAGGCTAATTTGTTATAAACAAATATCATTTATGTGATTCTTAGATTATGATTGTCGATAACACTATAAGAACAGTTATTCTGGTCTTTATAAAGCTTGTTAAAAAGATTACAAGGTATAATTAAGGTATATTTTTAAAAGGTATAGCCAAAAATTGTACTTGCAAAACACTTAATTAGGAAATTAGCTATTTAATAGTCAATAGATAAAATAAGTAAAAATAATAAAGGTTACACTTCAGTCACTTGGCATACTATTTTCGCACTTAGACTACATATACAGGTTTACGGTGCTCCTAAAGTAGTGTCTAAAGAAAGAAAAATGATCATAGACAACTTATTTAGAGAATAGTGAAATCTTTAACTAGATTCTCTGTCTAGCGTAGACTAAATATGATACTAGATAGCAAACAATACAAAATAAGATCTGCAGTTACATAGTTTCTTATTAAGTAAAAATTGATTTTCCAATCTCAGATCATATATATCTATTACTTTTAACAGCAAGTAATTTATTTAACGCCTATTATATTATTTTTGTTAAGTTCATTATTATTTTATATGTTATTAATATTTTATTTATTTTTGCAAAACATTGCTTGTGCATTTCAAACAAATGTAAAACGATCAAATAGGAAATCAAATTTATTAAAACACATTTATGTCTATTGCAAAAGGACAGTAGAAGATGAAGTCTAAGAAGAATAATAATATATATTCTCTCTGGTTCCACATAGCAAGTTTCCAAAACTGGCTATAGGTTTTCTTAGTTGATCTTTTTAGGCTTAGGATATCATGGGATTTACTGAACCGATTTTATTGATAGATTTTTGTCGAAAAGTTAATGTTAAAATAATGCTGGTTTTTTTTTAATGTTTGTCAAGTTCTGATTTATGATCAAGTTCTGATTTATGCCAGGTTTTTTTTTAAAGAAAAATTAGCTATATTATTTAATTTATAAAGGAAATAACGCTTTATGTTTCGATTTTAATGGTCAAAAAGCATTGAAGTTAATAAATTAGAAGTATTTTCATTTACTTATGTCGTTAGTTTTAAAAGAAATTTGTTTTTCTTCTTTAATGTTTTTAGGAGATATTTTGATGATTAGAGTTTACAAATCAATTTGGAGTTAAACACAAGGTTGATTACCTAAAAGTAAAACTTTGCAGAAAAAGTTTCTTCAGAAAAATTACCTTGTTTCCTACATTAGAATAACATTTAGGCAGTGGCGGTCCCAGACTTTAAAAAGGGGTAGAATAATATTTAGGTTTAAGTTTTATGACCTTTTCTAGTTAGATCAGATTCGAATGTAGTTAAGCATATCAAAAGAAATTATCGATAAATCGTTAGATTGGTTAGGGTTGGGTTAACAGTAGTTACCAATTTAACCATTTTTATTAAAATTAAGAATGTGTTGATTTTTTTGGTTTGTTAATGTTGTTATTCAAAAAAAAAGTTTTAAAAAGATCTTAGTGTCTTTATTAGGACATTATTAATGATTTGTTATAAAACAGATTGAAAATTAATTTTGGTTTTTTTTATCATCTTTAATTTATTACTTTTTTATAAATTGTTATTATTTAAAGATAGAAGAAAAATTAAGCAAAAGAAAAGGTTTTGATGATTTTTGGGTTATATTATCATGAGTGGATTTTTATCAAGAAGGTCTCATGTCCTCTTCTATGAATCCTCTTAAAAGTTAATGTTTATTCTGTTTACTGAAATTACAAGAATTTTCTCTTATTTATAGTTAATTAATAGCTTATACATTTTTGCTTATTTTCAGCTAAATATTACATTTTGGGTGGTTTACTTAATTAAAAATGTTATATCTAAATATATATAGAATTTTTGATTATTTCGTACTGTTAAAGGATTAAGATTATAAGCATGTAAGATTTTGTTTTTCCAAGTTTAAAAATGTTTTAAATATATTTCAGTTTAGTCATTTAACAAATATTAATAGTAATAATAATTTTATTTTATGATGCTTTTATATATTTAATGGCTTAAATGTTCATTACTATGGAACATTGATTACCAGGCAGTGTTGTACTAGTTACTTTACATTAAGATAGATAGTTTTTGAGTTATCAATATTATCAGATTGCATAGACAATTTTGGTAACAAATTACGTGTGTTCACAAAAGATAACAATAGCACCAAAGATGGTGCAAAAATTAAATTTTAAATGTTATCAATACAGTATTATCATTATAGAATAGTAATGATGATATCCAAACTTATTATACTTACAGCAAGCAAAAATATCTGATTTAAAATGTAGAGTTTGGTTTGTTTCCTACCTTTTGATAAGGTAAGGTGTATTACCTTAGTGTATCTAAAAACTTAGATTTTTTTTTATGAAAAGTGAGGAGGTAGTAAGTAGGAAACACTACTTCAAAGCAAAGGATTAATAATGCAAACAAGTTTTAAAGGTTAAGAAAGTAATGTTTTTTGTTTGTATTTATTTATTTTAGGAATCAGGCGAAAAATACTAGGTTAAGTTATTTTTTTTTTTTGATATTAAAGATTTTGTCCTAATAGTTTATACGAACAACAAAAATAATTGTCAAACATATAGTACTATACTATTTTAAGACAAGCTTATATTCTAGTATCAGACGTTTAGAGCAAGGTTAGGTTAGGTTTAGCATAGTTAGCTTAAGTTAGGTTAGGTTAGGTAAGATTTGGTTTGGGCATAACCCTTAGAAGTAAATGTCGAATTTTAAGACTTTGTGCAGTTAAAAAGTAAGATTAAATAATTCATTAACAGGTTAGCCATGGTTGGGTTAGATCAGAAGTGATAATAGCCTAGAAGTGGACTACCTCTAAATACTTCAATAATGTCACAGAAAAACTTACGATAGAGATGATACTTGGCACATACTTAGGTATTGTGCTTAGTCTAATTACGTACATTTCCTTAGTTATAGCAAAAATATTCTTATATCAATTTTGGCAACATTTGGCGATTTCTAAAATAGGATTTCAAAGATATGTAATACAATGATGTGTTGCTATTTTGTTTGATCTTTTAAATACTATAGCTGGTTCTTTTCTATAGCTGCTCCAGAATGAGTCAGAGAGCTTAAAATTTATAAAATAGTTTCTTGCAAAAAAATCATTAGTATCTGATTCAAGTACAAAGTTAAACCGTCGCAAGTAGGGGATGGTGGGGAAATATCGATCACTTAAGATTATATACTTTTTCTTCTTAATAAATGACAAAGCCGCATGTTAGCGACGCTGTCATTTTTTTTTCCAGTTTTCCAGATATGTAGATGATCGTTTTTACCCGCTGAACGATATTACCCTCCGTTTCCTTACATTTAAATCAAGAAAGAAATTTATACCTACTTAAAATACTGACATTCGTCTACGATGGGAATCAAACGAGTCGATTAATAACATATTTAAAAAAAAATCACAGGATGATTTACACATAACATTCATCATAGAATCACATGAAATACAATACTATCGAGAAAAAAAACTTATTGAATACCTATAGATACCTATTTTCCAAAGCAAAACTTAATAAAACTTATAGATAAGGCAAGACTCTGCAATTTTCAATACTACCTACTTGTTTTTTTTTTATAAAATATTTATAGCAATGCTTATTTTTTCCCGATTTCTCTTTTTACTTTTTGGATGGTACCTAAATACTTAACGGTTGTGTCTTATATTAATTAATTTCTGGAATTAATTAATTTCTGGCATAAATCTTATACAGGGCATAAAATTTCGTCCTTTAATGGAATTTTTGTGGTTTTAGTATGTTGTAGCTTTGCAATTAAGTAAAATCAGCTAAAATAAAATAAAATATTACAAAATAATGAGGTTCGATTTTAGTTAAATCAGCTAAAAAATAAAAAAATAAAATAAAATAACAATTTATATAAAGCGTTATATTATATATGCGTTTATCGTATGTAATGCTATAAAGGTAATCAATAGGTGGTTACTTTGCTAAAAACGACGATAAAGCTACGTTCGCGTTACTGCAAAACAACGCTAACGTCAACGTCATCATTGGGTCAATATTAATGTGTGATAATTTTTTTACGCTATTACAAATTATTTGCGCTAATTAGATTTAAATAATTACAAAACTTCTCTGTGTAACAAATTTTGATAGAGTTTAGCAACTGAGATCATCACAAAGGTAGAGTAATCAAATAAATTTGGCGATTTAAAGAACAAACAGAAAATATAGGATAAGACTCTAGTAGATATATATAGAGTATTTTATTGCGCAAGAAGGGTCAATTTCCAATATCCGTCAAAAGAAGGAACGGTACCTAAATCGGGTGATATTTTCAGGCAGAGAGTTAATTAGGCGTGTTTTCCAGAATTCTGCTTCGCTATTGGCGCACATCTACTGAGCTCAACAGTTTAGTCGACTACCGCAAGGGCTTAGATTTTACAAGGGGTAATAATTAAAGGGTAATTTAATTGTTTACTGGTAGAATTGTACCCAAAATAAAGGTTTTTTCGTTTATGCAAATTTCCATTTCGTACCGTAGTAAAATGATTTAATGCAAATGGTTTCTCACCGCTTATAATAATAAATAGGTAGTAGGGAAAAATCTTCCATGTTATTGAGTGTCGAAAGTTAATTTAACGTATTTTTGAATTAACTTAATTTACAATCAGCAATTATTAATTTTATACCAATTTTCGATTTTTATAATCTCTATCTGTTAAAATAATACATGTAAATTAAGGTCAAAAATCATTAATTCAACTAACAACTTTACTAACTAAATAAAAATTTAGCTAGGGTTCCGAATTAAGATTTTGCTGATCCGTCTACCAATTTTAAAAACAGCAATGTAGTAGCGTAAAGCAGCAGCTTATATAGCGCTATATATTATCTTTCTTATTTTATTAACTATTATTTTGTTAGTGCTGAAAGAAATACACATTACATGCAAAAATTAACGTTCACGCTTTAGCGTCTTCTCGAATTTCTAGAAGTAAAGTTCTAGGTGATATCTTTAGCGGCTTCTATGTGTTGTAACAATTTATTATCACTCATCTCGTTCTATAATGTTAAATTTTTTTCAAAAAGAAATAATTAAAAATAAACAAAAATATTTACTTGATTGAGTTCAGTTAGCAGTATAACCAAACTCTTCGTAGGTGCTTTTAATTTTAAAATTGAGAGTTAGCAGTATAACTTCTCCAAATTGGACCAAAATAACCTCTAAGATCGATTTTATACCAATGTTTAATACCAAAGTTTAATAAAACAAAGGGAATACCAACTTTTTAAGTTTACCTATTAAAAAAAAATAGTACCAACGTTTTACATTCAAGTTTCACTAAATAAAAAGAAGAGAAATTTACCAAAATTTTGAATTTACCTACTAAAATTATTAATTTAAGTAATCTGTTTTTTACCAACGGTTTAAGTTTGCTAAAAAAAAACTAAATAAAAGTAAAAATTAAAAACAGATTCTACCAATGTTTAATATTGAACTATACACTAAAAAAATAAACTGGAATCTACCAACGTTTTATTTGCCATTTCTCTGTGAAGCACAGGCTCCTAATTTGTTAATAAAGTTAGCAGTATAACATTTATTATGATTCTGACAAACTAAAACACCCCAGCTGTACTGACAACCAATTTGTAATGGGCGAGCGGTCATTATATATATTTATTTGATTATTTAAGGCAACTACTTTATTTAGGTTTTATGTGAATATTTTGTGAGATAGTAATACCCAATAGAAACAGAGATAGAGTGGGACACAACACCAAGATGGCACATGCGAGTCTTTCCTGGTGCGGTTCATCTGAAACAATGTAGATCTCTGGAAAAACAAAGTAGTTCTCGGGGCTGAATCCATGTTGGCGTTCTACAGTCTTGTTAGTACATGAGTAAGCTCGATTGGATGATATTTATTTTTTACTATATTTCACTGTTTTGTTTTGATATGTAACTGATATGAACTGCCCATCAAAGTTATTTAGATCAGGCCAATCTGAGATTAACTAAACTTCTTGATTTGATCTGAATTAGCTTTTTACCAATTTTTAGCTACAATACACTAGTATACTCAGCTTGCTCTAACATTAAATAATCGATAGGTTGTTTATCAGATTTGTAGTTTTATTTTTAATTTTGTTGTTAAATAAAAAGGCCTTGTTTCTGGACTAGGCAAGTGTATATTTTAAAATAAAAAGATGAAAATATGAAAATATGACAAATTAAAAAACAATTAAAGAAAAATGTGATAAAGTTAATTATTTGACAAAATTAAACAAACAAAGGCAATTCTATTTCCACCCTGTTTCCAGACTTTAAATAAAAATCCCCAGTTTAGGCAAAAACTTGATAAATTAATAAAAAACCAACGTTACCCATGTCTTAGTCAACTGATTTAAAACCCATTTTGATCCCAAAATAGTTTGCCACAAATCAAAAGAAAATACACAGAATTGTCTAAAATTATCCAAGTTTGTCAAATAAAGAAAGGGTTGAGGCAGTGTAATAATTGATACTTGACATTACTTACAAAAGTTAAAGTTTCAAAACACGGCGCACGCGTTGTTATTTTAAAACCTGACTGACTTTTCAAACCTCTAAGACGAAACTTTACAACTTGAAAAAAACTGCTCTCAGATTATCCCTTCTTATTTGACATATTTGGGTAGGCGTCCCTAAATTGGAAAAAACCTATACATATACATATTATTCCTAAAATTTTGTGTTTAAAAACAGAGACAAGAAATAAAGTCAGTGACAAAAAAAAAGAACAAAACACCAAATTTTCCCTGACTTAATTTTAGTAAAGATGGCCTACTCTTAGAGACGTCCCACGGGAACACCCACAAATAAAAAATTCAGTTAAACCTCAAAGTCACCCTAGATTACCTAATTTCGGAAAACAAAGAAAGCTATTCCAAAAGTTACCTAAGCTGATCTAAAAAAATGAAACGAACATCCTAGTAATGTCCAGTTTAAAATTTACTAATTATTTATTAAAATTGACCAATTAAAAAAAATCACTTTGCCTTTAAAGAAAGTGCCTTCGATTTTTTGCTTTTAAAATCGAAACCGGGTTGGCATATAGCCTAAGTTGAGAAAACCCGGTGAAAAACTCAACTGCTATTTTCCAGAAAATTTCCAATTTTCTCTTAAAAAATATGAGAAATCAAATCTTATATTTACATAGCCTTTAGTAATTGTTTGATTTTTCTACATTTAGTAATTACTAATTAACCACTTTGAAGTATTTTATGGACCACTGGTCAAAACAATACGTGACCTTTGAAACTTGCAATACTACGATATCCAAACGAAATCAATATGATCAAAATTAAGTGACACGGAAAATCAGTGAAAACTGGATCTATTTACCTAAACATCAAATAAGAAAACAAAGTCCATCAAATCTAAAAAATAACTCAATTTTGTCGTTTTTGATATCGCTATAATCAACTTTAAAAGTTCTGTTCATATCTATGATCCTGACAAGAAAATTCGCAACATAAAGAAAAGCTACTATGAAAAGTTGGTTTTAATTTAGGGAAATATAAAATATTTCTCGGTCTATATATATCTGTCACTAAATCCGAAAACATTAAGAAAATTATAAATCAATAGACAAGGGCCTTGTGGTCTGGGTTTTAATAGCCACTTAAAATTTTTAAAGCTTAAGGGTGTTTAAAGTGTGGCATTTATTGACGATATATTTTTCCTAAAATCATAAAGATTATGTCAAAATTACAAGAGCTAATTCTTGTTTGGTATTAAGACTGTGAAATATGTGAAACACATGTTGTTCTGCGATGGGAAAAAAACTCTAGTCGATATTATATTATATTTAAAGAAATAGACCTTAAGAAAAAAATGTGAGAAATATTCAAAATAAAATATGGGAAATTCTGTTACAAATAAATGTCAAATCCGAAAATTTGACATGGCGTTATGAGGGTAAAACTGGAGGACACAATGTTAACGCCGCTAATTAAAAGTACCAAATCGATTTAAATTTTTTTAAAAACACAGGGACCTATTGCTCGAGTTTTCAGTATGTGGATGACACCTAAAGTCACAAAAATTTTTACGGTAAAAGAGGTTCCATCAAGTGCCATTAAGTCATTGGAAGTCAAGCAGAAAAATAGTTCCTGAAATATGGCCCTTAAGTTTTACCTAACGCTTATATCTCAAAAACGATTGAACTGATCCATATTTCATTTTTGTTTTTCCTAGTAAAACTAATTTTGCTATCAAAAAAGTTTTTTAACTTTGAAAAAAGGGAGGGGGGAGATACCCTAAAAAGTCGAAGGTTATTTCGCACTTTCAATGCTGACATTTTTTTTTATAATGTACATTTTATTTTTCTGTAAATCAATTTTGACGACACATGCTCACACCGCTTATGTAGACTTACACGTAAGCATCATCAAAACAGATAAGCAAAAAATTTTATTATATATTTAAGGTTCATGTTACTTCTTGTTATAAGTCCCTAAGAGCGCGGGCCCAAACGAATTTCCAGTTTCGCCAAAACAAATCATATATGAACAAAACAAATTGTATGGGCGTAAATTAATATACGCCGGTACGAAAAAAACACTTTAAACGTTTATGCACTTACGCCATATTTTCGTAAGAACGTTCTAAGCAAACTACTAAAAATTTAGTTACGACACTTCGAGAGGTTGTAAAGCACCGCAAAATAATACCTAGAGCTGCGTACTAGTCAGAGCACACTATTTTAAAAGGCTTTCCGTTTTCGGTCTAGAAGCAAATCATATTACTTTTTGGCAACAGACCATTTCCCCCTAATTTGACCCCGGTGAATCCGAATATCTCTGTTGCCAACTCGAAAAATCCACAGGGACAAAGAAAATCCCCTTCAAACCCCCAAAAACCTGTTTTTTTTTCAGTTTTATGCAATTTTCTCGAAAACTAACCTTTTTATCAAAATTGCAAAGAACAGTTTTTTGTGGAGAATAAAATTCCCTTTCCAGCGATGTATTGGTCAATAAGGTAAGGAAACGCAAGTAGCTCTTCAGTGGCGTACGTAAATTGGGATTATTTAGAAAAACATGTTTATTATAGGTTTTTCAAAATTTTCTCAAAAACTAGACTTTTTAGGAAAAAATATGTAGTATACTATATTGTAGCACATAACATTTTCTTTTAAAAACTTTATTATAATGTCGGGTTGTTGCCATATTTAAGGCTTCAGGGGCGTACTAACATAAACTTATTTTCAAAAATAACTGAAATAATCAGTTTCTCTTGCATATTTAAATATCTTTTCTAACTAAGATTTTTAGAAAAAAATGTGCCTTTATTCTTTATTGAGGATAAGACAATATCTTTTTAAATGATATATTACAAAGTGTTATTAATGTTATGATAAATACTTCAAAAAGGTTCATAATTTATACCTACTAAAATAAAATGTTTCCAAATTAAAATAAACTGTTTTTTGATTAGATTAGATATTCTGATTTATCTAAATAAGTTCTTTAAAGCAAAAAAACACCGGTGGTTATAAGGGGAGGGGGCATAGGGGTCATGGCCCCCCTTAAGCAATATTTTTGTGCAGAAAGTAACAGTAGTAACTATGACACAGGTGGTTTTGGTTATTTTTTTAAGCATATGGAACTAAAAATAAAGTGGTGAATCTTATGCAACGGTTTGGGGGGGGGGAGGGGGGCATAATCCTAATTAAGTACTCATTGGGATCAACAACCAACCTGTCAACCTGTTAGGAAGAGTTTGATATTTTTTTGCCTTATACTTATGCGAATTAAGAACAGGCCCCATAGTATTAAAAATCACTGATCCACTGGCTCCGCTGCGCCACACTGCGGTAATCATCTGGGGGCGGCTAACTTAGCTTCCCATTAGTACAAAAGGTCGAAAAAACAAAATATTAAAAATACAAATTTACCTTATCAAGTCGAATTGACCTGTCCAGTCGATGTGGACCTGCGGCCGTACTTTCGATCTTTTGTAGTTTCGATCTTTTGTAGTTTCGACATTTTGTATTTTCGACCTTTTGAACTTTCGACCTTTTGTTTTTTGATCTTTTGTACTTTCGACCTTTTGTGTTTTCGACCTTTTGTACTTTCGACCTTTTGTACTTTCGACCTTTTATCCGCCGCTCTTTATTATCCACCGAAAAGCTAATAAGACACAAAATTGATTAGTTTAGATTGATCTTAAATAATTTCTTTAAATTAAGAACACCACTGGAGCGGTAAATATAAAATAACTTCCACCTTGTTATACATCGTTTGAAAGGAAATTTGATGGGCTATAACGAAGTATAGAACACATTTTTTGATAAAGAGCTTGGTTTTTAAGAAAAATGAATAAAACTAATGAAAAACATGTTTTTTTTTAATGATTTATTGAAATCACCCCCATTGACGGACGTCGCTGGAGAGTTTGCTATAAGTCAAACCCCACCGAGTTTCACATTTAAAAAAAAGGGAATTTTCCTGTCTACAAAATAGTCTAGACCAAGTTTTTTCATGTTAAGCTTAGTTTTTGAGAAAATTAGATAAAACATGTAACAAAAATGGTTTATTTTCTGTTTTTTCAAAATTAATTTAATTAACGGATGCCCCTGAAGTTTTATTTATAAAACAGATTTAATCATGTTATACGTCGTTTTGAAAGAAATTTTATTGACTATACCAAAATTTAATACATGATTTTCTGTAGATATTAGTTTTTAAAAAAATTAAATAAATCTTGGAAAAAACATAGGTATTTTTTCAACTTTTTTAAATTACTTCAATTATGGACGCCGCTGGAGAGCTTGTTATTAGTCTAACCTTATTAAGTTATACCATTGTCTACAATAAAGTATATTATACATTTTTCTCTTAGAAGCTTAGTTTTTAAGAAAATTTGAAAAAACCTCAAACTTTCAGATTTTGAGAGGTCTAGGGGGGTTTTTGGAGGTTTTTGCAGCCATTTAAAAAAAAAACTAGTTTGTTATTATTTTTGAATTATACAAATATATATTTTGAATGTACACCTGTGACAATTTGGGCTTTCTAGCGGCAATTTAAAATTCCGCCGCCATTTTGGCCGCCATCTTGAATATCTCAGCCCCTGTCAATATTTCGAGTTGGCAACAATGTAGTGCCCTGTATCAAGGTCTAGCTGTTAGGCTTGAGTCGAGCGTAAAATAATGAAAGAGTCGTTCCTTGTTACAGCTACATAAAATTTATTTGTTGGTAGGAGCTAGGCGTTCTAGCGTGCAGAGCTATAACTATCTTCATTGAATAGGATCAATCATCAAATTAAACACCTTTTATCCAAATTAAAACTTTATATTATAACAAATACCGTCTCATTGTTACATAGTCAATAGTCCAAATATATGCAAAATTGTCTCTAAATTCACATCCATTAAAGATACCGTAACAATCACCATAAAGTCTATCAAACCGAGCTTACGAATGGCCTATAAAAATTCAGCCTCCACATAGTTTATAAATTAGGCTCGACTTTTCGATAGAGTCTAGGTAGGTACAGTTCTACATATTAAAATACTCACCCTTAAAACCAGAAGCCACCTGTAAAACTCTTTTAACTAATTTGGGCACTAATTTACCCTTTAGCACTTTTAAATTTCACTGGGTCTAGCACTTTTACTTAAGTTTTATAGACCATACGGTTATTTCACACTTTTACTGTTTTTAATTTACCATAAACTTGTTAAGTCACTGACGACTATCTATGTTCAACTCAACAACATCTAAAACTCTCTGAAGAACTCTGACTGTTTTGTTTTTCAGAAAAACCTTTTATAGCGTATTAATCCCGGTGTAGGAGGGATCATCATAAATATGTCTTTTGTGACATATTTATTACTATTTCTTAGATTTTCGCTATTGAATTTCCTCGAAAAAATCATCAATTATGTCACTTTTGATCGATTTATGTGAATTGACTTCCTTTTTGAAGATTTCTAACTAATTCAATTTCCTGTAACAACTCATTAATTATGTCTGTTTTGATTGATTTATATGTATTGACGTCCGTTTTTCGCGCTTTTTGTGTTAATTAAATTTACCGGGAGGAAGACATCAATTATGTCACTTTTGATCAGTTTATGTGAATCGACTTCCTTTTTGAAGATTTTTAACTAATTCAATTTCCTGTAAAAACTTACTAATTATGTCTGTTTTGATTGATTTATATGTATTGACTTCCGTTTTTCGCGCTTTTTGTTTTAATTAAATTTACCAAGAAAAAGACATCAATTATGTCACATTTGATAGATTTATGCTAATTGCCTTCCTATTCTACGATAACATGACCATATTTGGGCTTCTAGTTAATTTATTTTACCTGGAAAAGGCATCATAATCATGTCATTTTTGATAGATTAATGCTAATTGATTTCCTGTTTTTCATCTCCAAGAGTTTATCCCCAAAATTAATTCGAATCTTTTTAGTTATTCTTAATTTTGCGACCGATAGAAACACATCGTTCAGTCGATGCCTGTGTTTAGTTTTCGTTGTGTATGGTGAAATTACAGTTTCGTGAATACATAGTGGTTTATTATACTATGGGGTATGTGAAGTTTTGTTTTAAATTTTCAAGCTGCCTGTTCATTGTGGCTTCTAGGTTCGTCTATAAAATACTGAGTGATATTTTCCCGGTTTTCTTGATTTATTTTAATTTTTCACAAAGTTAAATTCTTAAATGTGTTTTTTTTTCCAAAAATTTTAGTAAATAGAAATAAAATATTTTAATTTAATTTAATACCTGACGCTTACATTCCTCCCTCCTTTCGACTCAAATGAAAGGTCTCAATGAGTTTCATTTGGTTTAATTTAATATTAATTTGTATTTTAAAATTTTAGCAATAGTTAAGAATTTTTTGTTTGTTGTAAGAAGTCTCTTGGTAACCTAGTATTATAGTAAGTAGTTACTTCTTATTTAACTAGAATAAAAATTGATTAATAAAGATTGTTGTTTTTTTTTATTTAATGAGAATCTTTAATTTATTTAATCCAAACTCGATTTTTTATTTTTTATTTTCAGCTAGGCATTCTATTAGGAGCCTTTAATCTGTAAGAACAAAACAAAGAAAAAGTTCTCGGCAGTCAACTTATTTGATTGCGAGTTACTCAAATGACAACAATTAAGATTTTATTCATTTAGTCCAAACTCTAATTCTTTTTTTTTTTAATATTTATTTTCGTCTAGGCAAACACGTCAGCAGAGTAACTTTACTAATCCCATATTTTTGCTGCCTGCCTTCTTTAGTTGAGTAGACTTTAACGACCAAGATTATTTATCTTTTTCACTTTATAAGGAAGGAAATAGTCATCTTCCTAGATGCTTGGTATTTTTTTTATAGTGCTAAAAGGTAAAGGAGCCAAATATAAATTCAGTGTACAATTCCATTGTCGGTATAGTGTAAAAAAAATTAATAATATTGAACAACATAAGTAGGTACCGAGAGATATTAAAAAAAAAACCAAATGTCTTAATTATCTTAAGTATAAAATAGAGATATAAAGATTAACAAACATAACTAAATTATGAGCTGGCGGTTGGTTTAACAAATTAGCCAAGATCGGTACGCCACTTGGCCCTTCGTTTGGATCTTGGGGCACTTCCGCCGGTGATGGTCGAGGAACTGTTACTCGGCCAGGAAATATATTGGCACATGGGAAATTATACAGACAGACCGGGCAATGGCAGCTAAGATTGAAGAGCCGTCGCCATACAGCCCAGTACTGTGCCGGTGTGAATAAAGTGGCCACTGGTCTGACGCACAAGGCACAGCTACAGGGTGGTACCTGTCCTTGTGGAGCTTTGATGCAGCACAGTACCTCATATTCGTGATGAATTATACTGGCCCACAAATTGAACATGGCCAACATTGGAAATAGTTCCGGCATTTGAGTTTGCTCGTGCATTGTTCGCAATTCCCAAATATGATACAAAGCCACTTTGTACAGGAGTTCCTTATCTCCCAGATTTGGAATCATTCTTACGTAATATAGAAAGGTTATTAGCCAAATCATGTTTATAACACTTAATTGTTTTTTTTTTTTAATATAATATGTCTATATTTTGTTTAATTAATTGTCTTTTATCGCCTCGGACTATGGTTTATTACACAATATATAGATTTTTTTTAAATATTTGAACTGTCTTTTATCACTAATTCGTTTATTTATAAATTGTTTTAAACCAACAAAAACTATTTTTTTTTTTCACCACTTGCTTACTTTAGGACTAATTGACTTTGGGTAATGAGCTGGGTTGAGGCATTTTTTCTTATAAATGGTCCGTCGAGGGACCCCACTTTGTCCAGTATTCACTTGGAGTATATCTTAGTTTTTTTTATTCCCGATTTCGAAAACTCTAACTAGGTCTCTCTCATTAGTTTATAGATCTAGCATTAGCCTCTTTGTTTAACCCATTGATTGCCACGCCTAGAATATTGGATCTACAATTTTGTTTTAAACTTATCGATCCTGATCTGAATATGGCCTAAAAGTGTCAACGAAATTTATGACATTTAGTAAACAAACAAACCTCAGTGGTCCCTATGCGGTGATTTTTTTTTGTTTTGGTCTAGGATATTGGGTGTCATATAGCACTTTTGATTGGGGTCACTGCATCTTTTGGTTTGTGGGCTGCAAACTTTTCTTATGTAGAATATGGTTGTTTTGAGTTGAGCGTCTTTGTGCATTAATTCATCGTTACTTTTGACTTCAGGATAGCTTAAGTATAATTTATTTCGTAGGTGCTGTGGGTTTATCGTGGCGCTCGTACATACTCCAATGTACAGGAGGAATTTCCTGAAGCTCTTGTTGGAAAGTCACATAGGGACTGGATGTTGATTTTTTAAGCACATGTTTTAACATCCCTTGCTGCGTTCCCTCAGTAGTCGTGCAGATTTGTGGCTCGCCCACTGCAATTCCCCTGTTTTCAGGATTACTCCAATATCTATAAGGTCTTTCATTAGGGACTTGCTCTTCGGTGGCTTTTTCTTGTGTTGACTTTTGTTGATGTCTATGTAAAATAAACAAAGTTAATGTATCCCAAAATGAGGCTAACAGATAAAAGCAACATCCGTTCATTTTATGTATTGCCACTGCATTTAAAAACGCTTCAAAAATGAATTTCAACAGCCGAAACAAAACGTAGAGTCCTATGAGACTGCTAGATATACTTCGAAGTATTTGAAAAGCTCCATATAGTTTTTTAATGGTATTGTCAGCTAATTTTTCGATGTCTTCAGAGTCAAATAATGAGAGTGTGGAAAATCCTTGGGAGTTGACCGGCAAAGTACTTATTTTTCTTAGAAGGATATTGTTTAGGGCCGGCCTTTCGATTTGAAATAGCATAGTAGCTTGGGCCTTTTCGATTTCATTGCTTGTATAAAGTCCTCCAGATCCTAGGTTTTGAATAGGACTGAATTTAAAACCCTCCTCAGTATCAGGCTTGAGTTGATGGGGTTCAATTCCATAGTTAGGGTAGGGATCAAAAGAAACCCAACGGTTATCTAAGTAATAAGTGGATGGAATGACAGAATTGCAATCAACCTGTTCGCCATGTTCTGTCAATATTTTGGTTATGGGTGATACGAAATAGCTTTTGTTATAAGCTGTAACAGGTAGTTCTACGAAGCAGTTGGTCTCCCTTCTTACCTCAACAATAATGGGAAAGCATTTCATAACGTATAGGATTTCACCCATCATTTTAGCAGCATACCCTAAAGTATTTTTTAATAAAGTGGCCACCAGATTCGGAGCCAACGTTGCCATAATCAATCTATTCTTCAACAGTTCTTTATGTAACATGCAGCGTCTATGTACTGTTTGAGCGAACAGTACATAGACGCTGCGTTTAAAAGATTGTTCTACGTACAAGAATTTTGTATTTACGTAGAGAATCAAATCTGCATTAGGATTTAGCCCTTCTTTTGTAGACCAAGGCGTTAATTGTTGTGGGTCTCTTTTCTCAATTAATTGCAACCTGGGATGTTCAGACTCATAAATTTCTATTCCTCAAAAAGTATTTTTCGTTTGCAGCTGAATTGCAAACACCTTGGTTCGATCTTCAATTACTATATACTTGTGGCCTGGATTAGCTTTTTCTTGGATAAATGCAGAAGGCCCTTCGTAGACTACAGCGAACTGGTTGCAGGTTTGTGGTGTCACTTTTTCCCATGTGGATTCTCCAATGGCATAATCTAAATCTACGCAGTAACCCGCACTATAGGGCAGGTGACCCCATTGATTATTCTTATTTCATTTGACTCTAAGCTAGCCTTAGTCACATAATTTCGTAATGTGATTTTAATCTCCGCAACGTTTTTAAATTTCTTACTCTCTTCGATATATTCTGCGCCTTTACATGATCCCTTGCTGTCTACTGAACCTGCCAGGGTTACTGAAATTGTCGTTGTTGAGTTAGGTTTTAGACCGGAAAATATTTTTCCAAATCCATGATATTCTCTATAGGTAAGAAGTTTTTCACACTCCAAGGCTCCTACTTGACGTAAAAAGGTGCCATATCCATCTTCCACGGTAGAAGCATTGTAACGCCGCGGTTAGGGGTGCTTTAGTCGAGCGGTATATTTATACAACTTGTCCCTTTCCACGATTACATTAAATTTATTTGGAGGTAGGCGTCCTAGTTGCACATAGCTATGATTAAAGCCAGTTGTTGTTATTGACTTTTGGTTGTTATTAAATAAGACACCAATTGTTATAAAGAATACGTTATATTTAAAGTCAAAAATTATTAATACAAAATCGTAGATCCAAAGTCTAGCATCGTCCTAATATTCAAATTAATTACGAAAATGCGCTAAAATTAACATTAGCCAATACCTTAGAGTCTATCTACGAACAAAGCTGATTGGTTTTATTACAATTTTTCCGACACAAAATTGTCTTCGCAAATTAAAATGATAGAGTCTAAAAAAAAAACGTTGTAGGACATAATATTGTGAAATTAACTCAATGGTAACACATAAAAATTCCGTAAACATAGTAAATTTACTCCAATAGTCTAGATCTCGTCAAATAATAAATGCACTATCAAAAGTTCAAAATCAATCTCCATCTTTTCATCTTTACTATAATTACTAATCCATATTTACGTATAAAAGTCTAATAATTTAATTGTCTACAGCAATTAAATAAACGGTAATATTTTCTTTTTTAAATCAATGTTCAAATAGTTTAACTTACTTTCTGTCATCGAATCACTAAAATATATTTTTTATCCTAGAGCAAAAACTCTAGATTTTCTTGAAGACTACATTTTTATATAAAATGGTTAACTCAACTTTTACTAATTCACTTTAATTTTAACTGTTTACTATTTTTCACTTTTGGCTGCAACTTTAACACTGGTACTTTAATAATGCCCGGATATAATTCAAGAAATCGAATTTATAGGCGATCCCCTCTTGTTTATCCCACAAATTTTTATGACGAAACAGGTCAATGTGTTTTGATCGAGCCAGTGTTTCTGAATATAGTCCTAATTAATGAATACAATAGAGTCGTGTATTCATTGCTCCCTAATATAAACAATTTCCTAAGGCGTGGACAAAACAGGTAAAAATTGGATTTTTGTCAACCTCTTTTCTGGCTCCTTTAATTAATTTCATTTGTTATTTTGCGATCGATCGAATCAACAGTGCTCTCTAGTGAAAATAAGTGTTAAGGTTTTAGTTCAGCTGGCTTCATGTGAGTTCAATCATTTTATTTTAACTTTTTTTTGCTTTAAATATTACTTGTTCATCATCGACCAGTTTCTCAATATTTTTTTAATATTTAATTTATTATTTTACATTTAATATTTTAAATTTTTGGTTTTTATTATTTTATTTTAAAAATATTTTTTTATTGTTCTGAATTTTTACTTTCTTGATTCGATAATACTTGTATATTTTCTGCCAGTGTTAGAATATGTTTTTAATATTTTAAATTTAGGTTTTAATGAATGTTTTTTTTCTTTTTCTGAAAAAAATTAATTATTTTTTTTTATTAATTTTTTTTTAAATTGAATTTTGATGAATATTATTTAAAAAAAAATAAGAATATCCAATTGATTTTGTTTTTTTTACTTATTTATTTTTCATCTTGTTAAATTTTATTATCAACTAAACGGAAACCTTAAAAGTTCTCATATTTTTGGTAAAATATTTTTATTTTATTTTAACCCCGACCTTTACATTCCTCCCTTCTTTTAACTCAAATGATAGCTCTTTAATAGCTATCATTAGGTATAACTTCGGCATAAATATAAAATGTCGCGCATTCATAATTTTTCCGAGCCCACGAACAAAAAAAAATGTTCCTAACATCAGTCATATATATTTTTTTAATATAAGAGTGATATTACTGTCTGAAGATGTGTTTACTGCTAACATATTTTGTGTTTATAAAATTTGTGCTAAAATTTAACTTAGATATAAGTTTGACTAAGTTCTTATTTATTTATTTTTGTTAAACTTTGTTCTCCCGTAGTTTGTTAATTATTACATGTTTATTTAAAATAAACAAAAGAGTTTTATTTATTTACTAGTAGTAGAGTTAACCTAGTGACAATATAATTTTAAGTCTCGAAATATCATTTTAAACGTTCAATTTTAATAATTTTAAAACTGAACTCTATTATTTTCTTTGATGATTAACTCAGAAAGTAAGCCCTTTACAAAATAAAATTTACCTAAAGTTTCATTCCTCAAAAACTAAATTCTACTTACATCCGTTTTCTATATTTAAAATGCGTCAAAACCTTACTTGCTTCTTCTTAGTTTTCGTTGTTTCCTCTAAAAAGATGGTTGGTTAGAATCTGCACTACTAGCTTCCATGTGGATGTTAAATTTCAGCTTGACCTGGTGACGTCCCGTGCTAACCATATTCCATCTCAGTTGTAATTAGATAAGATTCTTCTTTTCACTTTATATATTTTCTTAGGACACTTCGCTTAATATATTTTTTTTTAAACGCACTTTATTTATTTTTAACATAATTTAAGCTTGTTATCAACCCTTGCATGATTATAACTTTGTTATTCCAAAATTAAAATTAACAATGTTCTAAATATCTAACATAAACTATCACTTAACTATTACAAATTCCAAATTTTCAACTTTCATAATTTTTTTAAATAATGCAGCAATGATCAACGTAACCTCTATTTCTTTTTACATGGTAGTTTGAGTATTAATTGCAAAAGACAAAACTTGAAACATCCGAAAATCTTTTATCAAACACCCGAAGTTGCTCTTCCCAACTAACACCTCGTCTAATTTTATTACCAAGTTAACCCTATGTTGTATAATATAAACAAACCGCCTGCTTTACTCTTGCACTGTCTCGTCTAGGCATTTACTACTGTTATTGATTATTGTGGTGGTAGCCAATTTCACTATTGTCGTAGGTCGACTTTTCTTTAAGCTATTGACTCAATTAAAGTATCTTTCGTGACTCAATCTCGACTCTGCGTCAGTGTGGTTCATAATTTATCTGCAGCGCGGACCGAACCGCGATATTCTGTGGTGTGATTGAGTCACCCTTTGGATTACTTCACTGGCTAGTAGAAGAAAAGTTATGACGATATAACCCGACAAGTTAATAGAACTTTTTCAGCTGTACTTTATTTCTCTTACGCAAATATTTTTAAAATAATTTGTTATAAAGGCTTTATTGATTATTCATCATCATTCTGACTTTGCAGAAATCTCATTTCACCGCCTTGTCATCTAACAATAATTTCTGGAAATTGCATTATGATTTTAAAATCAAAATGTTGTGTCATTACACATTTTTCCTTTCAAACAACTAAATGTCTCTGCTTCATTGGAGGTCTTCTTAACCTTCTTCGTGACTATCTATGTCACCACAACTGACCTTTTGTCAGCTCCATCTTCTACAATCACGTTGCCTAAAATATTAGACATCCGTCTCTACAAATCTTCATGACTATATTTGTCATCTTAACATCTGACCTTCTGTCAGCTGTTCCAACAAATAGTATCATATGATACCACATTTTTTTTTACTTTCATCTCTTTGTTATTAGTTTAACCAATTTCTACTTTACATCTAACTCTCAATGCATCCTAGAGGAAGACAGGGGCCAACTGTCAAATCTCTAGTTCCTTTATCATTGGCCTATGACTCAGGAATCTCAAAACAAAATTCTTTGGCTAAACTCAAATTTCCTTAAATTTCTTTTAAAAATTTTCTAACCTTCTTAACTTCCTCCATAATAATTACACTCTCCATCCAGTCCTGCATTTAGACTACATCTAACTTCTATATGTGCGTAACCTTCTCTTCTTTTGACTTTTGTTCTTTAATTTTTTTTAAATAGGTACTTGGTATGCTTCTTTTTCCTTCTTAACGTTAAAATAACCAAATCTTCTCAAACTGCAATGCCCACTAAAACTTTTCACATCGTGTCAAATAATTTCGGACAGGGAAATGCCATCAAAACCGTTTGCAAAATCACTGCACATCTAGGCTACTTTTTATCCTGATAACTGTAGTGTCATTTTTTTTAATGGGGTGTGAAATTTATCACTAAACTGCAAACTATATATTTGACTTTCTTTTCTAACTTGTTCCGTATTTCTTTTAAATTAATGTTTAAAAATTTCAGAAATATTTTTGACAGATACTTGCCAAACTTCTTGTAATTTTCTCTTGATCTTCATCTGTTTGCTCTGCTTTAAAACCTCTAGTTAAAACCAATTAGTTTAAGTAGTAAGAAACTGCATCTCCTGTTTTGTACAGGACTCTAGCTACGCAATCCCGTAGGATTATTTATTACTGGGTTCAGAATCATTTGCGAACTATCAAATTTGGATATGTTGCAAATATCAGCTGACCAAATTACATGACTATGCTGCGGCTTATTTAAGCCTTCCTTTAACAACACAGGCAACCTCTAAATATTTCTTAATTTCTGCTCCTGCCGTGCCTCTACTCTCAAGGGTTTTCTCATATAGGCCTTTTACAGTCTCTGTACTACTATTTTTTAAATTAAATATTCAGAAGTTTAAACATTCACGGAACCTCCAATATTTATTTGCTTTGACATTTGGTTTAAACAATTAATCTGTATAATGGTTAACCACTTTAGGTCGCATTTGACGGTTCGGATAAAGTGAGTTTTGTCAGCTCTTTCTTGTTTTCTAATATCACATCTTTTCAAAATATTAATTTAAGTGGTGGTTTGCATGCACATCAGACTACATACACTATCTGAACTTCATGTCTTATCAAAATTCTCTCTGAAAATCGTACATTATTTTATTTCTTCAATTTATCTTAACTCCATAATTATAAATAAAATCTAATCCTAACCATACATTAGGTCCAAAACTTTCTGCCTCTATAGAAAAAAACTGGTAAAGCACTTCTTATTTTTTTAACAAACTTAATTGCACACAATACCTGTGCTTGTGTGGTATCGTGTTTCTTTGCACATTTACTTTGGCCACGGATCACCAAACAAAGATCCGCGCTTCGGCGCCAAATCTTATAGGGAACTTCTGCTTCCATAGGGTAAGATACCTACTCTGTGCGTGTGATCACAAAGTAATAGGATACTTCGTGCTGTGATATAGGGGCTTCTCGGATATAGGCATATCGAGGGATACTGCACGCTGCAACTTTTGAAGTGAATAAAGCTGTACATACACATCTGTGAGTTCTTACTTTAATTTTAATGAATGGTGTTTTATTAGATTTGCATACATAATTTCTTCTGTCTCTATTCTCTATACTTCCTTCGAGGTATATTTCTAGTGCCTTGTTAAATGAATCATAATGGGTCTCATCAAATCGATTAAAAGTTATATTACAATAAATTCTTTAACTTATTTTTGAGATTTTGTTTATTGGCTTGGATGCTGGTTAAAGTAAGGGTAGCTAATAACTTTAAACTCTCGTGGAAAATTGTCTGTATAATACGCCTCTACATTGCTGAGCATATGGTCGAATAAACTATTCGCGTAGGGCGTTCTTTAGTTCATTCGAATGTTCCCTTCGAAGCCGTTCTACTGTCGAGCTTTGCTTTGAATCGTAGTTTAAGTATGGATCACCAAATTTTTGTTGCTCTCTCCAATTTTTAAACGTGGCGCTTTCGTGGTCTATAGATAAATATTTGTCGATGCTGCTTAAACCGTCATATATCGGAATTAAGTTAAGTGACTGCAAAATTTTCTTTACCAATTCTAATTTTTGATTTTCAAGCTGTAAGTACAGGTCTTCTTTCGTCAAAGATTAAATGTTTTAAAATTTTAACTTCAAATATCGTTTGGCACTAATCGTTTGGTGGTTTGTCCATTTAGTTATGGTTTCCAATTTCTTAATTATGTTCAAAAACTTCTTTACACTGCTTTTCCCATCTTCACTAGAAATGTATTTGGGCTCAATAAACACTTTCTTTTTATTATACTGTATTTTTATCGTTGTTACGGCTATTTTTGTTTTGTTCTCCTTTGGTGTCATTTCTATAGCTAGTAACTGACTGAAGGAGTCCTAGAACTTTTCGGCAATATTCATAATTTAAATCTTCAAAATTTTTTTATTTTTTTTTATATATTTTTTTTTTACACCATACCGAAAATCAATCCTACCGACTGCGCCAAATGTAACGCCGCGGTTAGGGGTGCTTTAGTCGAGCGGTATATTTATACAACTTGTCCCTTTCCACGATTACATTAAATTTATTTGGAGGTAGGCGTCCTAGTTGCACATAGCTATGATTAAAGCCAGTTGTTGTTATTGACTTTTGGTTGTTATTAAATTAGACACCAATTGTTATAAAGAATACGTTATATTTAAAGTCAAAAATTATTAATACAAAATCGTAGATCCAAAGTCTAGCATGGTCCTAACATTCAAATTAATTACGAAAATGCGCTAAAATTAACATTAGCCAATACCTTAGAGTCTATCTACGAACAAAGCTGATTGGTTTTATTACAATTTTTCCGACACAAAATTGTCTTCGCAAATTAAAATGAGTCTAAAAAAAAAACGTTGTAGGACATAATATTGTGAAATTAACTCAATGGTAACACATAAAAATTCCGTAAACATAGTAAATTTACTCCAATAGTCTAGATCTCGTCAAATAATAAATGCACTATCAAAAGTTCAAAATAAATCTCCATCTTTTCATCTTTACTATAATTACTAATCCATATTTACGTATAAAAGTCTAATAATTTAATTGTCTACAGCAATTAAATAAACGGTAATATTTTCTTTTTTAAATCAATGTTCAAATGGTTTAACTTACTTTCTGTCATCGAATCACTAAAATATATTTTTTATCCTAGAGCAAAAACTCTAGATTTTCTTAAAGACTACATTTTTATATAAAATGGTTAACTCAACTTTTACTAATTCACTTTAATTTTAACTGTTTACTATTTTTCACTTTTGGCTGCAACTTTAACACTGGTACTTTAATAATGCCCGGATATAATTCAAGAAATCGAATTTATAGGCGATCCCTTCTTGTTTATCCCACAAATTTTTATGACGAAACAGGTCAATGTGTTTTGATCGAGCCAGTGTTTCTGAATATTAATTAATGGATACAATAGAGTCGTGTATTCATTGCTCCCTAATATAAACAATTTCCTAAGGCGTGGACAAAACAGGTAAAAATGAGATTTTTGTCAACCTCTTTTCTCGCTCCTTTAATTAATTTCATTTGTAATTTTGCGATCGATCGAATCAACAGTGCTCTCTAGTGAAAATAAGTGTTAGGGTTTTAGTTCAGCTGGCTTCATGTGAGTTCAATCATTTTATTTTAACTTTTTTTTTTGCTTTAAATATTACTTGTTCATCATCGACCAGTTTCTCAATATTTTTTTATTATTTATTTAATATTTGAAATTTTTGGTTTTTATTATTTTATTTTAAAAATATTTTTTTATTGTTGTGATTTTTTACTTTCTTGATTCGATAATACTTGTATATTTTCTGCCAGTTTTAGAATATGTTTTTAATATTTTAAATTTAGGTTTTAATGAATGTTTTTTTTTTCTTTTTCTGAAAAAAATTAATTCCCCGACCTTTACAGCATGTGAAAATGCACCACAGTGACTGATTAATCTTGTTACCTGTAAAAGGCAGGTTTTAACGTGTATAAATTCATGGCTTCTCTTTTCTAGAACTTGCACAAATCCTTGACGCTCAATATAGCCTTCTTCCGGATCAGGGCAACTTCCAACATCTCTCAAAGAAATGGCGGTGATATTGGTAGACGGATTACGGCAATCGTAGGCTATTAATGCATGACCAATCTGTAGCATTAGAATGCTACTAGCTACATTTAACCACATGCTGAACCTCTTAGATTCTTCACTTTTTTCGTATAATTTCTTTCGTTTCTAGCCTGTAACAAATAGCATATGGTGGCTCTCTGGCACAAAAACGCACTGGAGTTTTTATTTCTCTGGTGCGCGTCCTTCGGCCTTGCTGAAGTTCATTGGGTTCTTCAGGTTCGCTATCCGTCGAAAGACTATCTCTTTCTGAGGGTACCTGCTCCTCCTCATTTTCACTATTATTACTCTGAACTTCCTCCTGAAGGTCATGTTCAGTGAGTGGCCGGTTTTCCAAAAAGTCATCTATTCTATCTTGAACCCATACTGCTTCAAGTTCTTTTGGGGGTTCCACGGGTTTTTGCCCTTTGGTTTTAACGTTGTTTTCTGATATTGGTTCTGTAAGAATAGCTTCGCCGCGTTGATAAAGTTTAAGTCTCTCCGCATGAAATTTACAGGCCCGGTTTGCTTTATGATTCGATGCGGGCCTGACCATTTGCTGTAGAACTTGGTGGCTAACTGTTTTCGTACTCCCGGTATAGCTGGAGTGTAAAGATAAACAAGATCACCGACCTTTTACTCTTGACGTGTCTTTCGCCTATTATGACGCTCGTAGCGATAATCTATACATTTCTCTATATGCTGTCTCGCTCTTTCATGGGCAATTTGCATTCGTGTAATCATTTTGCTGGCATAATTTTCATCCAAATCATATCTAACTCTATTATCTCTAGTAGTAAGATGAATTGGAACCTGCATATCTCGACCAAACATTAAAAAGAACGGTGTCTCTAGTGTGGCAGAGTTAATCTGGTTTCTATAAGCCATCAAAGCATAAGGGAGGATTTCGTCTCAACTAGTCATATAGTTGCTAACATAATGACTAATCATGGTTTTTAGAGTACGATGAAACCGTTCTAATAGACCATTTTTACTAGGTCGGTAAGGGGTTGTTCTAACCCTTTTAAATCCCAAAAGGTTACTTATTTCAGTAAATAAAGTGCCTATAAATTGAACACCCAAATCCGATAGCACCTCCGAGGGAATGCCAAATCTAGTTATGATATGTTCCACAAAAGCTCTGGCAACAGTGTCACTTTAATGTCTTTTAACGGTACGCATTCAGGATAGCGCGTAAGGTGGTCTATGCAAGTTAACATGTATTTATTACCATTCTGTGTTAAATTTAAAGGTCCTACTAAGTCTAATGATATTCGACCCCATACTTTTGTAGGTACATGCATCTTTTGACCTGGGTGGGCGGCATATATACTGCAATGATACATTTGCAGCAATTCCTGCCGTATTATCTGAGGTGCAAATATTTGGTCGTTGCGCTCATTGCTTTTACGCTTACGTCGTAAAATACCATCTAGATCCAAATAAAATAAATCGACATTTTCTAAGGTCTCTCCGAGTGAGCATATTTGTTCGTCATCTATTTGCAATTGTGGTGGGGTTACTAGACAAAACCCTTTGTTTTATTGGCATTAGCAATCCCAATGAAAATGTCTTCATTCAACTTCTCTTTGACGTGCTGTTGAGTGGCTTGAGCACTGGTTAACGTAAAGTTTGCTAATAATTTTAAACGGGTAAGAAATTGCCTGCAAGTTTCCCCTGATCGTTGGCGACATTCAATAAAATTCTGCATCGCTGACCCCCTTACATATTGTCTAATAAACTGTTCGCGTAGTGCCTGCTTTAGCTGGGGCCATTGTATATTAGATGCCCTCAATGTCGGTTCGCTATCAAGAAACTGTTTGGCTTTAAAGCGTAACTTTAAACGCGTCACGCTTACTCGTGGTTCAGTCCAATTTCCTAGCGTGGCTGTCTCTTCGATGAGCGCCAGAAATTCATCTATGCTTGACTGGCCGTCGTAGGTTGGGATAGACTCGATGCCTACTTGAACCTGTTGTGGGACCTGTATGTTAATAGGAGCCACCGATGCTGCTGCTTCTTGAGTTCCGTTTAGTGCCATCTTTGCGTCTCGTTTTATAGCTATACACTTGTCTAAGGAGATCCAGAACATCTTCTGTAAAATAAACGCTTCAAATGGGAGGGTTTTTCTATGTTTTTCTCACAATTCAACTAAATATCATCACCGTCTTTACTCCCATGCAGAAAATCCATATCCTACCGACTGCGCCAAATGTAGTGCCCTGTATCAAGGTCTAGCTGTTAGGCTTGAGTCGAGCGTAAAATAATGAAAGAGTCGTTCCTTGTTACAGCTACATAAAATTTATTTGTTGGTAGGAGCTAGGCGTTCTGGCGTGCAGAGCTATAACTATATTCATTGAATAGGATCAATCATCAAATTAAACACCTTTTATCCAAATTAAAACTTTATATTATAACAAGTACCGTCTCATTGTTACATAGTCAATAGTCCAAATATATGCAAAATTGTCTCTAAATTCACATCCATTAAAGATACCGTAACAAACACCATAAAGTCTATCAAACCGAGCTTACGAATGGCATATAAAAATTCAGCCTCCACATAGTTTATAAATTAGGCTCGACTTTTCGATAGAGTCTAGGTAGGTACAGTTCTACATATTAAAATACTCACCCTTAAAACCAGAAGCCACCTGTAAAACTCTTTTAACTAATTTGGGCACTAATTTACCCTTTAGCACTTTTAAATTTCACTGGGTCTAGCACTTTTACTTAAGTTGTATAGACCATACGGTTATTTCACAATTTTACTGTTTTTAATTTACCATAAACTTGTTAAGTCACTGACGACTATCTATGTTCAACTCAACAACATCTAAAACTCTCTGAAGAACTCTGACTGTTTTGTTTTCCAGAAAAACCTTTTATAGCGTATTAATCCCGGTGTAGGAGGGATCATCATAAATATGTCTTTTGTGACATATTTATTACTATTTCTTAGATTTTCGCTATTGAATTTCCTCGAAAAAATCATCAATTATGTCACTTTTGATCGATTTATGTGAATTGACTTCCTTTTTGAAGATTTCTAACTAATTCAATTTCCTGTAACAACTCATTAATTATGTCTGTTTTGATTGATTTATATGTATTGACGTCCGTTTTTCGCGCTTTTTGTGTTAATTAAATTTACCGGGAGGAAGACATCAATTATGTCACTTTTGATCAGTTTATGTGAATCGACTTCCTTTTTGAAGATTTTTAACTAATTCAATTTCCTGTAAAAACTTATTAATTATGTCTGTTTTGATTGATTTATATGTATTGACTTCCGTTTTTCGCGCTTTTTGTTTTAATTAAATTTACCAAGAAAAAGACATCAATTATGTCACATTTGATAGATTTATGCTAATTGACTTCCTATTTTACGATAACATGACCAAATTTGGGCTTCTAGTTAATTTATTTTACTTGGAAAAGGCATCATAATCATGTCATTTTTGATAGATTAATGCTAATTGATTTCCTGTTTTTTATCTCCAAGAGTTTATCCCCAAAATTAATTCAAATCTTTTTAGTTATTCTTAATTTTGCGACCGATAGAAACACATCGTTCAGTCGATGCCTCTGTTTAGTTTTCGTTGTGTATGGTGAAATTACAGTTTCGTGGATACATAGTGGTTTATTATACTATGGGGTATGTGAAGTTTTGTTTTAAATTTTCAAGCTGCCTGTTCATTGTGGCTTCTAGGTTCTTCTATAAAATACTGGGTGATATTTTCCCGGTTTTCTTGATTTATTTTAATTTTTCAAAAAGTTAAATTCTTAAATGTGTTTTTTTTTCCAAAAATTTTAGTAAATAGAAATAAAATATTTTACTTTAATACCTGACCCTTACAACAGGGATATTCGGATTCAGCGGGGTCAAAATAGGGGGAATTGCCCATTTGCCAAAAAGTAATATAAAATGCTTCTAGAAAGTGGATTTTCCCGAATCTTGCCTGGACTATACCTCAAAATCTAATTTTTTGTCAGTTACGCCACTACGTAAGGAGATGATATAATAAAAATTAAAATAAAAAACAATCTTTTTTACTAATATTTTAGGGACAAAAATGTTTAAGAAAATGCTTTTCAGATGAAGATTGTAAAAGCAAAAAGAAAAAATGTTTGTGCGATGGGGCGTGTGGGATGTCCTGCATTAAACCAGGTAAAATTACTAAAATGTTTTCTAGTTATTATAAAAAATAGCTGAGGGTGCAAACGAAAGTTGGGTTGAGTTTAGGTTGGCTGGTTCACCACTTACACCACTCATTCGAGAAATACCCAATATTTTGAGATAAGAAATTGAAAAACGTAATTGTACAGTCTATTTAAAGGAAATCAGTAAAAACGATGCATATAAAATATCTAAAGTGCACCTACCTTAGTTTTCATCTAGTTGCAGTCGTTTTGGTCGCTTGGAAGATAGGAAAAACGGGAAAATAGTAGCACTCACGGCGTTTCTTGTGCTTGTTGTCGGTTTCCCGATTGCGACTCCTCGCGCAGACTCGCGCGTGTCTCGGTGCGGGGATAAGTCATATGCATATACCCCGCGAAATTTGAAATGAAAAATAATATTAAAATATAAAAGTAGCCAAAAGCTGGCAAATAATTCTTGCACCAACAATAGCATTAATAAGGACATTTACTGAGTTTGTCTATTTATTTAGAGAGTCAGGGTGACAGGCTGGCTATATAAGGGAATGGGACAATTCGCCGCCAACCCAACTTGCCACCCTCGTGGTTTTAGTGTACAATTTTGTTTATTTTATATAGTAAACTTTGTTTTGAAAAAATACTTTAAAAAAATAATTTTTTCAAAAACAATTTTTTAAATTTTTTTGTCAGAAAATTGTTTATTGGAAAACTAATTTTTAAATATAAATATAAAGTAGTATCTGGACAGGGTAGGATACGTTTGCTCTCAATTTACTAAGGTTAGCTTAACACCAATTTCGACTTCCCCTAAGTAGGACAGCTAGGAGATAATTAAAAAAAAAAGTTCGGTGAGAACCCTTTTATAGGTAAAATTCCAAACAAACTTCTAGTGTGGCGTCTGAATCGCAGTATAAATTGGCCGAGACAATACTGTGTTTAAAATCGTTATAATAAAGTCGTGCTCTGAATCACGGTATATATTACCTTTTGAAATTACGCCTAACGTAAAGCCATAGTATACTGCGATTTAAACTACAGCTGTTCTGAATAATAGTACATTATGCCCTTACGCCGCCGGGCAACCAAAAAATTTCCTGGTAAAAACTAGAATCAAGCTCATAAAAATGTTGCTTGTTTTTAACAAACTCATATAAAAAGATTACCCCATGATAAATTACTGTTTTCTAATATTCATCAACAAGCGTTTCACTAAAATTTAACACAATCCAAATCCTTTCATTTGAATTTTGATTTTTTTTAAATTTTAGGTTTTGTAAATGCGGAATGTAATTTTGCACCAAAATTCAAAAAATATAAAATCGAAAAAATTGTACTATGTAGGGTGACCATATGGGTTTCGCGAAAAAGCAGGATGTCAGAGGCCAAAAAGCGGGACAAAACGGGCCATTTTAAAAAACCGTCCTAAAAAATTTTGATGACCAAACCTAAAGGCCTGAAAAAATGGCATAACACACAAGATAGAATATCAAATCGAATAAAAGTAAGTAGCCTTTTAGAAAAAATTGCGCTAGAAAGTAAGTAAGCCTTTTGGAGTATATTGCGCTAGAAAGAAGGTTTTAGAAAGAAAGTGGCGCCGCAGGCGAACATTAAAAAATTAAGCACTAAAGGCACTGTAGAAGACAGTTTCTGCAATATTAAAAGAATACTGAGGAAGTGAAAAAATTGCGCCGCAGGCAAAAGTTTCGGTGAAGTTTTACACTTTTCAGATAAAATCACGCTAACAAACAATGTGTAGGAAAAAAAAATGCAATCTAAAAAAACCACAAAAAATTTTAAAAAATAGCGCCGTAGGAAATTAACTAAAAAAAATTGAAATCTATAAAACTACTAGAAAGTTTTTAAAAAGTGCGCCCGGGGCAAAAAATTTCGAAAAATTTGGTAGTTACCTACTTTTGAAAAAAATTACACCGCAGAAAAATGATGTGCCTATCGCATAAAATGCCGCCGCAGCAGAAAATGTTTAGTTAAAACAAAAAAAAAGCAGCAAGTGCAAATTTAAAAAAAAAATTAAATAAATGGTGCCAAAAATTTCCGGGAAAAATGTTACCGAAATGCAAAAGTTTTGATTAGTTTCAAAAGTATTTAAGCGCCGCGGCGGAAATTTATAAGTTACTTGAATAGTTCGTTCCTGATAAATTGTGCTCATTTCGATTGGAAGAACTAATTTTAATCTTGGAGATCTAACCCCCCTAGATGCTCCCCTCCTAATTGCGCCCCAGGATTACCAAAAACATAATGTTTCTTGGATCGCCAAAAAGCCGGACGAAGAAAAAAGCTGGCCGGACATTTTCATTTTGCCCAAAACTCCGGACTTCTCCGGCTTTATCCGGACGTATGGTCACCCTATGTTATGCGTTTTTCCCTTCGACAAAGCACAGTGGGCTCCTTAAATGGGTAAAATGGCCAAAATCATACGTTGCAAATTGCAAGTCCAAAATGATAAATTTTAGTACCATTTCGAATTTTATAGCTAGGTAGTGGCGGATCCAGGTTGTCCGGGGGGAGAGGAGGTACCAAGGAGGCAGCAAAAACTAAAACAATTTTTTTGCCATTTTTTATAAATGTAAACTCTGAAGTGAAAATTTTTGGAAAATATAGTAATTTTTGTGAAAATTTGATAACTCGCAGTCATATCCAGTGCATCTACTCCACAGTCTTAAAAAAAAAATCTTAAATAAAAAAAAACACTCAACTGCTAAATTTACTTGTAAGTACTAGTCGCAATTGAGTATAAAATATAGCAGAGTACGATTAAATAACTAAGCAGGTCGTGAGTAAATAATAACAGTTTTATTAATGTAAAATAGCGTTACAAAACAATACGACGTACGCGGTCTATCAGAAGAGCTGTTTGAAAACGACTACTGCCTCTAGCGGCAATATCCTAAGCTAAGCACAACCATATACATATGAGTTAAACACTAGTGCCTATTTCTACTCATATAAGTATTACTTATCTTATTCATTATCTCTAACACCCCCCTGCAATTCTGTGTTACTGCGTTTAAATACTATTCCTGCGCTTCCTAAAAACTAAATCCTAGTTTCTTAAATTAAAAGAACTAATGTGACAACTTAACAACATTTAGTAATTCTCTAAAATATTTAAACTTTGTACCCGCCAATGGCTTTGTAGTTGATGTGTACTAACATATTTCAAAATAATTTTACCATGATGTAAACAATCTCTGACAAAGTAATACTTAATGTCAATATGTTTAGTTCTTTTAATTTCTAGAGTTGAGGCCATCTTAATGCATGATTGATTATCCTCATAGTCACTTAGTCACATTAAGAATCTCTGCAATCATTTGTGCCAAAAATAAATTTTCTGTAACACAACTTGTCAAAGCAATGTATTCAGTCATTTGCAGTTTGTTTCAAATATTTTAAAACAATTTTCAAATAAATCCAATGTGATTCATTGTAGCAATTTTGAAACTGGCTGAAAAACGAAACGCTAAAACTTAAGTCTGGTCTACTTCTTAACATAATATACATTAGGCAGCAAATAAGCTCTTTGTAAGGAAAATTATCATTTTTGTTTTATTTTCATTATTCAAAATTTCCTGAATTTTAGGTTGTAGCGGCACATCAGAATCTTTGCATTCATTCATATTAAATTTCTTTAAAACCTTTTTGATCAAACTTGTTTGAGTTATAAAGAGCTCATTGTCATTTCTTTTCTCAATTTCGAGTCCTAAAAATGTCAACTTTTTGTTGGTGTATTCTTTAATCTTAAATTTTTGACTTAAACACTTTTTGATCAACTCAAGATCCTGTAGGCTTTTAGAAAACAAAATAACATCATCAACATACATCAACAAATAAGTTCCATTTTTAAAATAGAAACATGGATCGTTTATGGAGCGCTGGAAACCTAGTGAAATTAAAGATACATGAAAAACAGAGTTCCAACACCTAGGAGCTTGTTTTAGCTCATACAAGGATTTAATTAATTTACATACCAGATTTGGGTTGGTACCTTCTAATCCTTCAGGCTGATAGGTGTACACTGGTTCATCCAATGTTCCATACAAGAATGCTGACTTAACATCTAACTGCATCACGTGATAATCATCTTGCACATACAAAGATAACAAAACACGAATGGTCACCATTCTGGCGACAAGCGCATAACATCTTGACTTAAAACACTTTGACGAAATCCAACAAGCAACTTGCCTTTTTCACGATTTCACCATTCACTTCTTTTTCTTCCTCTTTAATTGCTTTTTGCCATCCTTTATCTTCGTTAGCTTCCTGGTATGACTGTGGTACTTCTGAGGGTAAATTTCCAGCTGACAGAGCTGTAATCATATTTACCTCGTCATCTTCTCTCTCTGTTTCATAGTCATGCAAATATTAGGGTTTTTTTACTATTCTTTGACTTTTTCTACCTTTATTTTCTACATTTTCCTTGTTTTAGGTAGTTCCTGTGTCTTTCTTGGTGTACTTTGAGTTTTGTTATTTTCTTCCTCATTTTCTGAGTCACTATTTTCCTCAATTTCCACTTTATCAAATGGTGGGTTTCTCCTGAGTCTACTACAAACTTTATTTCATCTAATTCATAACTTTCAAGAACCTCTTGAATTCCAGTTAAAAAGCTTATTCCTTGTTTTTCTGAACACTCGTCTTTTTGTTCATTGTCTTGTGACATATTCGCACGACCACCATGGTTTGCATATCCACCTCTAAAGTATCCTCTTTTGTTCTTGTTTTTGGGACAATCTCTTCTAAAGTGACCAGGTTCCCCAAAGGAATAACACCTGTATGAGAAGTTTCCATTTGAGTTTCCACTTGTGTATCCAGTACTGTTTCCTGGATTTTGACTTGTTTGGCTGGAGGTTTGGCCAGGTTTCCTTTGATAGTTCTTGTTTTTAAAACCAGAAAAAGCAACATTCCTTTTTTCTGTCTGTTCATTTTTGTATTTCCTTGATTCTTTCATTAAAAGTTTATTTTTCACACAATCTAGGGTTATCTTTGTTTGTTCAAATTCTGTGGAGAAAATATTGAGTGAGTTTTCCTCGGTAAAATTTATGCTTCTAAGTTTTCTTTGTAACTGAACCTGAACATTTATGCCCTTCTTAATGTAGGTTGATTCAAGTGATTGCATTATTTCCTTTGCAGTTACCTCAGACCTAATTGTTTCTAACATGTTGTCATTTAAGCAGTTTAATATGACATTTTTAGCTTTTGCGTCGTTCTGTTTAAAAATGGCAAGCTCTGCCTCTGTTGCCGGTGTGTCCTGTGTCAGGACTTCAAGTACTCCTGCCTGTTCCATGAGTAACTTAACCAGGTACGACCAATTTGAAAAGTTTCCAAACAATGTAATTATGCTTGAAGCCATAATTCTTTTTCGACGACTTTACTTTCCACGTTACTATTTCTGTGCACCGTTTACTTTCCACGTTACTATTTCCGTATACCGTTTACTTTCCACGTTACTATTTCCGTGTACCGTTTACTTTCCACGTTACTTCTGACCACGTAACTTACACCACGTACTTAATTCCGCTGATAATTTTCCGCATCTGCTTAGATTTTGTTGTTCCGCGTTCCAAGATTGTGACGCCAACGTAACCTCAAATGCAAATTCACTTTTCGGCTTTGATTTTCACTGTTTCTCGGAGTCTTTTCGCGTTTTCTGGGCACTCATAACCTATAGCAGAGTACGATTAAATAACTAAGCAGGTCGTGAGTAATTAATAAAAAAAATAATAAACAATATGACGTTTACGCGGTCTATCAGAAGAGCTGTTCGAAAATGACTACTGCCTCTAGTGGCAATATTCTAAACTAAGCACAACCATATACATATGAGTTAAACACTAATGCCTATTTCTACTCATATAAGTATTACCTAGTCATGATAAACACAGAAGTGTCAATATCTTTAACACAAAATTATTAGGTATACCTATAATGTACGACATGCTTCAACTTTTAGTTTTGATGTCCAAAGCGCACTTACGAAATTATAAAGTTTTGTATTTTCTTGAATTAGGTTATTGGGTAATTTTGTACCCAACTGCGCCTAGTAGTTACAAGTCAATTTAGCAGTTGGATGTTTTTTTATTAATTTTTTTTTTATTTCCAACTTTTAGGTTTAATTCTAATTCAGCCTTATAACAAGCACTATGCATTTACAATTCATTTAGCTTTACCTAAAAAGTACGTGTAGATTTTCTACAGACGCGAACAGTGTTACCTTCCATTAAGTGATGGTGGGGGAGGAGAGAGGTAGAAGGGAACTAGTAAAATTGTGCAGAAAAAATCTTCAAGCGTGTGCCGGAAGAATTTTTGAAATTCCTCTAAATTTGTGAAAGGTATAGCTACAACTATTACTAGTAAGCAGGCTGGGAAGAAGAGAGGGAGAGGAAAGGGGAAACTAGAAAAATGATGTTGGGAAAGAGTTGTTTAGGCCTGTGCAGAAAGAATTTTTAAAATCGCTCTATATTTGTGAAAGGTATAGCTACAACTATTACTAATACGGAGGTAGGGGGGAAATTAATGATAATCATATATTTATATAGGGTGGGGGGAATGACAGGAGGGTAGATGGGTGGGAGCAGGGAGGACTGCAAAGTAACTACAGCAAATTAAAGGGCATTTGCAATGGGTAATCAGGAATTTTAATAAAATCGCCTGAAATTTAGATAATTTGTATGCCTTAAAGCATACATCATGTGATAAAATGGCGTCTGAAGACCGCCATGTTGATTCCTGTTTAAAAAAATATAGCCTATAGCACCTTCGTGATCAGTAGCAATTCAACGACATCCTTTTTTGTTAAAATCGGTTCAGCCGTTTAGTCTCTAGCGTGACACAAACCTATTTACTTACATACATGTTATATTAAAAATATGCGTAGGTGTATTTACTTAATGCGTAGTTTCTAGAATAAGTTAAGACGTAATACCATAATTGCACAATATTGCTATTGTTTTCAAGATCATATAAAAGTCATTTGATAAACATGTTTACTTCCATATTCTTCGGGAACCCACGCGAAGCTGTGTCAGCACTCTTGTAACTATAAGTAGGCTAGCAGGTAAACAACGTTTTTTAGGTTTGACTTAGCATCTAAACGGTTCACATCTAACTTTAAAGTTGTCTTATTTGTAAAAGTGACTAAATAAAATAAAGTTATTTTTTTAAAAAAGAGTTTTATTAAGCTCGCATCTAAAATTGGCGCAGTCGTGCGGATTTTTTTGAACACGTCGTACTCTAAAGTCGCGTGGTGAAGTTCTAACTTCTTTACGAAAAATAAAGGACATACGTGCTAAAAAAAGTGCTAAAAATCAAGAACATTGTATAAAAAACTGGTCTCCAGTCTCCATTCGTGGATATACATCGTTCCTGAACAGAAGTGACTCGAAGAAAATAAAAGAAGAAAAATTACCAGTATAAACTGAACAAAGTAAACGAAACATTCAACACTGAAGACTTAAATTGTTGTGTGTGAGCAAGGAGTTGAACCCAGCCTTTGGAAGTGGCTACGAATTTTCTATTGGAACTTCGTGAGACGCCCGGAATTGAACCCAGCTTCTGAGGGTTGCTGCGCAACAAAGTCCTTCAGCAGATTGAATCAAATAAGAAAAAAGAAGAAAGAAGAAGAAACAAATGAAGACAACACTTTCTATGTAAGCAACTTTATTATTATTTCCTTTAATTATTGTTATTTTTTTTTGAACTTGCTGTCAACCTCCGTGTGTGTACACGTAAAACTATTATTTAATTTTATAAATAATTAAGTTTCAATTTAAAACATCTTATTTTATATTTATTAAGTTTTAAAAATACTTTAAAAAATGTCAAATCCAGATAATATTAATCAAAATCAAGCTCCAACAACAACAACAATTGAACCTTATAAACTTTCCGAAATATTTTCGTTACTACCAGAATATGATGGTAACCCTATTAATCTTAATACCTTTATAAATGCGTGCGATCTGGCGTACCAAATGTGTGTTCCAACACAAAGATCATTTTTAATTGTCAAAATTAAAAATCAATTACGCGGAGAAGCCTCTAGATTAATTAACTCGCAAGACTTAGATACATGGGCACAAATTAAACGAATGCTTCTTGCCCATTACGCGGATCAAAGAGATTTGTCAGCTTTGACTCAAGATCTCCAAAAATTATTTCAATTACCAAACGAAAGTCCTTTAATTTTTATTTCAAGACTTCAAGTCCATATTGCTAAAATAAATGCTGCAATTAATAAACAGGACTTAACAAATATTGAAAAACAAGCTCAAGGTACACTAATCGAAACAATGATTTTAAATACTTTATTAACAGGCTTAGATAAAGACTTAAGCTTAGTCGTAAGAGCAAGTAAACCTGCAACATTTTTAGAAGCAGTTTCTTGTGTTAAATCTGAACTTCAATTTGAATATTTTCAAAAACAAAGACTTCATAAATTGCAATTTTCTCAAAAATTAAAACCTAGTCAACAAAAAATTTGTTCTTTTTGCAAAAGATCGGGACATTTAATACATGAGTGTAGAACGAAACAAAATAGTAGAACTATTCAAAATTACATACCAAACTTTAATCCGACTTTACCTTCCACGTCAAATTATAGACAAACTCAAACTTTCACCCCAAATTATAGACAAAATCAACCTTCCACGTCAAATTTTAAACAAAACCAACCTTCCACGTCAAACTATCGACCAAATCAATCACCAACATCTAACAATTATAGACCAAATAATCAAGGAAATTATTTTAGGTCTCAATCAAATAATAATCCTCAATCAAACAATAATCAAAGATCAAATTTTCAAAATAAACCTATGCATTTTATGGAAAATGTAGAAAATGGAACTCAAGATTTTGAAGATACTTATTATCAAAATCAAACTAATGATTTTTCTAATGATCAAAATCTTTATGATAATAATTTTGAACAATATGAAGATGTTTCTTTTGAACAAGAATATGAATCTAATAATGAACAAAATGTAAATTTTCGAAGACAAGCCTCGGAAATCGATCAAACGTTAATAAATTTTCAAACTATGTTAATACAGAACGAACACGATCAAGCGAACCAAACTCAAAACAAGTTCATGTAAAACATCAAATTTTAACTTTTTCAAGTAATCTTTATTATTTTACAGACATTACACAAAAATTTAAAATTTTAGTTGATACAGGTGCTAGTTGTTCTGTTTTTAAACCAAAAACATGTGAGCAATATTTACAAAGATTTCCTGAAAATGTAACTGTCAAAGGCATTTCAAATGAACCAATTTCAATTAACGAATCAGTTTTAATTCCTTTTACTTTGAAAGATCCTTTTAAAGTACTAGTTTGTGATCTTGACATAGGATTTGATGGACTAGTAGGATCAGATTTTTTAAAACATTATAATTGCATTATTGACTATCAAAATAATAAATTGATTACCAATTTTAAAACAGTTCCTTTATATAGAACTAACCCAGAACAAAAAGACTTTACTGTAAATAATGAACCAATAAAAAATATAATACAAATAGAAGGAAGAACAGAAAGAGCTTTTAAATTAAAAACAGATAAATTAAAAAATACAGAAGTTATTTTACTAGCTCAACAAAAAGACAAATGTTACATTCCTAATTGCATTGTTAAAATAAATGAAAAAGGAGAATTTTGTACAACAATTATTAATGCCTATGCAACTACTAAAACGATAAATTTTGATAATTTTGAATTTGAAAATTTACCTAGCAACTCAAAAACAACTGAAGTATGTTTTAATCTAAAAGAAAATAAACCAATAATAAGAGAACATGTAATACCAAAGCAATTAAGATTAGATCACTTAAATGACGAAGAAAAAGAAATCATAACATCACTTTGTCTAGATTTTTCGGATATATTTTACTTAGAAGGAGATAATTTAACTTTTACAAGCGAAATTAAACACTCCATTCACACCAAAGAAACCAAACCAATTTTTACAAAGTCCTATCGATATCCTCAAGTACATAAACAGGAAGTAAAAAGTTAAGTTTCAAAAATGTTAGAACAAGGAATAATTCAACATTCTGTTTCTCCATGGTCCTCTCCAGTATGGGTAGTACCAAAGAAATTAGATGCTTCAGGGAAACAAAAGTGGAGAGTTGTAATTGATTACAGAAAGTTAAATGAAGTTACAATTGATGATAAATATCCTTTGCCAATGATATCAGATTTACTTGATCAATTAGGACATTGTGAATACTTTTCAACTTTAGATCTTGCATCAGGATTCCACCAAATTGAGGTATATCCTAAAGATACTCAAAAAACAGCTTTTTCAGTTGAAAACGGTCATTATGAATACATTCGAATGCCGTTTGGACTTAAAAATGCTCCATCAACATTTCAAAGAGTTATGGACAATATTTTACTTGGTATCCAAAACGAAAGATATTTGGTATACATGGACGATATTATTATTTATTCAGATACAATTAATGAACATGTCAAAAGACTAAAAGAAGTTTTTTCTAGATTAAGAAAAGCAAATTTAAAGATTCAACCAGATAAGTGTGAATTCCTACGAAAAGAGGTTGCATATCTAGGTCACATAATAACAGATAAAGGTGTAAAACCTAATCCAAATAAAATTTCAGCTTTGAAAAATTTTCCAGAACCCAAAAATCAAAGAGAAATTAAAGGTTTCCTAGGATTAGCAGGATATTATCGACGATTTATCCAAGATTTTGCCAAAATTTCTAAACCATTAACTAAATTATTACAAAAAGATCAACCATTTGTTTTTGACGCAACTTGTAAAGAATCTTTTGAAAAATTAAAAAATATTTTGACAACCAGTCCAATTTTGATTTATCCTAATTTTAATGAACCTTTTCTTTTAACAACTGATGCCAGTGGTTATTCAATAGGATCTGTGTTATCTCAAGGACCAATAGGAAAAGATTTGCCTATTGCATATGCCTCAAGAACGTTAAATAATACGGAACAAAAATATTCTGTCATTGAAAGAGAACTTTTAGCCATTGTATGATCAGTCAAACACTTCAGACCATATTTATACGGAAGAAAATTTAAATTAATCACGGACCATCGTCCTTTAACTTGGTTATTCTCAATTAAAGATCCTGGAAGTCGTTTAGCCAGATGGAGATTAAAACTGGAAGAATATGATAATGAAATAATCTATAAACCAGGAAAAATTAACAAAAATGCAGATGCCCTTTCTAGAATAAGAATTGAAGAAAACATAAACAAAATATATCACTCAGTAATGTTTCAAAAGCAAATTAATGAAGAAAATATTAAAATTTTATATGGAAACTTATTTGATGCACCTCAAAATTTTTCATTAGCACATTGTGTATCAAAAGATTTAAAAATGAAAAAGGGAATTGCAAAAGAGTTCAAAGAAAGATTTGATAATGTAGATTATTTAAAAGAACAAAATAAACAAATTGGTGAAATAGCAACTTTACAACTATCCAATAGAACTATTTACTATTTAGTTACAAAAGAATTATACTATCAAAAGCCAACATATGATACAATTTATCAAATTTTGCAAAACCTAAAAAATATTTTTCTGCAAAATAACGAGAAATATTTAGCTATACCCAAAATAGCATGTGGTTTAGACTCACTCGATTGGAACATTATATTGGCAATGATTAAATCAACCTTTCAATCAACTGATATACAAATAAATATTTATATTTTACCAGATAAAAGATCTGCTTTAATTAATGCCCTTACAGAAGATGAAAATTCCAATGAATCAGAAAATATAGTTGAAGATGAACTAGCTTTAATGTCTCCTCAAACTTTGGAAAATGAATTTAAGAGATTTCACAATTTATATCAAACAACATCATTAATTGATTATTCAAAGATTAGATATACAAATGATCAACTATTGGATAAAAAACACAAAAATATTATAACCATTTTTCAACAAGATAACTTAAAAGAAAAACATCATACTATAATAAGTGACATATTAGATGAAGAACTTAACTTTGATTTAAATAAAATTAATATTTGTTCTTCAAAAACAGTTAATAAACGAAAGTATTTTATAATTCCAGTACCGTATGTTGAGGAAGAAGCCAATTTAACTCTTTTCAAAATTTTATGTAGATGTCAAAATGACATTGATATCTCCAAAACATTCTATGTTGAAAATAATGTAGATTTACCAATTTTAGAAATGCTCTGTTTTGTCTTTGCTGAAAAGGATTTAAATTTAGTAATTTGTCAAGATATAGTTACTGAGCCAGTAGAAGATCAAAGACAAATAATAATTGATCAATATCATTCCGGAAAAAAGAATTTTCATAGGGGAATTAATGAAACAATTAGGAGAATTAAAGAAAAATATAATTGGAAAAATTTAACCAAAGATGTTGAAAAATTTATAAACCAATGTGAAATATGTCAAAGAAATAAAATTTTAAGAAAAAATTTGGACAATCCACTTGTGATTACTGAAACTCCAAAAACACCATTTGAAAGAATTAATCTAGATATTTTAGAAATTCCAGAAAGAAATTTGGTTTTAACAATAAGAGACGAATTGACAAAATTCATTCAAGCTTATCCATTAAATGATAAAACTGCAAAATCAATTGTTAATACACTATTATTATTTTTTCAACATTATGGAACTCCTTTAAGAATCCATACGGATTTAGGTAGAGAATTTAATAATCAGCTTTTAAAAGACTTGTGTAAGATGTACGATATCAAACTAACTTTTTCAAGTACAGGACATCCACAATCAAATGGAAGTTTAGAAAGATTTCATGCAACATTATTAGAAATGATCAGAGTTTGTAAAACAGAAAGTCCTGAAGAACATCCACTACAATTGTTACCATTTACTGTCATTTGTTATAACAATTCAACATGTAAAACTCATGGATTTACACCGTACGAGTTAGTTTTTGGACATACAGCAGCAAGACCTCCAGAAACTCTTTACAATGAAGAAGAACTTATTTGCAAATATATCAGAGATTTAAATGCAAGGATCAAACATTATTATCGTATAGCTAGATCAAGAACAAAACTGTCAAAACAAAAAGCTAAAGAAAGATTCGATAAACACGTAACTCCAAATTATGAATTTAAAGTAGGCGATAGAGTTTTCGTGAAAGAAACTCAAATTACTGGAAAATTATCACCTAAATTTAATGGACCTTTTGAAATTAGAGCAATTTCAAATAATTCTGCAACTGTTTATAATCCAATAACTAAACAAATTTCAAAATATAATTTTGATCTTTTAAAACCTTGTCATAAACCCGATTCAGACTCTGATTCTGACTGAAACTTTTCCTTGTTTCAGATTACTCGTTTTCCTTATCGGATGGGGAAAAGGACAATACAAGATCGATGAAATAAATAATACCGTAGGTGTTTATTTTCATAAAGAACTTAGTATAAAGGTATCAAATGATAAATGGACCTTATTAGTTTATAAAGATATTAAAGCTTTGCAAGATGCTTTTATTAGTAATAATGTTATTTTAGATAGCTTACGCTTAATGCTTCATCAATCAACTGGAAATATTAAAATGATCCACTTAGATATAAGACCACACGTGTCACTTTTATTTCAAATTTCCAATGATATAACCAATAAATTTAATGAAATCTATTCAGACATGCCTTACACACCAAGACGTAAAAGAGGTTTAATAAACGCTCTCGGTACTGTTTGGAAGTATATAACGGGAAATTTAGATGCAGCTGACGGTCAATATTATGAAAATTGTATCAATAAAATTGAAAAAGATGATAAAGAATTGGAAAACTTAATGAAAAATCAAATAAGTGTTACTACGTCAGTAATAAAACAATTTAATGCAACTTTGCGCAAACTTCAAATTGATGAAGAAACTTTCAACTCCAATATAATTGAAATTTCAAAATCAATACATCAGATTCATGATGAAATCGAACTTCTTAATCTTAAATTTTATTTTATTAATCTTTGTGAACAATTATTGGAATCATACACTTATATTCAATCTCAAATAACGGATGTATTAGATTCAATTTCTTTTGCCAGATTAAAAATTATTCATACAAGTATTATCCTTCCTAATGATTTAACTAATGCTTTAAAACAAATTGCCCAAAATTTACATACAAATAATTTACCGGTAGCACCCATGGACGATAGAATTGCAACATACTTAGATATTATTGATTTGAATGCTTATATTACAAATGAAAGACTTGTTTTTGTCTTGGACATACCATTGGTTCGACCAGAATGGTATTCCGTTTTCCGATTGTACCCAATACCAATTTATGATAATCGAACTATGTTACATCATATTTTGCCTGTTAGTAAGAAATATATTGCTAAAGATAACGATGATGATTTCTATTTATCTTTATCAGAAATTGACACTTGTAGGGATTTGGGCTATAAAATGAAAATTTGTAAAAATTTATATCCTCTTCCGATTGATAGCAATTCAATTTGTGAAGCTCAGTTATTAAGAACTCAAAAATTGTTAACTTTTCCAAAAACCTGTGAGTTAGTTTTGATTTTAGCAGAAGATTATAACATTCAAATTTTACAAAATAATGTTTGGCTAATAAGTGTAACAAATCAACTTCCAATTACAATAAAATGTAACACTGATACTATTTCGAAAATTGTAACAAAAAATGTAATTTTGTCTTTAAAACCATATTGTTCAGCTTTTGTAGGATCAACTAAAATCCAAGCCAATTAATTACAAACACTTGATTTAAGTTATAATTATTCAAATTTTATTCAAATTCCTTTCAATTGTTGTGAAAAATATCCAGAAAAACTTAGAAATCTTCCTAGATTAAAACCTTTAAAAATAACAAAACTAAATTTGGAAGATTTGGAAATTGCTAAACATAAATTAGATCAATATGCAAATGAATTGGATGATTTAATCAATGAACCTGAAATTGAAAAATATCATTCATGGCTTACATATCTTGTATTGGCTTTGATTATGGTTTTAGTTTTAATTTACTTTTATTGTAAATGTAAAAATCGAAGAGCTAAAAATGTACGTATAGGCATCGAAAATAATACTGATAACAATGATTTTCCACCATCACCAAATATATCAAGTTTATCAAGTTTAGGCAAAAGATTTTCAATAGCTAGGCGTAGGCCATCAATAAGGCTTACAGAGCCAATCGAAGAAGATATTGAATTAAATACTAATGTTTTAAGAAAATCTTATGTTTAATTGTATTTTGTAATTTTAGGAATTTTAAATTTTGTTAGTAAAAGTTACTGCATTGTATAGCACTAACTTTTTAAATTGCGAGGGAGTTGTTATATTAAAAATATGCGTAGGTGTATTTACTTAATGCGTAGTTTCTAGAATAAGTTAAGACGTAATACCATAATTGCACAATATTGCTATTGTTTTCAAGATCATATAAAAGTCATTTGATAAACATGTTTACTTCCATATTCTTCGGGAACCCACGCGAAGCTGTGTCAGCACTCTTGTAACTATAAGTAGGCTAGCAGGTAAACAACGTTTTTTAGGTTTGACTTAGCATCTAAACGGTTCACATCTAACTTTAAAGTTGTCTTATTTGTAAAAGTGACTAAATAAAATAAAGTTATTTTTTTAAAAAAGAGTTTTATTAAGCTCGCATCTAAAATACATATACAACAATCGAAAAATATTACCCTTCCTTTCGCCAAGCTGCAGTTGTGTAAAAAGTAAAATGCTTAGACAATATCATATAAAAATTCTTTTTAAATACTATTGGGTACTTTTTTTAAAATCTTAATTAAATAGCGCACAAAGAAAATAATTATATTTAAAATTCAACCTTTAAAAAATTAGGCCGCAATAAATGTATGAGATGTTTATATCATTTCATCTTATGAATGTAAAATGCTGACTTATATTTCGCTCCTCCATAGTAGTTAAAACACACACAGTTTTGAACTTGTGCTTGAAAACCCCTTAGTTTTATACTTAATCAAAATCGCTAAGAAATGCAACTGTTATACTAAATAGAGGTAAACAAATAAATTGCCCCGGAAAAATTTCGATACAAAATAAATTAAAAAAAAAACTATTGACCATTTTTATAGTTTAGATATTTCTTATCACATTGCCGTTCACAAAATCCTAAAAAGCGTACCCGTGAATAATATTTATTTGCTACAGGATGGCCCATTGTGTGACGTTAGCCACAAATGGCGCTAGCACTTTAAAATGTATTTACTTTACTACCAAAGTAAAGACAATATTTTTGATGCAAATGCAGTAAACAACTGGCGGCATTGCACAATACATCTGTTTTTTTTACCCCCTCAAAAGTTGCATTTCGGTTTGGAATTTAAAGATACTGCTCCTACATCCCACTTTAGAAGCCTTGTATATTAACCACGATAATTTTATTTTGCTCTTTTTGATGTTTTTTATTTACCTATTTTTCTATTTAACTAAACAGTCATAATTTTAATAATAAAAAACAGCTAAAAAGTCCTGGAAAATATTTGAAAAATTTGGTTTAGAAAAACTTCGAAATTTTCCGAATACCAGCCATAATAACAAATTAAAATCTTTTTCTTGCTTTTCAATTTCATTTCATAAACGTTTTACTACGTATTTTAAAATTAGCTTTTTTATAACAAGCTATTTTATAAATCTTATTAATATAAAATAAACATTAACAGTGACGGATCCAGGATGTCCGGAGGGGAGGGACCAAGATTTTTTTTTATTATATTTAATAAGTCTGAACTCTGAACCTATGATCAGATGAAAATAAAATAAAAAGTTTAATAAAAGTTAAGTAATCTTTGTGAAATAAAATAAAACAATATTGACTTTAATTTAAACAAACAAGTTTTTTGTTAAATTTAAGTTAAGAATTTATTGCCGCTTAAAAACGGTGTTTTTACTAGGGCCGCCGGGGCCCCGGTTACTGCCCCGGTTTGTCCAACGATAGCTACCCCACTGCCCAATACGTATAAAATGTATTATTGAACCCCTTCAAAATGTCTCGAAAAAGTATTAAAAAAACTTTCCAAGTGCCTGGCTAATGTTCTACAAACTCACACAAATATCTCAGGAATATTGGTCATATTTGTTATAGACCGTGAATGCTCCGAACCCGAACAAATACCATTTGGCAGCGTACAAGCTAGTGGAAAATTGTTTGGTGCTCGCGCGACGTACTCCTGCCAACATGGCTACCATGTTGTTGGATTGCAGAGCAGAAATTGCCAAGGGGATGGGCAATGGGCTGGACAAGCTCCCGCTTGTAAACAAAACAGTAAGTTCTTTATTTGAAACTCGTAGACAATGATTGAGTAGAAACACAATTTCGGACTTCCATTTTCTTGATCTATTTTCAACACGACATTTCGGATAGTAAGTATGTCTTACCATTTTCAAGTCTAAATAAATAATCCAGTCCACAGACTTTTGCTTATACTGCTTGATGTGCAGTCAGGTGTGAGGGTCCGCCCTCTTTTTTAATTATAAGAGGCTTGTTTTCCTTGGTATGTCTTTGTTGACTGAAAACTTCTTTATTCTGCATTATAAATGCGGCTTTAGTAAACTTTCGTTTTTGCCAATGCGACTTCTTATGCAAAACTTTAGCCTCAGACTTGAATCCTCTGATCATTTGACCATGCATAATCTGCTAAACTGGATTTTCCGCATATACGAATATTACGTATATGATTTTTCGATATTCCCTTATTGGGTACTTTTTAAATGTTCATTTACTTATAACCTAAAGGGAGCATTTAGTTTTACCTACATATGATTTACCATACTCACACGGGATTTAGTAAATATATTCCTTATTATTTGAGGCATCTTCTGGTTTTGTTTTAGTTTCAAATCTCCTTATCGTATTTGCCGATGAAAATACTGTTTTTATATTATTGTGTTTAGCTATTCGCCTTATGCTTTCTGAAATCTCTTGATTGGGAAAAGCTCTTAAATAATAAAATTTGGTGATTACTAGCGCAGAGTTTTTAAAGTTTCAGTAGCTAAAAAGTGAGCGACGTACAGACAGACCAACAACTATACCTACATGTACAGTTGAACCTCTATAACTCGAACTCAAAGGGACAGCCAAAACAGTTCGAGTTATGGAGAGTTCGAGTTATAAAAATTCGAGTTAGGAGAGGTTAAAATACATGTAAAAAGTGAAGGGACCACACGAGTTATAGAGAGGTTCGGGTTATAGAGGTTCGAGTTAGGGATGTTCGACTGTATTTGAAATATATTATTTGCCCCGATAAAGTATAACATCCACTGGTGAGCCTGCTCTTTAGAGGTGTTGAAAAAGTAACTATTCGTTACTCGAGTACTCGTTACTCGACAAATAACGGAGTAACGAATACCGATCCGAAAATTAAACGTTTACTTTCGTTACTTTGATTCCTTAGATTATTTTAATATTCAGTAAGCCAAACTTTTTGTATATTTTTAGAGTTCTCGTCTAAGATTGTTATGTTTGTCTCTAATTTTATTTACTTTTAGATTTTAAGTATGTATTTCTTTGTATGTAAAGCGTTAGATTTTTAAAACAAAGTTTTACACAGAACAGTTCCTACGTAATTCCTACCTTTATTTTTTATTTTAGCCCACATTTTGAAAATTTCAATTGAATGTTTCCATAATATCAACAACAAAATATACCCACAAGTAAATGATCTTCGAATTAACAACAGTCCGAGAATTTTGCACTAATTGTATGATTGAATTGAATTCAGTTACAGGAATCAAAGTAACGATAGTAACGAATATACAAAATGATTACTTAGTAGTCGAGTAACGATTAGTAACGAGTATTCAAAAGTAACGAAAAACAACCCCTCTACTACTAAAAAATTATGGCATTTTTTAAATTATCGGAAAATCTACATATAATGAAAGATTTCAAAAAACTAGATGTCCGAAGTCATTTATATGGAATATTAATAAAAGTTAGTGGATTATTAAATTGAGAATTGATTAGATTTGGTTTGTTTTTAATTTTAAAGTGTAAACTGTTTACACTTGAATATGACTAGAGATACTTACTAACCGAAATATCGTGTTTAAAATAAATAAAGAAAATGGGGGTCCCAAATTTCCTTTCTACTCAATCATTGTCTCTGATTTCAAACACGCATATTCTTAAAAACTTTGCGCCTACGCACTAAATGTCAATTTGGTAGCAGCAAAAGCTCATTAATAAAACCTTAAAAATAACGAAATGAAAATAGTAAATATTAGTAAGCGCCTTATTTTCAGTCGTTTGAAAAATGTGTTTAAAAGTAAATTGCAACATGCTCCTACGAATCGCATGCTTGAGTTAGTTATTCCGACGCCTAAAAAATTTTGAGCACTTTTTTACTTTCAATAATTTTCGCAGAGGAAAAAGTTGAGCGTCTTGGAAAAATAAAGCTATTCACGAAAATTTTGCCTGTTTGTCATCGTTTAAAAAATAGACGGGTAAGCGGTATACTGTAGACTAATTTTTGCGCAAAATCATAGTTCTCAATTAATTAATGTCGACTGTAATCAGTGGCGGACTGGCCTTTTAAGACCCAGATTGCAAAGCCTTAAAAGAACCCAGTACATTAGGAGAGACTAGCTACATAGAAATAGAAATTGACAAAAAACGTTTATCAAACTAACTAACTAACTAACTAATAATTGAGGTCCGCCATTTCTTTACAGATTGAGAAGGGCATGATTTGAAAGGCCATTCAAATAAACTCTAATCCCAATTAAAGATATTTGACAGAGCGTTACTGCTTATTTTCCTCTCTGACCTCTGTGGATTGTGGCTTATACTACGCTTGTAAAGTCACTGCGTTCTGAATCCTGAATACGCAGTTTTCGTGATCCAGTGACCTTATATACTTGTTCACCATAACAACCTATATTTTATACTAAAATCTGGCCAAAATTATGTCATGTTTAGCAAACACTTATGTTTGCATAAATCGACTGATATACTCCAGTTAATAAGAAAAACACACAGTTTTTGCAAACTGCTTATTTAACGTTTTTAAAGCGCAGTTTTGAAATTTTGTAAATAAGAAAAAAAAATTTTGACCAGATATTCATAGCAATTTAATAAAAATAATTAAATAATAAGTATTTCTAAATTCAAAAACCATTAGATTTTCTTAAGTAAGAAATTTTTAAAAAAATCGCATTATAACATTCCATTATGAAGAATAAAGAAAAAAGAAGTAAGAACTCTCCGGAACCAATTTTTACAAAGTCATTAACAAAAAAATTATTATTTCAATTTTTATGCTTAGAAGAAATATGAACTTAAGTAGGACTAATCTTACAAGTACAACAAAACTTTAATTATTTTTTGTACTGTATAATTAAAAAAAGGTTTTTTTTTATATATTTATTTAAACTCTTTGTTACCATGTTGTTACCTGATGGCCCTTTTTATAAATTGATTATATTATACGTACTTGTCTCTGATCAATCCATAATAGAAATAAAAATTGTCACCGCATTCAAAAATTTTGCAAAATATACAAATTTTTTGCAAAATATACAATGTCTAAGTATAGCAGCCACCCGGTTCTGATCATAAATGCAAAAAACGGACACCTGTTTTTTATCTCCATATTTTTATTTATTAATCAACAAAAAATTGTTTTAATACGCTAATATTTAATAATTGGACTTTTAGCAAGGCTTTATTATAAAATACCGCTATGTGCAACGTTCGGTGTGGCCTGTCCTTTAATTACGTAACGCTCTATGAGGGGAGGGGGGATTTGACCTTGCGTTACAATTAATGTTTTTTTATTGTGTTTTTTCTTGAAAATGCGTTACGAGGGGGAAGGGGGTCAAAAATCTTGAATTAAGGACGTTTCCTAAGCACTAATTGTTTTTATATCTCCATGATCTGCTATCGCATACCAACAGCCCCAGTTTGCATTTGATCGTAGTCTCCAAAAATTAAAGTATGTTTTACCCACTGCATATTTAAAAACATTTTTTTATAGTTTATTGCTTATCTCCACCAACAATCGACCACGCTCGGCACAATGCTTTGGCAGAACAGGCCACATTTGATCTAGACTCGACATTGCAGTACTACTGTCACACGGGTTACGTGACCAACGGATTCCCCCGAGCAAAATGTCTGGCTATCGACGGCCAGGCATCTTGGTATGGACCAGATATTTCTTGTGAACGTAAGTATCGAAGTCTTTTAATGATCATTTTTCTCTGTAATATATCCGTGGTTGATATAAGTGAAAACCGTAAACAACCATCTATTTTGAATTGGAAGGGTATTTCCTTTTATTTTCTTTGCACATACATGAGGAAGAACTAATAATTGGGAGTAATTGCAAAATGTAATTCTTTTACCACGGCCGCGGCCGGCGCGGCGCGACTCACAGTGCAAAATTTTACATTCCAGCTGGAATTATTTACCTTAGAAAAAAGCTGTATTTATTTTAGACAGTAAACAGATAATTTTTATTGGTAGGTACTTTTATCTTTTTCAAAAACAATACTCATTGGATACTTTTAACTTTTTTAGATAATGTTAAAAAATATGGATATGGATGTTTTTTAAACCTCACAGAGATTTTATCGTGATCTCTGTTTGGGTATACGTTGGTACCTGACTATCCGACTATTATGTCTATGTATCTACACTGTGTCTAATTTAAAACTTTCCACCCGGGATTGCTCGAGAACTGCTGAAAAATTTTAAAAATGCCGATACACGTCGATTTTGTTTCTGAGGGGGACATTTTTTGGCTTGAAATTTTTGTAGCACGAACCCCCTTCGAGGGGTATACTCTACCCCTATATTTTGAATAAGGAAAGTGTGTAACAACTGTGTAAAAAATTCGAAAATCCATCGATTAGTTTCTAAGATATTTGCTTTCAAATTTTTATATTTAAAATGGAATAATAAAATAAAAATTAAATCCGAAAAATAATAAAATTCTAATTAAATTTTTATTTTATTAGTCCATGTTAAATTTGAAAGTTTCAAGGCAATTATCTTAAAAACTAATGGATAGATTTTTGAAATTTTTGGTTGTAAGGACATTCAAAAGGTCTTCAAAACAAGGTATCACTAGACCCACTCTCCCTATTTAAAATATAGGTGTAAAGTATACCCCTCGATGGTGGTGCGTGCTACAAAAATTTCAAGATAGCCAAAAAGTGTCCCCCTCGCAAACAAAATCGACGTGTCTCGGCATTTTAAAAAATTTTTAGCAGTTCTCAAGAAATTCCGGGTGGAAAGTTTTAAATTAGACACAGTGTATATGTGTATCTATCATTTTGTAGATGACACTAGCTACTAAACTGTTAAATCGATTTACAATTTCTAAAGAAATATAGTTTTTAACCCTACAACGAGGTAAAAGAAGTTTTATAAGAATACTGATAGCTTATTTAGGTTGAAATATTTTAATTTTATTATTTATTATAGTAAGTTGGTCTAGACTGAATTACCCCTCCCAAGATCAGGGCCTGAATACGCCGCTGATCAATTACATACCAAAATTTTGTTTCTGGAAAAAATATTAGTTATTAACTTTCAAAATCGATTTACTTCTAAATATACATTGTGGGATTTATGCTAACTCGATAGTAAACCGGCTTTTAAAACTTACCTTGCATTGGATTTTGAAAATTATCACGATAAGCGTGTACAAAGTGGGGTGGCTTCCAGAGAGCCAAATTTCTTTAGCTTCTCTGCACTTTTTGCGGTTTATCTTATTGAGTTTTCTATATTTCTCGAGGTTTGATTTGTTGTTCCTTCTTTCTGATATATGCTGCAGTATTTCTGAGGTCATCCAATCTTTATTTTTTTCGCTTGTTTGGTATCCTATATGTTGTTATTGTATTTCAGTGACCGGTGTTTTCAATTTTGTCCAGGTTTGCTTTATTTGTAGCGGTTCTGAAGTCATTATTGTCTTTAGTTTATCTAAGTTAATTTGGCTCCTGATGTTATTTTGTTTCATGTGGCTTGGTGAGGTCCCCGTGTACAAACTTCTCGGATGTAGTTGAAAAACGTTTAATCTGAAGTTATTTTCCAACCAAAACTGGGCCAGCCTATTTCCCCGCTTATTTCTTGTTCCTAAACCATAAGGGCCAGTCAGATCCCCTTCACACCCTGATCACCACGTTCCGCTACTGCGCTGGCAGTCCGGTTCCAACAATGAGTAACAGATAGCATGATGGCGCCTCCAGGATCAAAATATTCCGGAGGTAAAATACCCGAGCACTCGGATCTCCGGGCGTCGGGTGATCCTGGGGGTCCTTCATGCAAAGATATTAAAAGAAGACCAAAAACTCAACTCAGAATTGATTTTAGCAATATAAGAGGATTAAGTACCAACATAAATTCAGTTCACCAACATTTTGAAGAACAAAGACCTGACATCCTTGTTCTCACTGAAACTAAAATCAGTTCTGCAACACCTATTGTGAACTATCTTTATCCCGGGTATGACCTACACCACCGATTTCGACATAATTTTGGGATCTGTGTGTACATTAAAAATGACCTTTCATGTCATCGAGAGGAGAAGCTAGAACCAGCGAACCTCGATATCATATGGCTGAAATTCACCTCAAAGTCATCGACCAGGTTCATTTGCTCCCTCTACCGACCACCAAGTAACACCGAGTATCAAAACTTTTTTGCGACATTATCCGAAAACTGTGATAGTATACAGTCTAACTATCCACATGCGGAAATTGTTTTTTTAGGCGATTTCAACGTCCACAATATACCCTGGCTAAAACACCACAACAAAACAGATAATGAAGGCAGGGAAGCAGAAGCTTTTGCCATAAGTTGTGGTCTAACGCAGCTTGTCGATGAACCTACCCGTATCTCAGAAAGGGGTGAATTTGCAGCGCTTTTAGACTTGTTCCTAACTACAAATCTTGACTTGTACCCAATTCAAGTAGATCCCCCACTTGGTTCATCCGATCATAAACTTATACGAACAAAGTGTGAAATGTTCATACCGCCAAGCCAACAATCACACTCGTAAAATGTGGCACTATAAATCGGCAAAATGGAATAACCTTAAACAGTTTTACCTGGATTTTCCATGGCAAGAGGTTTGCTTTAAAACAGCTGATCCCACTATTTGCTGTAATGAAATAACAAAAGTAATCTTATCTGGAATGGATGCATATATCCCACATACAATAAAACGCAGAGCTAATGCAAAACCTTGGTTCAACAGCCAGTGTCAAACGGCTGTACAGAAAAAACACAGAGCATATAACCTTTGGAAACGACAACATACCGCTCAAAACCACACAGAATTTATAGAAGCCAGAAATAGTTGCAAAATTACTATTGACGCCGCCAAAGAAACATACAATCAAAGAATAAAAAACAGGTTGCTGAATTGTCCAAGTAGTTCTAGGTCCTTTTGGTCTCTTGCAAAAGCCGTTGGATCAAACTTCACCAAGTCATCCATACCACCACTTACAGATAAAAATACTCACTTAGCCACAACATCAGAGGAAAAAGCCAATATGCTGGCCAAAATCTTTTCCTCCAACTCAAACCTAACAGTGCCAAATGGAAAAACTCGACCGTTCATTGAAAGGGTTTCCCACAGTATGCCAGAGGTACCCTTTTTTCACAGAGAAATACGAAAATCCCTTAAAAAGTTGGATACAAACAAAGCAATGGGTCCAGATGGCATTCCCGCGATAGTACTCAAAAATTGTGCTAGCGAACTCACCCCAACTTTCGCAAAATTATTCAATTTATCTTATAGGCAAGGAGTATATCCATCATCATGGAAGTCTGCCGCAGTACAGCCCATTCCAAAGAAAGAAAAAAAGACAGATCCGTTAAACTATAGACCAATTGCTCTACTTCCGGTGATATCAAAAGTAATGGAAAGAGTTGTGAACAATCACCTAACCAAGTACTTGGAAAAGTACAAAATTATCAAAGACAAGCAATACGGATTTCGAAAATATAGGTCAACTGGCGATTTACTTACATACGTCACTCACTTATGGCAAAAAGCGATTGAGTTGCGAGGTGAAACAAGAACAATTGCCTTAGATATATCTAAAGCATTCGATAACGTCTGACATGAAAATCTGCTCAACAAGCTCAAAGTAACGGGATTGTCGCCGAGACTTTGCACTTGGTTTGAAAGTTACCTTAAGGATAGATCCATTTATGTTGCACTGGATGGCCGGAACTTCAACTCTTACCAAATAAATGCTGGTGTGCCACAGGGAGCAATCCTTTCGCCAACACTTTTTCTGATTTACATAAATGACCTCATAGATAAAACAGTAAATCCACTTTATTGCTTTGCAGATGATGGCAATGTAGTCTCCTCAGTCATACCACCCACATGTCCATTACCTTACACTAACTGAAATATCACAGATAAATAACGACTTGGAGATAATAGAGGACTGGGGCAACAGAAACCTAGTATAGTTCAACGCGCAGAAAACCCAAGCAGCCCTGTTTTCAAAAAAGACCAGCACCGCTGAGCCAAGCATCATGCTATCTAGAAGTTCTGTCGCATTGCAGAGCCAGTTGAACATCTTAGGAGTCACTGCAGAATCCAACATGTCTTGGCACAGTCACGTGGCAGATATAGCTAAAAGGGCGTCCCAAAAGCTTGGGGTGCTATTTCGTACAAGACATCTGTATACACCAAGCCAACTGCTGACACTCTACAAAGCCCAGATTCGACCAACTATGGAGTACTGCTCACATATATGGAGTGCGGCACCCAAACATATCTTAATGCTTTTGAACACCGTGCAAAAACGAGCTATGAAGCTGATCAATGACCCCGCACTTATCCGTAGCTTGGATAGTCTCGAACATCGAAGAACTGTGGGCGATCTATCTCTCTTCTACAGGTATTATCACGGAAAATGCTCTGAAGATTTGGCACGTATGATCCCCCCGGGAGTAGCACCTAATAGGCGAACACGTCAAACAGACGGTAACCATCAGTTTATTGTCAAAATAGAGGCACCAAGAACCTCATTATATCAGAATCAGAATTCATATCTCTGGAGAACAGCATCGCTGTGGAATAAACTCCCTGCGACAGTTTTCCCTGCAGGTTACAACCTGAACCGTTTCAAAACCAACACACACCAACATTTCCGCGCACTTGCCGCTTCTTGAGCGTGATAGGGATCTCCTTGCGAGTCGCATACCCATAAAAAAAAATTAAGTCGCCTATGATTACAGTGATTTCCCCCTTCTTAGTAAGTCGTAGGTGCATTTACTTGTATGATGTTGTTTGTAGCCTAACTAGGATTACTCGGTCGTTCAGTGGTACAAAGTGGGTTACTGATTTTGCAATATCATTTGTGAGCATAATAGCGACACTATATCTATGTTCGCGGTCTAAGCCACTTAAATAGTATATGCCGCCACCACTTATGTGCTGTACTCCTGCGCCAGGTCATCTAACTTCAACTTCACTGAGGCTTGAAACGTTTTCGTTCTCTGGTTTTCCAGGAGCATAGAGGCTTCATACATTTGTTGTCGCAATTCGTGTCATTCTGTCAAAAATTTTAAATTTTCCATGATTATTATCATTTGACTTTCTAGATAACGGGGGAATTCTTAGAACCCTCTCCCCATTTAAGAGGTGCCCCGAACTGAGGGCCTTTTTTTATAGTCTTTGCCATTTGGATTTATTGAAGAAAAATTGTACAGTGAGAGCTCCGTTTCTTTTCTGTACCGCAGTGTTGAGACCCTTCCGCTGCCCTAGTTCCGCTCTCTACTCTCCAGTGTTTTGCCAATTCGAAGTTTTTCTTTTTCCGCCAAAAACTGGTTATGATAGAACGACTGCCTTCTACCAAGCTGCTTTAATGTTGTACCCTCTGAAGCCGGGTTGCCACTTGTGCCAGGTCTGCCGCTCCAAAGCTCTGCGCTTCCGTCTTCTCTGACAGTGCGGTCTTCATCGTAACCCAGGACTGGGACCCTAACAGGTGTTAACTCCCTGGGTCAGAGAGTACCTGAAGTCGACGGAGGGCAGGGATTGACTTACTTTTACTGATACAGCATCATGCTCTCTACCCGCTACCTATTTAAATGAAATTATACAAGGTGTATTCTTAAGAACCTTATTTTTCAGTCCACTTTCAGTTTTTTCATGAAAATTATAAGAAAAAGTTTTTGGTAGAACGGCCGGAAATTTAACAATTTTTTGAATCAATTAAATTACGCTTTATAACAATGCCTTTTTTAATTTATTGGGTGTGCTGATTTCATCTAAATACATAAAACTTGTACAGTAACCAAGGAAATGGCGGGAATCTGATTTTATTTTATTTATTTAGTGTTTTAATACTATTTTGCCTCCGTTAATTAAACGGCAGCAAAATTCCTGTGTTATTTCTGCGACATTTTAGCTAACTAGGGCAGTATTTAAAAGTTTTCGACATTTTAATTGTTTGTAGCAAGGTCTTGTGGAGCTCCTGCAGATATAGCCCATGGTTGGCACGCTGGTGAATGTTATACATTTGGATGCAGAATTACATATCACTGCGCTGAAAGTTACGAGCTGGTCGGTAAAAATGAAAAATATTGCCAGTCTGACGGATCCTGGACTCCCAAGGAAGTACCTAATTGTGTTCGTAAGTATTATTTTTAGAGCGAAATTGACTGTTTTTAGTTTTAGCGCGTATCAGAAATATTGCAAAAATTTCAAATTTTGTTTTGCTGTTGTCTATTGCGATATCTTGTAAGTAAGCCAGTAAATACATTAATATACCGGCCACCCGACATTTTTTTTTAATTAAAATTTTTGAACTAAACCATCGATATTAATAGGACAAACTGCATTTGGTAGAGAATTAATCTGAGTTAACGCCATTTTAAAATCCAAGTTGACGGACGAAATTAAATTGTACCAATCAAAGATGCTCATTTATTCTTGTATTGCGAACATGTTTTAATTATTTTTTTAAATCAGTAAAAAAGCTGCGTTCTTGCCACGTAAAAAAGGGTTAAATTATTATTTTCAATATACGATTGCCTTGCCAAGCATTTATTTCCTTAAAAATTCATTACTACTAAACCGATTTTGATGAAGTAAAAAACGTTCTGGTGAGAATTGATTGCTTTTTAAAGATCATGATCAAAAATTATCGCCTTCTTAAAATTTAAGATGACAGACAGAATCATACTTAAATCTTTAAAATAGTGTGTTTATTCTTACTACTACTACTACTACTATGTCGGTTTAGAACGTTTTTCTACGTTGTCCGACGCCTATTCTCCACCTCCTTCGATCCTGACAGTCATCTTCTGTCATATTTTTTTGACTCATTGATCTTTTGATTGACTGTTGCCATTCTAGTTTAGGACGCCCTCTTTTTCTGCGCCCTATTGGTTGCCATTCTAGGACCTGCTTTGGTAATCTTTCGTCGTTCATCCGTTGTACATGGCCGTACCATATCAGTTGCCTTTTAGTGATGTCATCCGTTATGCTTCCCTCGATTCCCATTCTTTCTTTTATGATCTCATGTCTTATGTGATCTATTCTAGATATTCTCATTGATCTTCTTATTGCATCCATTTCGACACTTTCCATTTTTATTTTGTATTTTTCTGTTACGCGACAAGTCTCTATTCCATACAACAGCGTGCTTTTCACCATTGTTTCATATATGTTAAATTTTACATTCTTTTTTATTTCTCTGCTCCATAAAATACTGTTAAAACATCCAATAAACTTTTTTGCTTTTGCTATTCTTTTTTCCAATTCTTTACAGTCTGTTCCTGTCTTATCAAAGGTGACACCCAAGTATACATACTCATTGCATGGAGATATTGTTTGTCCATTTTCTAGTACTAACTCACTGTATTCGTTTCCAATACATAAGTACTGTGTCTTGTCCACGTTCACTGTTAATCCCCACTTTTGGTATTCTTTTGTTAACTTTCTCATCATATACTCCATGTCTTCTTTATCATTAGCCACAATTACTTGGTCGTCAACAAACTGTAGTGTGTATATGGTAAATCGGTCGATAAGTTGTATTCCCATGCCGTGCACTTTACGTTTCCAGTTTTTTAGAGCTACTGCGATATATATTTTACAAAGAGACTGTCTTAAGCCTTTTGTTACCAGGAATTCTTTTGAAAGTCGATTTCCAATTTTAATTTTAGATTTTGACCCTTTGTATAGTTCTTTTATCGCTTTTATGTATGTATGATTGATATTAGTTTGCTCTAACACTGTCCATAATTTTTCTACTGGAACGGTATGATATGCTTTTTGTAGGTCCACAAAGGTAACATGAGTCTCTATAATTCTGGCGCTCCTTTTCTCAATTACTTGTTTAAGACAAAAACATTATCACTACAAGATCTGCCTGCGGGAAATAATAATTTCTGAAATTATTTTAGTTTTTATTTTAACTTTATAGAAAAGCACAACTTTTCCTCCGCTCAACAAATTAGTAAAATCGTGGTGGTTAAAAAAAATATTTTTGTTTCAGCCATTGTGTTACAGATTATACGATTGTATTGGCAATCCTGTCAGCATTCATTTTTTATTTTTTTAAATTTATTTAGTAGTGAAAATGTGAAAATGCTTTACATTTACAATTTATTAATATTACTTAAAAATTAATAATCACCTCGCTACCAAATATTCACAATTGCATCCAAGATGCTGTGTGTGCACCCTTAATTTAAATAAAGTTCACTCTTGAGGTATGTGAGAAACAAAAACTAAATAATTAATCAAACTAAATTATTGCACTAACCACTTGACCATCTAGATAGTATTTTCAAACCTATAATTTGAGCTTTTAATCAAATCAGTAATTTCTTTTTTACACTTAAAATATGACTTAGTTCTAATACTAACAGGCAAACTATTGTAAACTTTGGGACCTACACAATAAATGTGATTTTGGCAGATTGAGTGTTTGGAGTTTTGCAGAGCAAGATTCTGTTGAGTCACATTCCTAGTGTTTAAACCATGGGCTATAGCATTTTTATAAAACGCAACTTTACAAGGAAAAACTCACAGCCGTTCTCCATTAGATTAAAAAAACTGCACTTGCATCGAAAAAATTAATTTCATCAGCAAGCCGCGATTCGTAAGATGTACAACGAATTAAAAACTGTAAATCAAAACTTAAACACTTACCACAACACTAACATGCACCACACATAAACGACTGCAAATCAAAACAAACAAACCAACCTCACTTTTAACGAGATCAGCTGTTTATCTGCCCGCACGTACCTAACCAAAGTATTAGTAACTCCGGTTAGGTGTGGTCTGACTAGCCACAGACACATGTGTTTCGCTCTCATTAGAGCACATCAGTGTGACATAAGTCTTCAAGCTTACGTGGACAAAGCCTGGCCGGTAATCTAAAAATAAGAACAAGTCCAACCCTTATAAATCGCAACTGTACAAGGAAAAAACTCACAGCCGTTCTCCGTTAGATTAAAAAAAGACTTATGTCACACTGATGTGCTCTAATGAGAGCGAAACACATGTGTCTGTGGCTAGTCAGACCACAACTAACCGGGGTTACTAATACTTTGGTTAGATACGTGCGGGCAGATAAACAGCTGATCTCGTTAAAAGGGAGGTTGGTTTGTTTGTTTTGCTTTGCAGTCGTTTATGTGTTGTGCATGTTGATGTTGTGGTAAGTGTTTAAGTTTTGATTTACAGTTTTTAATTCGTTGTACATCTTACGAATAGCGGCTTGCTGATGAAATTAATTTTTTCGATGCAAGTGCAGTGTTTTTAATCTAACGGAGAACGGCTGTGAGTTTTTCCTTGTAAAGTTACGATTTATAAGGCTCCGTGGTGGACTTGTTGATTTTAACATAAAACGAATGACAAACGAAGCCGCTATCTTTGAAAACAAGCTGTGTTGGGTATCTTTTATTTTTGAACAAAATTATTTTTATTATCTACTTGTGTGTAACTTCAAGTTTTTTCAAAATTGTTGCTCCTGCACTGCCCCAAATCACAATGCCATAGTTTAAGGTAGATTCTACTGGAGCCAAATATACTGATTTTAGTATTGAAAAAGATAGGACATTTCTTAGTTCATAGAATTTAAATATTAACTTACGAATTTTATTTGTGACATATTTTGCTTGTTCTTTCCATGTAAAGCTTTCGTCAATAAAGACTCCTAAGTATTTTATGTTTTTTATTCTTTCAACGGATTCAGCACAATCACACATTTCCTTCAAGTCACAGTCAGCCTCATGCATTTTAATCGTTTGAAAATCAGGCAACAAACGATTCGAGAGCGAGAAAGCAACGAACTTCGTTTTTTTAACATTCAAAGACAATAGGCTGCTATCTAGCCAAGACATATGATTATCCCGGTGTCGTCAGCAAAACAGAGAATTACCCCCTCCCCATTTAATACCGATAAAATTCCATCTACATATACATTAAAAAGTTGACAAGACCGTGCCCTGTGGCACACCGAATTCGATCTCCAGTTTAGTGCTTTCCTCACTAGATATTTTCGTGCTTTGTTTTCTTTGTAAGTAGGATTTTATTAAGTTATTGAGGATTCCCCTCACTCCTATGTCCTCTAACCTTTGAATCAGAATTTGGTGTGCCACAGTGTCAAAGGCCTTTTGTAAATCCAAAAAAATACCAATAACTTTATTGCCTATGTCTAGGTTTTTTAAGATTGTTTCTGTTATTCTGCATAGAGCGTTTTCCTATTTGAGTTTTCCCTAAAAGCAAACTGATTGATATTTAATCTATGGTTTTTCTCCAGATAAGCCATTAATTGTGATTTATAACATTTTTCAATAATTTTACTTATTGAGCTGGTTAAAGCAATTGGCCTATAGTTACTTGTATCTTTCTTGTCACCATTTTCAAATAAAGGTATAATTATGGAGCTTTTTAATATTTCAGGAAAAACCCCAGTATGGAAACAAGTATTAACTATGTGGAGTATTGGTGAAAACAGATATGAACTATATTTTGTTATAATATTCGAGCAGATTCCATCCTCACCCCCCTTTACTCCATTTTTTAGGTTTTTTATTTCTTTACATAATTTATTCTCTGTGACTGGGTTCACAAAAAAACGAATTAAATGCTCGCTCTCTACTGCCACTCGTTTTCAGCCTGTTACAGTTTTTTATTTTGTTGGCTAATTTTTTACCTATTTTAGTAAAGTAAGTGTTAAATTCCTCAGCTATAAGTTTTTGTTCCTAATTTCATATTTTCAGAATCTAATATACTACTTATCTCTAGGCTGGATTTCTGATCATTTAATGCTTGTCTTATTACCTCCCATAATTTTTTGAATTTTTAGGTTTTTTTGTGCTAGGTCTTTATAATGAATACTTTGAGTTTTTTATTAGCTTAGACAACATTTTGCGATATTCTTTGTACCGATTTAGCAGTATTATATTATTATGGTTTAAAGTGCACTCTTTTTTTAATTTATCCCTTTTCCTAATAGACACCAACAAACCCCCAGTAATCCATGGTTTTAATTTTCTTTTTTTTGCATGTTATTCTTTTTGTTATAGTTGTACTTTCAATAAGGTGTTTTAGCTTTTTAATAACAATATTTGTGCTCAAGTTAGCATCACCAGAACTGTGAAGATCATCCCATCCTGCTTGCGCCATCAATACAGCCAGTGTTTCATGGTTGCTAACTTGGTAAGAGCTTTTTTTGTTATTTTCCTTGTCATTTTCTCAATTAGGCAGATGTTGAGCAAGATAGGATCATGGTCTATTAATTTATGTTCCATTATTACACTATTTATATTTTCAAAAAGGTTACTCCTACACCTTATTAAGAAATGATCTAGGCAAGACCTTGACATACCCACTCTTCTGGTTGGTTTATTGATAAAACTTACATGATCATGGATCTGCATCATTGTAATGTAATCATTTGTGCTCTCCGAGTGTGTTCATCATGTCTCCCGTAAAAATATATATCTTGTTCTGGTCCACAACAGTTCTTTGTAGAATCATATTTAAATTGTTAATAAATGTAACCTTACTGGTTGCAAAACACCTATAAGTTGCTAAAATTACAAAGTTCTTTTTATTTTTCTGTAGGTTAATAGAAATCACTTTTATTGTCCTCAGATAACACTTAACAGCTTACTAAAAATTCTTCCTTAGCATAGATTGCACAGCCATCACATTTTTTGAGTTTGCTATTATTAAAAATTATATTATATCCCTGTATATTGAAATCTTTAGTATTGTAGATTTTGTGTGTTTCTGACAGCACTATCACATCAAAATATTTTGGGATGCTTTCTAAGAACACTAACAATTGGTCAAAATTCTGATAAATGCTTCTGATATTTACATGAACTATATTGACATCTCTATGCATCTCTATGGCAGTTTTCAAATACCTTTACATCACTTAAGTTATCACAGGTTATTGCTTTCTTAGGTTTGAAATCGTCTAGAATAGTATTAAGTTCAGTGAATGTTTATTCTAGAAACACATAGGTTACATTTCAATGCCCTATATTTAATCTTAACGGGTACGGGTAGACCTCGTCAGATGTCTATCAGGGGAAATTAATCGACCTCTCCGTAGATTCCAGGTACTCTCCGACCCGGAGAGTTAGCACCTGTATAGGGTCCCTTTCCCAGGGTTACGGGAGAAGACCACATCGATATGAAAGGTGGAGAGAATGGACCTCGGTACAGTGATCATAGCGTAGGTGGCAACCCTTTTCTTTTAGGGGTAGTATAAAAGACTACTGCCTTGTAGTACCGACGTTGGATTCGTCAAAGGCTAGGGGAAGAAAACCTCGATCGAAAATCACCTGGTCCTCCAGGTTGGGGGTTGGGGCATCAGACTAACTCTCTGATACCCGGAAAAAACATACACTGTTAAAAAACCCAATCAAACGCCTCGAAAAGAAAAGAAAAACCTAAGACGAACCAAGCAGAGAAACAGGAATATGATTTTTGGTACATGGAACGTGCAAGGAATGGGTCGAAAAGTTAACGAAATAGTACATGAGTGCAGCAGAATGAAGATAGACCTAGCTGTACTAACAGAAACGAAAAAGAAAGGAAAAGGATCTGAAAATCTAGGACAATATGACCATTTCTATAGCGGAGTGGCAAAAGAAAAACATGCTCAACAAGGAGTATCTATTTTGGTCAACAAAAGATTTAGAAAATTTATCACCAACTTGGAAGCAGTCAACGAAAGGCCAATTAAAATGAATATAACCATAAAAGGAGTGAGACTTACGATTTTTGGAATCTATGCGTATAACGCCGATGCAAATGTAGCCGTGAAAGACAATTTTTTTGAAGAAATACACAATGAAATATCAGCAGTAAGCACATCTAGAGAAATTGTCATATTGGGAGATTTAAATAGTAGGACCGGTAACAGAGTTAATGATCTGACAGTTGGCCAATATGGAGAAAATATTGTTAATGACAATGGAAACCGGCTAATTACAGTATGTGAGCAATTAGACCTAAAAATCCAAAACGGTTTTTTTCAACATAAGGAAATACACAAATATACCTGGACCAAACCCTCACAAAACCTGAAATCCGTCATTGATTTTCTTATCACTAAACAAAAGACAAAAATAAAAATTCAAGATGTCAGAACAAAGCGTGGATCAACATGCGGAAGTGATCACTATTTTCTGGAGTCCAAAATTCTCTTTCCTTATCAAGGCCGAAGCCTGCATCAACAACTTCTTGATGATACAGTGATTGAAGAAATTGATCACTGTAAATATAATCTACTAAGCCTAGAACATGACAGCGTAAAAAATACTCTGCCAATATATGCCCCTACGCTCACACTAGGTACTACAGTTATAGTGTACGTGTGAGCTAATATAACTAAAAACTGAAATATATTTTCTTCAACTCCAGACTAAATTACCTTTTGTTTGATACCACTCAAGCCATGTTTTGACTTAAACTCAAATATTTAAAATCTACTAAAGGGTGGGGACCCTTAAAAAAAACAAAAACTAAAATGTATTTTGTTAAACTCCGGACTCAATTACCTTTCGTTTGATATCACACACGCCATATTTTCACATAAACTCTAATTTTTGAAATCTACCCCCACCCTTTTATTTGGTTTCTGTTCGGTGGATTTTGTTCATTTTTAAACGGGACCATCTCGACCCAAAACCCAGCCTAGGTACCAAATTTCATTAAAATCGGCCAAGCGGTTTTTGAGTTATGCGCGTTGGTCGTTACAGACAGACATACAGACATACAGACAGACAGACAGACGGTGCAACAAAAAAGTTTCAAAATCATCTGAAACGCAAAGATATATAAAACATTTTGAAATCGGAGCAACTTTTTTTTTCTCGAAAAAATTAGGATCACCATAGCTCACACTACTATAGTATAGTATATGTGTGAGCTAATATATACAAAAAGAGACTGAACGAAAAACTTAATACAAGTTCAGGTGAAACCTCAGATGAGGAATACGAATGTATTACATTAAGCATCCACCAAGCTGCAAAAGAAGCACTAGGATTAGTGGAAGAAACTTCTAAAAGAAGAAAACCATACTGGTGGGATGCTGAGATTGAAAGAGAAATAGAGGAAAAAAGGAAATTATATCACACCTACTTATCCCAAAAGACAGATAGAAGCAGACAAGAATACAAAATCGCGCAATCAAAGGTGAGAAGAATGATCAGTGATAAGAAAAATCATTCGTGGACGCAAAAGTGCCAGAAAATAGATTCTTACCTAGGAGGTAGGAGAAGTACCGAAAGCTGGAAAACTATAAGATCGATTAAAAAAGAAACATGCAGAGATATCATTTCACCAATTCCAGACAAAGAATGGGATGACCATTTTAAAAAACTTTTAACTGAAGATAAAGTAGAATTCAAGGAAGACGCAAGAGACAATATAATTAGAACGATGGGATCTCCAATACCCCTTACAATCTCTGAGGTCAAAAACGTGTTCACAACCTTAAAAAGCGGTAAATCTGCCGGACCCGGAAATATCCCAGCCGAACTTATTAAATATGGCACTGAAGATCTGTTTTGGAGATTACGGAATCTTTTTCTAAAATATTTAAATGGACCTGTAGTACCAACTGAGTGGAAAACGTAAATACTACAATGGAAACCAACTGGCCGAAGAAAACGAGGACGCCCACGGAGAAGCTGGAGAGAAGGAATAGACAGTGAAATAAGAATAAGAGGCCTAGATGATGAATTGTGGGCAAACAGAAACGAGTGGAGATTGGGTATCGGAAGACGTAGAACGTTGTGAAACCGATAAATATATATATATATATATATATATATATATATATATATATATATATATATATATATATATATATATATATATATATTTAATCTACAAAAGGTCACTCTCCATTCTTATCTTAATAGTAGGCTCTATGTCATTTTTTTTTCAAGTAGATTGTTCCGTTCACACAAAAAACCGCCTTAAAACTTTTTTCTTTTTTAAGCTCTCTTGCTTTCTTATATAATGCTCGCTTTCCTGGATGGAGATCTTCATTTAGATAGATTTTTACCATCAGATGAGCATTCCAACCCGCATTGTATCAAAGTTAGCATTTTAAGTTCCTTTATTCTATTAAGAATATCTTTTTTCATTTGCAATCTTCTAGATTTCACCATAATGGGGCCAGAACCATTCAGTCCAATGCGGAAGCTCTCCAAATATTGAAAATCAGTGATTTGCGCTTTATTGCGATTAAAATTTTGTTTAGTATTTTCCCTGTATCCTGGTCGGCTTGTTTTGGTACTCCATTAATAAGTACATTTTTAGCTCTTTCCCGCACCTCTAGATCCTCAAATTTCATTTCGAGGACTTCAATTCGTTCATTTAACACGTGATTTTCTTTTTTTATTTCCTTAGCCATATCAAGTACATCCTCAAACTTCTTTTTTTGGTCTTCAAAGGAGTCTGACATAAATTGTACAGACTGCTCCAGGTTATTGAACTTTTGATCAATTTTCTATTCGACAGGAGTGAGAAACTGCTGGAAGCATTGCTTAATAATAGATTTCATCTTGTTTTCGTCCATTTCTGGCAGCGAATTGTCCGATTTATCCCTTTTTAACCTTTGTTTTTGTTGAACGTTAACCTCACTTTTTTTCAGACTTGGGCAACACACAAATTTTCCGCCACAATTCCCGTTTTCCATCCTAGATGAGCCACTTGGGTGAAAGCTCGACTTGCAATTTACACAAATTATCGCTTCAACCACTTTTTTTTGCAATATTTGCACTTAATTTCAGCTTTTGCTAAATCATCAGCCATGCCTAAACATAACCTCGAAAATACTCCAATCCTTATAAACTTATTATTACTGAACCGATCTTAGTTAAATAAAAGAATCATGGTGAAAATTGATGGTTTTTTAAAGATTATAATCGAAATTTGCTGCCATTTTAAAACTTAAGATGTTGGGCAGAATCATAATTGATCCTTTAAAGTGGCACGTTTATTCTTATTTTCCAAAAATATTTTAGTTTTTTTTTATCTGTAGAAAAGCAGTACTTTTCTCCCGCTTAACAAGTTACAAAGTGATAAAATCGGTTAAGTGGTTCTCAGAAAAACTAATTTTGTTTTACAAATTATAATATTGCATTGCAATTCTTGTCTGCATTTAGTTCTTTATAAATTCATTATTACTGAACCGCTTTTAGCGAAATAAAAAACATCATGGTGCAAACTAATTGATCTCAAAAGGTAGTAATAAAATTACAAAAAAAAACTAAAACATTTTCCGAATATAAGAATAAACACGCCATTTTGAAGATTCAAGTATGCTTCTGCCGCCATCTTAAATTTTAAGATGGTGATAAACTTAGGTCATGACCTTAAAAAGGGTTTCATTTCAGTTCTCACCAGAATGCTTTTTATTTCATTAAAATTGGTTTAGTAGTAATTAATTTATAAGGAAGTAAATGCAGACATGATTGGCAAGGCAATTGTATAAAATGCAAAACAATGGTTGAAACAAAAATAACTTTTTTTAGAACCATTGAACCGATTTTGCTGATTTGTACCTTATTATGCATGGCAAGAACGCAGCTTTTTCATTAATTTAAAAAAGTGTTTAAAACATGTTTGTAACATAAGAATAAACCAGCATCTTCGAAGGGTACATTTTAATTTGGTCCGTTATATTGGATTTTGAGATTGCGGACAAAAAATAAAGTAAGTCAAAACTCAACAAAGTTATGATGAAGAAAAAAGTGTCCCAATTTTTGGCCCTTACTTGTAAGTAAAAAATAACATTTTTGAAATTTGAACTTAATTAAAAAAGGGTTTTGTAAAAAAACGCTATATTTTAAATAAACATTTTTAAAGAAACATTTTTATCTTATTTGATTTAGATAACTAAAATTTAACGCAAACTAAAACAACCTGACTGACTGTCATTTAGGTTAAGTTAGATTGCGTTAAACAATGCATGGTCACGTCGGATCAGATCAGAAGGATCATATATGCTTAATACAATTTTGTGATGGAAAAATTATATTTGGGAAAAGCTACAGTGTAAAAAATTACGTATTTACAAATATTAGTAAGAAAGTTAGAGACTTATTGGAATAATGCCATGCAGGCGGTAATAGTATCAGACAGCATTTTACAGAGTTTCATTAGCTGCGTTCGGTATTTGCATCTCAGACCTGACGGATTTTTGGTCACGTGATTACAGAGTAGTCTGAGCAAATTGGAATTAACGAACGATCCAGATCAAATCGATGAAATTTTTATAAATGGTTATAACCTTAAATATAACCAAAAATATTATGTACATATTGCAACTCACGCACAGCTATAATTTTGACAAAATTTTTCTGTAATGTCGGAAATTTATATAATTTGATGTCTTCAACATCAAATAATTCGATTTCAATCTTTTTACATAAAAAACTTATTTTTGTAAACAAAACAAATACACAACATACGTCACAATCTTAGATTAATCTGTTTCGTCGATCAAAATGTACGGAGCAACCACGTCCAACTAGTCTGAGCAGAATTACCGAACGATTCAGATCTACCTTCCCTAGATGTAGATGGAATTAACGAACGATTTCGATCAAAAAGAATAATCCGACGTAAATACCGAACGCAGCTACTGTAGGCTGACCGTTGAATGTTTAGTATTGACATTACAAATTCGAATTTAAAAGTAAGTCGTTTATTTATAATTAAACGCGGCCGTATTTATTCAGGTTCTTTTATGGATCGTTCATACTCGTCTTTTGTCTAGTCTTTTGTCTTGGTTTAGTCATATGTCTTGTCATAAGAAAGTTAAAACCACTGTTTCTTATGGGAGTGTTCATACAATGCTTTTGTTTTTGATTAGTCTTTGTCTTAAGAGTTGCCAACTTTTAATCCTTAGGACAAGGACTAAGACGAGTGACATACATCAGCTGATATTTGTTGTTTTTTTTTTTACAGGACGTCCGAAGAGAGCAAGCGCGCGGCTGAAATTTTGAATTTACCGCCATTAATCATGTTTTTAACAGAAAATCTCAACATTACCTCAAAATTTTATTTCTTTTTTTTTTCTTTTTCGCTCTTGTTCTTTCGTGTCTGTGTTTTGTGCACAGATTAGGTTAAATAAGATTGTTTTGTGTAGAAAATGATTTTTGAAGAGGGCCTTTTTATTGAAATTATTTTTTTTTTCAGTGGGTTATGACTAAGACTAATCAAAAACAAAAGGCGAGTATGAACAGCCGATTTTGTTTAAGACAGCTAAGACTAATCAATGGACAAAGACTAATCAAAAACAAAAGACTAAGACGAGTATGAACAATACTTTAGTAATCAAATGTTTTATATTGCAATATCAGTTTTTATCTTGCAATTTAAAACTGTAAAAATTCTGCCTGGTACTATTAATGCATCGCTTTATTCCAGTAAGTCCCTAGTATTATTTAGTTATTATTTTTTGCAAATAAATTCTAGATTTTAAGTGAATACAAAAAAATCCAGTTTTAAAGGAAAAATAGGCCCTTTGCGATACCAGCACGACGCCACTGTCTATTAGTAAGAGGTTTTGTAACTTCCAGCTTTTGGCAGACCAAAACTTAAAAGCTTGCTTTTAATTAAAAATAATTGGACAAAAAAACCTCTACAATTTGATGTCTATGGAGCCTAAATATTTAAGAAATTTAAAAGAAATTCTAAGACCTAGGAGTTTCCCGCCGTGTAAATCTTATTTTTTTTACGATTGAATAAAAAACATACAAACAAGTATTTTATTAATTAATATCTCAGCTTATTAAACTTGCTCTGAAATCTCATTAAAAATTTAAAAGTTTTCTATCGACACTAAATCTAAATGGATAGTTTTTAGTCGTGCCAAGTTTAGGCCCGATATCTCCGCCGACAACAATATTTGACATTTCGAAATAATCTTTTTAGTACCGGTTTTAGTCGACGCTAACGGTGCGATTATTTGTAGTTTGGTGTGAAAGACTATTAAAATCGAGATATTGAATAGGGGAAAATGGAGGAATATTTTTTTTTCTGAAGGAAAACTTAATTTGCAGTTTTAATACTTTGTGGTTTTGCTTGTGTTAAACATGTAGTTTAGAATGGAAATGTTTCGTATTAACTCTTCGTTTTGATTATTTTGGGGTAATAGGAAACATCTTAATGGGGCAATAACAAATATATATTTTTTGTTGCATATTGATTTTAGTAGTAATGTTTTCTTCAAATTTGACTGAACTGACTTATGTAAAGCTGTGGAAATGACTACTACTACTATGTCAGTTTAGAACGTTTTTCTACGTCGTCCGACGTCTATTCTCCACCTCCTTCGATCCTGATAATCATCTTCCGTCACGTTTTTTGGACTCATTGATCTTTGGATTGACTGTTGCCATTCCAGTTTAGGACGCCCTTTTTTCTGCGCCCTATTGGTTGCCATTCTAGGACCTGCTTTGGTAATCTTTCGTCGCTCATCCGTTGTACACGGCCGTACCATATCATTTGTCTTTTAATGATGTCATCCGTTATGCTTCCCTCGATTCCCATTTTTTCATTTATGATCTCATTTCTTATATGATCTGTTCTAGATATTCTCATTGATCTTCTTATTGCATCCATTTTGACACTTAAAATTTTTGCTTTGTATTTTTCCGTTACGCGACAAGTCTCTATTCCACACAACAGCGTGCTTTTCACCATTGTTTCATATATGTTAAATTTTACATTATTTTTTATCTCTCTGCTCCATAAAATACTGTTAAGACAACCAATAACCTTTTTTGCTTTTACTATTCTTTTTCAGTTCTTTACAGTCTGTCCCTGTCTTATCAAATGTGACACCCAAGTATACATATTCATTGCATGGAAATATTGTTTGTCCATTTTCTAGTTCTAATTCACTTGATTCGTTTCCATTACATAAGTACTGTGTCTTGTCCACGTTCACTGTTAACCCCCACTTTTGGTATTCTTCCGATAACTTTCTCATCATATACTCCATGTCTTCTTTATCATTAGCTTCAATTACTTAGTCGTCAGCAAACTGTAGTGTACATATGGTAAATCGGTCGTTAAGTTGTTTTCATATACATTTTAAAAAGAGTTAAAGAGATACAAAATCCCTGTCTTAAGCCTTTCGTTAGCAGGAATTCTCTTGAAAGTCGATTTCCAATTTTAATTTTAGATTTTGACCCTTTGTATAGTTCTTTTATCGCTTTTATGTATGTATGATTGATATTAGTCTGCTCTAACACTGTCCATAATTTTTCTACTGGAACGGTATCATATGCTTTTTGTAGGTCCACAAAGGTAACATAAGTCTCTATATTTCTGGCGCTCCTTTTATCAATTACTTGTTTAAGACAAAAAACATTATCACTACAAGATCTGCCTGCGCGAAACCCACTTTGCTCTTCTTCTTCTTGTTCATGAAAATCATTCTCTATTAGATCTCTAAGAATCCTACCGTACAATCTACTTAGAGTACTGGTTACTGAAATTCCTCTGTAATTGTTGCAATCCAGCTTGTTTCCTTTTTTATGTATTGAGGATATGAATGCAATTTTTCAATCATCAGGTACTGGATGTCCGTTTCAAATCAATCAATCAAATCAAATCAAAAATAAGCTTTATTGTCAGAACATAAATTATTCATTGACAAAGCAGTGGTTCTTATTTAACATATCAGTAATAAAGTAGGAATAAAAAAATCTGTAATAATAATGTTAATAATCGGTAATAAACAATGCCTAATATCTACTATTTTCTGACCATATCAACCATTCCATCATATTAAAAATTCATAATCATGGCTGTGTGGTGATGCAGCCTTTATGTTTTCCCAGACCTTATACTAGGTACTGTCATGTGAATACTATTTTAATATTACTAGCATTCTAAATTTTTATTTGGGTTGGATTGTTGTCCTGATCTTAATTAGTTTATATTTTACTATTTTATCCAAAAATATGTATGTAATTAATATTAACATTAAGAAACGATACAAATACAAAATATAACAAATTTCCCTGGTAGTCATTTTCTAAGGAATGGTTGATTTTACATGAAGTATGTTAAATTATCAAACAATAAAAAAGAAACAGTGAAACAATACACCAACATTGTAAAACAACTAAGCAAAAGATGGATGGTAAAATTTGTAAAAAATATTAAGGTAAAATGTTTATAAAATGTTTAAAAAATGCTTAAAAAAGTCGATAAAATTGTTAAAATTATCCTAAAAGTTATTTAAAAATAGTTATAATATCCACATAAAAACAAAAACAAGATTTTACAATTCATTAAAATACTCGTCCAAACTATAATAGGCCTTATTTACCAGCACTTCCTTAACATTTTTTTCGAAACTAGAAAAATCATCAATAGATTTTATGTTGTCAGGCAATTTGTTGAACATCCTAATGCTACGATAGATAATTGATTGAGTTTCTTGTTAGGGTAAATTTAGGGATGGGCAATGGAATATCTGTACTATTTCTAGTTAGATGTTCATGTAAAGTAGTATTACCCTTGTATTTCTTAAATATCATACACACAGTTTCGAGTAAAAACAAAGATACCAATGTTAGAATTTTTTTTGCTGAAACAGCGGTTTGCAATGGTCTCTCAGTTTGGCCCCACACACATACTTCAGGCATCGTTTTTGTATAGTAAAAACCGATCGAAGTAAATGTTGTGAACAGTTTCCCCAGAAAGCTATTCCGTTGCGCAAGTGTGATTCCACTACAGCAAAATATACTATTTTAGCCATATCAGAACCTAGGTCAGAATATGTTTTTCTCACTGCATATCCTCCTCTCGATATTTTTTTATTTAAATTGACAATATGTTCCATGAATTTCAGTTTCTTATCGATAAACATTCCAAGAAATTTTATATTTTGCGTTTGATTAATTTTTTGGCTGCTCAGACTAAGGTGGTGAAAATTCATCTTAAAACCCACTATTTTAGTCTTGTCAATATTAAGGCACAAGTAATTTGCATCACACCATTTTTTAATTTTTTCTATGTCACTATGCACTATTTGTTTTAATATATTTTCATCTTTGTGATGCCATAAAATTGTTGTGTCATCTGCAAATATAGTTAAAATGCCCTTAATATCTAGTAAGCTTAAATCATTTATGTACAATAGAAACAGGATTGCTCCAAGAACTAAGCCTTGTGGAACCCCTGTATTGATTTCCATTGTAGATGAAAATGTTGTACCATTCTTAACCCTTTGGTGACGCCTGGATAAATATGACCTAAAAAATGATTCTGATAAGCCCCTAAAACCATATATTTTCATTTTATTTAAAAGCACTGTCACAGTCAAATGCTTTAGAAAAGTCGCAAAATACTGCTGATGCTACTTCTTTGTCGTTAAGTTTAAGGTAGAGGCTCTCTAAGAACAAAAAAACAGCATCATTTGTATTTTTAGATTTTTGGAATCCAAATTGATTTTTACTAAGTATATTGTGTTTCTCAATAAATTCCATCATTCTTTTTTTTACCAATTTTTCAATAATTTTTGATAGTGTGTTTAAAAGAGTAATTGGTCTAAAATTAGATGGGTCTGTCAGCGATCCTGATTTATATATAGAATAACCAAAGCAGTCTTTAATATATCGGGAAATTTACCAATTAAGAAACTTTTATTTATAGAATTGGCCAGTGTTTCTAATGCCTCATCATCTAGGTTCTGATAAACTTTTTTTGACATTTCATCCAATCCTGCAGAGTTTGTTTTAATTTCTGCAATTACCTTTTTTATTTCGGTTTTATCAGTGCCAGTCAAAACAAAAGTTTCTTTCACATGTACCTGTGCTAGGTTGTTTATTGGATCCCAGTCTGATTTAATGTCTGAAGTTAAGCTTTTTCCTATAGTACAATAAAAACTATTCAATACCTCAGCATTGACTTTAGCTGATTGTTTTATAAAATTATTCTTGCCTCTAAGATCGTTAACAATTGCCCAAGCTTCTTTACTCTTATTGTTTGAGTTATTTATTCTGTTCTCATAATATTTTTTTTGCTGCTTTAATCGTAGTTTTATATATTCTACGATAAACCTTAAAATAACTAATAAACCATTCATTGATTGTAAATTTTTTAATTAAATTTAGAGATCTCAAATTTTGTGAGGAGATTTTAATACCTTTAGTTATCCAGTTTTTTTTCTTTTTTCTTTTTCTTACCTTGCGCAACGGAAAGCTATCATTAAATGCTTTTTGTACAGCTGAATGAAACTTCTCGATAGGATTGTTAGAGTGAGAAACGAAGTCCCAGTTTATAATAGAAACTCTTTCCCTAAAAATATTAAAATTTTTCCCAGAAAAAATCCGTTTTTCCTGTGCCGGTATTTTTGATATTATTTGCTGTAATGAAAAGCTGGAAAATAAAGCTTCATGGTCCGAAAGATTGTTAGAAATTACTTTACACTTTATTTCATCCTCACTAAAGTTAGCACAAAAATAATCTATAGTAATGGCGGTCCGATCTGTTATTCTGGTAGGAACATTAACAAACATTTTTAAATTATAAGAAAGCATTAAGTTTTTTAAAGCTGTCGAACTAGCTAAATTATCGTTATTATAGTCTACGTTAAAATCTCCTGTACAAACAAGTTTACGAAGGTCTAATAAAATTGTTTCCAAGTTTATTAAAAAACTCGTTGTGTTAATCACTGGAGGCCGATACACACAAATTATATAAATATTTTCGTTTTTACTATAAACTAGAGAAAATTCAAAAACATTTTCGATACACAAATGATTGTATTTATCTACATTTTCTATTTGGAAATATGTTACCGAATCTTTATTTAATAATATACTTGTGCCTCCATAACTTGTGTTTGTCATTCTACAATAGTTTGCAACAACATAGTAACCAGGGATGTCAAAAGGTTCGTCTGGTTTCAACCAATGTTCCGTTATTAGAATTAAATCTGGATAATTTAATTCTTCAAGTAGTATGCAAAGTTCATTAATTTTATATCTAAGCGAGCGAATATTTAAAGTTAATGCCGATATATTTGACGGTTGTCTTTGTTTTAATTTTTAGTCCAGTATCACTATGGCTGTTGGGGTATCTTCTAAAAAAGGGGAGTTATTTATTGGTGTGTCTCTTATGGGTGGTTTATTTTCATTTTGTGGTAGAATATGTTTTAAATTAGAATAGGACACAGTGTTGCTAAATGATTCAATGGCGTTTTCTATAAATGTTGCCATTTTTGATAAACCCTTTCCATTTAGAAAAACCCCACTTTTTACGTAATCAGAATACCTAAAACTATTTGAAAAGTCTAAAGAATCTATATTAGGAGCAAACATCATTAGTTTATTCATGACACTACTAATTTTAGAATTAATGTATTCAATGTTTTTTGAAAAAGTCCCGTCCTCAAGTTTAGCTGGTATAGTACAAACTATAAGGTTTGTATAAAAACAAGTGTTGGACAATTTAGTGATATCATTTAAGCTAATGTCAATACTGTTTAACCCTGCGAGAACTATCACGTAATCATTACTTGTTAATTTTGCTATGGTTGAGTTAGAACCACTTACCACTTCCTTAAATGATGCATTGGGTTTGCATTTAACAAGAATTCTAAATTGTTTTGACATTGTTTTTTCTAAATGGGGATATAGATATTTGCCGTATTCATCAGTTATCACAAGAATTTGCCCTTTTTTGTGTTTTGTTATTGTAGGATCATCGATTTTTTGTTCCAGTTCTGTAATCACTTCTAGCTCATCACACAATGATTTATTAGATAGTCTATTGTTTTGGTTTATCTGTTCAGCATAAATTTGATTATCAGCCTGTAGCATATTCAGTGCGTGTTTCATTTCTTCATAATTTTCTCGCAATATTGATATGTCATTCTTTAGTTTTAGGGTAAATGTCTCATTTTCTTGAATTTGCTTAATCAATGTGTTATTTAAGCTTTCTAGTTCATTACAATCAGTTTTTTTACAACCTTTATCATGATCTGTTTGAACAGAGATAGAGGTGCAATCATGCAGTATAGTTTGGCTAGTATTGTCTTTGATACAAAGTTGTTTTTGTGTTCCTATTGATACCATCTCAACGTGTCTCTTTTCAATCTTATTTTTTAACTCTTGCATCTTAGATGTTAGTTGTTCAATTTCTATAGTTTTGTCCGCTATTTCTTTTAAAAAATCATCTACATTTTGCGAGGCAGTTTCCATTACGCTCACCGAGTTTTTTTTATTCGATCAATATGAGAATCCTTTTGCTCTATTTCATTTTTCATACCGTCAATAATGGATTTTAAGATATCAAATGTATCAGGTTCATCCTCCGTCACTGCTTCCATACAGTTAGGTGAGCAAACTACAAATATATCTTTAATCATTGTGTGTTGTTTGTTGGATCTAGTCCAACAGCTTTTATGTATAGTCTTTTTGCAGACCACACACAGGAACACGGACGATTCCTTGTTTTTGCAGCATTTAAATGAAGACATATTTAGAGTTTACACCGCGCGTTCTTTGATTGCCTGTTGGTCACCTTAATTTTCGTCGTTCACGGATTTGTTGCTGAAAGGCCACACAAAACGAGGTCACAGGACCTTAACCTCACAATTTTAATGTTTTTGTGGGAATCCTTATAGACAAAAGCAAAATCTGTTATTAGCTTGTCTAACGAACTGTCACGATCAGCTGTTTTTCGATCCAAGATGGTCGCCATAGGACAAACAAAGCGTTTTCCCATAAGCCGCAATGTTAACAAAAACGTAGTTTTAAAAAAAAAGTGAAACGAGTTAATTTACAACAAAGATGCTGTTTTAAGTATTGAACCTTTGTACACATGGGAAAAATGCGTTTTTTAAAAAAAAATCAATTGAAGCTAGTAAATCTCAAATAAAAGGGACCATGTTTTGTTCAAAAGTCAGGTTATGTTTTTATTTACTTATGTTTTTTTTAAACTTTTTTTCCAGTTTTTTACTCAGTTTGAATCATTATTATTAGTTTCTGTGCTGATATGAATTGTGGCAGCTGGGGAGAGCTTGATAATGTTAGTTTTGATGGAATGCCAAGTATCTTGACCTTAAAAAATCATCTTGATTTAAATGAACTAGGTATCAGCTCAAAGAAGGGAAAAGAAAGTGGATAAGTGCTCTATTACCTGACTTAACAGAGGATAAATTGAAATATTCGAAAGTTTTTTGTCAGGTTTGTTTTGGATAAATGTGTAACTGCCATTTTGGCAACATTTTCTATTGGGATCTTTTTTTGTGCTTGAGTGGACCTTTTGCAGAAGTGTAACATAGAATTGTGTTAAACTGTAAGAAATATTTCACTATGATTTTTTTACTATTCTAGGCAAGCAACTTTCAAAACTAGAATGCAGCAATGATCATGACTGGGTCTCTCATGAATGGATTATTATTTGAAAACGGTTGAAAAATTTTAAAAATGATGGTTGAAAAAGGGGTCCAGAGAAAAAAGAAAAGGAAAACAATATGAGGTTAAAGTGTGAATAATGAGCTGAACCAAATTTGTACACCATCCTACAGAACTCTTAAATAAACTTTTGGTAGTGTAGCGTCTTGTATAGTGTCGAGTGAAGTCCTGTATCATCAGTTTCTTTTTCTTTAATAAATATTTATTTTACAGACCTCAAAACAGTTTTTTTTTAAACCTTTATTAAAAACTATATATGTACATAATAACAATAAAACATCTTAGCTAAGATGACAAGTTTAATATTTCAACCTAATATCTAAAAATTTTCTTTGATACTAGATGTAATTTATTATTTCTTATCAATTGTAATCTTTGAAATCTCATTCTGTCCAAGAAACTATTAATGTCAGAAGACTTTTCTTCTATATTAGAGTAAAACAAAGCACTTACATAAAACAACCATACATTATTTTCTGTTTAGAATAAACTGGTGAATTTGACAATCTCCCTAACTCAAACCTCTTTTTATCTTAAACTATTTTGGTGCAAATTTTCCTTTATTTCCATGCTTTTTGACACCTAAAACTTGTACACTGTAAAATTTGTATAGTATCTGACTGGACCTACTACAAGTCCTGTTGTGAAATTTCTACGGTACTGTTCTGAGCTTATTACCAAAAAAATTTTTTATGGCATCATTAATAATAGATGGAAAAAAAGTAATCTTTGTTGACTTTGATGACCACAAGAAAAACAAATAAGTTCTCTCACATATTTTTTTCAATTTCTCTCAAAAATCTTAGGTTCTAATACTCCTAATGGGTCATATGCTGTTACGCCCAATTGTAGAGTAGAGTATATATTTATTTGCATAAACTTTTAGATACATAGTTGAGCAAATATTGTTACAAAAAAACAGTAATAAAAGTAATAGTAACAGTAGTAATACAAGCGAATATTGTGCTGTTGTAAAATTTGAACAGTACTTACTGTTGTGAGCTGATGAACTTTAGGTTTGACCGTACTTAAGCCCTATGTTATAGTTCATGGAAAATCATATGGTGATGTACGGTGTGAGGCCAATGACAAGGAAAAACTGTATTTTAATTTTGCAAGTTTTTTTTTATATAATGTTTACTTATATTTTTTTAAATAAACATATTTTGTAAAGTACTTATTAGAAGTTTGCTTGACCAACCTCGGTTGGAACTCATATGTGCATATTGATCTGTTGGACTGACCTACCTATAAGTTGTGCCTCTTTTTCATGTCACTACTGGAGGGTTAAAACAATTAAACTTTGTCTAAACCTAAAAATCATAGTGAAATATTTGTCACAGTTTAACGCTATAGAAGGCCTATTACTTAGCAAAAGGTTTAGTCAAGTACAACAAAAGATCCTAATAGAAAACCTAAATCTGATGAGAAAAGTTTAGTCTAATTCAATTTCGTCTCTGTTAAGTGAGCCTTGAAGTGAGCTCTTTGAATAGAACTACTTTCCCCTACCTTGGGCTGATAGTTCATTGATTCATTGGTCAAAAAACTTCAAAAACCTTTGGGGGCCCGATACCTTTGGGGGGCCCCCAGAGGTCTCATGATGTACTTTATGCTATTTTTTTTGTTTATTCATGAAATATATGGAAAATATCTAAAAAAATATGTGGTTTGGGGGGGTCCGGGCCTCTAGCTCTCCGCCCCCTTGGTGCGCCCATGTAATAATTCAAAATAAGTGAAAAAACTAGAAAAAAAGTAAAAGAAAATAAAATAAACAAAAACATAACCTACTTTTTTGAAGAAAACATGGTCCCTTTTATTTCAGATTTTCTCGCTTTAGTTTAATATTTTTAAGAAAAACGCATTTTTCCCATATGCACAAAGGATCTGTTCCTAAAACTGATTAATTTTTGAGACTAAAGCTCTTGTCGTTTTTGTAAAATTTACGTTTTTGTTAACATTACGGCTTATGGGAAATCGCTTTGTTTGTCCTATGGAAGACATCTTGGAATTGATCATATGTTTTGTTAAACAGCCCTATAAAAAATGTGGATACAACATTTAGGTTTTGGTGTAATTTTAAGAGATCCTGCCCTTCCCCGCTATTATCTCCACACTCAGCTAAGGAGATGGCACGCTCCTACACTTTAAAGGTACTTTTCACTATTACTATCTTATATAGGTTGAGATTTTTTGGAAAATAATTATAACAATTTGATCTGTCAAACACTCTCTCTCTCGGAATCTCGTGAACTAGGTTTATGCATTGATTGATAACAATGGACGGCATGAACATCAGCCCTGACACCATTCTTGCCGATTCTTATGTAAAATGACTTCCTGAATCCAAATATGAACTCCGTTTTTCCCCATCACCCCCATTTTCGGGTGAGACCCCCTCACCTATTTTTACTGCTTTTCGATAGTTTGGTGGGACAGAAAGGATTTTTTTTGGCCTTAACATCATTATTTCTGAGAGACTGAAGAGTTTAGTAAGTAGTAGTAGTAGTAGAGTAAATATTTATAGCAAGGTGGTAAGCCATTTGTTTTGGGGGGGGGGGGGTGTTTTGCATAAATTGTAAATGGACATTGTCAATTTTACCGTTTTATATGCATTTTCTAATTATTTTTATAAAATTTTAACTGCCAGCAGCTTAACGGTAAAGGTAATAAACAATATAGCAAAGTATAAAGCCACATATTAGTATATAAAAGTATATATATACACAGAAACCACTGGCCTATACAAAAAATCGCCTTGGAGGGGCTTGGAAATTTTTTCCACTTTTATTTATTAACATGTTAAAAAGTAGGAAAATAAATAGTTTTAACATAATCTATTTTTAGATTCTTGGGGGGGGCTTTCGCCCCAAGCCCCCGTCCCCCCTTGTATACGCTCATGCAGAAACTATAATAAAAAAATTAAATATGTTTGCTGTATTTGTGAATGGGACAGCCCAGCACGGAACAATCATTAGATTGTATGGCACTGGCCTTTGAGAGAAAGATTTACTCCTGGTCAAAAAAATGTCGCCAACGATCCTTATTATTTCCACAAGATAATATTTACTTGCCGCCTTTGCACATCAAACTTGGATTGATCAAACAGTTTGTAAAAGCACTGAACAAAACAGGCGACACGTTCATATTTTTGAAAACTAAATTTCCTCATCTTAGTGAGGCTAAAATCAAGGAAGGTGTTTTAGTGGGGCCCCAAAATAGACAACCTCAAGCTGAACCGAACCGAACCGAACCCCTCCCCCCCTTCTGGGTGCGCCCATGTATTTATTATTGTTTGCAACTAAAATAACTCTCTTTATACTTAAAGATTTAAATTTATGTCGATAATATTATAATTATTATCGAAAAATGATAATAATAGGTAAAAGGGCTGATCCCTCAAAAATGGTGGGTGGTAGAAGAAAACGCAAGCTATACTTGGATTCAGAGCGTCGTCTTACATAAGAATCAGCGGAAATAATGCCAAGGCCAATATGTGAGATTTTTGAGTAGTTTCTCTGATCCATATTTGAGCATTTCCGCATATATTCCGCCAGGTCCGCTAGCTTTTCCGGATTTAAGCTTTTTAATACTATTCTTTATCATTTCTTTTTCGATGATTACTTCCTCTTCATGTACTTCTATGTCTCTCCTCGGAGAGGCTGCCAGATATTCGGGTCTCGTGTCCTGCGGCAGTCCCTTATAGTGTTCTGTCCATTGTTCTGGTTTGATGATCTGGATGTTTACTTTTCTTTGGTTGGGTTTTTTACTGTAGAAATGAATTTCCATACCTTAGAATTCTGCCTACCCTACGTGTATATTTATATCGTGGCATTTGCACTCAGACATTTAATTTTTTTCTGTGTGTGTCAAATTTTTTAGCTGTCTTCTGGTTTCCCTGTAGATTTCTAGGTCTCTTTGCTCTTTAGTACTGAGCCATTTCAAGTATGTGCGTTTTTTCTCCTTGACTGTTTCCTGTATTTCCTTCATCCACCACATCTTATTGTTATTTCTATTATCTTGGTATCCAACAGCTTGCTTGCTTCCTTCAAGCTTTTTACTATGTTTGTATATATCTCTTCAAACGAATGCTGTGTGTTTAATAATTTTTCATCCAATCGTTTCTGACTGACTGAAAATCTTTGGGTACTTTTGATTGCTAGGTTTTCACTTTCTCCAATACTTTCGTCTCTATTTGTTTTTATTACAGGGAATAATATTTTTGCTTTTACCAGATGGTGGTCAGATCCACAGGTAACACCACGAAGTGTTCGCACATCATACCACTTTAGTTCCGAATGTTGTCCACCTATAGCATAATCAATGATTGATCTAAGATTTCTTGTTGGCTGGATCCAGGTATACCGATGAATTTCCTTATGTTTAAAAAAACCATTAATTATTTTTAGATTATGGGTTTCACACAATTGTATCAGTCTCAAGCCATTATCATTTGTTACTTCCTCTCCAAATGGTCCTACCACTTTGCTTTAGCCTTGTCTACCAGTTCGACTTTTAAAATCGCCAAGCATAATTATTTGTCTGGTATTGCCGATTTTAGTGATTGTCTCAACAAGTTGTTGTCTCAACATTTGTTTTATAGCTACCGTTTCGTCATTTGATGGTGCGTAGGCTGTTATTATGCTTATATTGTGTCCAAGCATCTTCATGTTAACTCAAAGTAAGTTTTCTTTAATGCACTCGTAGTCTGTAATCTTATTTTTGAGGTTTTTCTTTATTAATAAGGATATCCCTCTGGCTGCTCTTCTTTCTTTTGAGACTCCAGTGAATACGTGAACAAAGTTACCGACCCTACTTGTACCTGTTCCTTTCTTTTTTGTCTCAGTGAGTGCAATAATTTATATCTTACTATTCTGCACTTCGGCATTTCCAATTTTTGGTTCACTCCCTGTACGTTCCATTTAGTTATATTCAGAGTCCTTTGTCTTTGCTTTTTTTGTCTTCGAGAATTTTCGTCCATTGCTCCAAGGCTGTGTTTAGGCTTTTTGGTAATGTCTTTGTTTTAAAAGTATTAGAGAACCAGTCTAATGCCTCAACCCCCAACTTGGAGGTCCAGGATTTTTGATTAAGGTTTTTCTCCTTTATCCTTTGACGATCCAACGCCATACTGTAAGGCAACAGCTGTAGTCTTTTATACTATCCCTAAAAGAAAGGGTTGCCACCTACGCTATGATCACCATACCGAGGTCCATCCTCTCCGTCTTTCATACCGATGTGGTCTTCTCCCGTAACCTTGGGAATGGAACTCTCCGGGTCAGAGAGTAACTGGAATCTACGGAGGGCAGGGGTCGATTCATTTCCCCTGATAGACATCTGACGAGGTCTACACCGTACCCGTGGAAATGACAAGTTGCAGAAATATTATAATGGCATCTAACGCAAATGGTCCACAGTATACCGGTCTTTTTTACAAGCTTTTATTTAGCTTCAGATGTTCTGTCTAACTAACTATCTATCTAACTATCTATCAAATCTTGTGAAGCGTTTTTGACACACTTCCCATTATCCGATTTGGATGAAATTTGGTACACACATAGTGGTCCCATGACAATACAACATTAAGAAAAAATATCCTCCCACCCCTACCCCCACCCCTTCTATAGAAAAATGTGTTTTTGACACACTTCCCGTTATCCGATTTGGATAAAATTTGGTATGCACATAGTGGTCCGATGACAATACAACATTAAGAAAAAAATATCCTCCCACCCCTACCCCCACCCCTTCTATAGAAAAATGTGTTTTTGACACACTTCCCGTTATCCGATTTGGATAAAATTTGGTATGCACATAGTAGTCCGATGACAATACAATATTGGTATATGCATAAAGGTCCGATGGTAATACAGTCCAAACAAAAAATATATTTCTACCTGTACCCCCACCCTCTCCTTCTCCCAATAGAAAAATGAGTTTCCAAACAACTCACGATCAGCGATTTCATTATAATCTAGAATAAACACTTCTGTTCTGTTATTGAACAAATATTTTCATTTAATAGAGTAGATAGCTGACTAAAAAGTAGAAAATAAATTGGTAAAAAATGCACTCAAAATTAAAAAATAATTTTCTAAAATTCTAATATTATCATAATAATAAAAGCGATGGCCGACTGATGGAAATTTTGACGATGTTGTCACGATAAGATATCCGTATCAATTAAATATCACTATTTGCTAGAATTAATCTAGCAGAAAAATGCAGAGGTACCAAATCCACCCAACCCGACCCAAGATACCCCAGCATTTCTCTGACATAGGTATGGTAGGTAAACATATCTTTGATGACCTGCTCTGTTGAATATTCTTTAAGTGTTTAGATCACAAATTTAGATTAACTTACGCTTTGATTTGCGGCCATCGCTTTTATTATTATGATAATATTAGAATTTTAGAAAATTATTTTTTAATTTTTAGTGCATTTTATAAAAGCTTGTGACTTAAAAAAAAATTTTTACCAATTTATTTTAAAGCGATGACAAACAGGCTGAATTTTAGTACATAGCCTTATTCGGCCGAGAAGCCTAACTTTTTCGTCTGCGAAAATTATTGAAAGTGATTCCTAACAGAACGCGCGGGCGCAGAAATCTTTATAGTTTCGGACTGACTAAACCAAGCATATGATCTTGAAGACGATGTTGTCATTTATTTTCAAACACATTTTTTAGGCAACAGAAAAAAAAACAGGTATTAACTCTTAAATTAGCTCAAAATTTTAAATTACGAGATGAAAAAAGTTTTATTAAAGGCCGCTTGACATGGTGCATGACAATAAAATTTGCAGGCAAATGCATGAAATTTTGCCCAGGTGCATGCGCAGTACAAATCCAGTTGATTGTTGCAGACAATCCATTTTTATCGGTCCGGTGCCATTTTTTTGCATGCAAACTGTACTTGCATGCAAACTGGGAAATTTTTACCTAGATTCTGGGGAATCAATGCATGGCCATGCACAATGTCAAACGAAAAGAAGATTTTTCCAGGCAACAATTTGACCGAAATTTTTTGCTTGCAAATATTTGCAGCGCGTCATGCACCATGTCAAGCGGCCTTAAAGAATTAGTTACCTGCAATATTTTTTCTGTAGCCGAAAAAAATGTGTTTGAAAGTTAATGGCAATATTGTTCTACAAATCATATGCTTGATTTGGTCAGTCCGATGCACGAAGTATGGCTACGCCTACGAACCTGATTAGGAATCACTTCCAAGTATTTTTGCAGGAGAAAAAGTTAGGCGTCTCGGCCAAATAAAGCTATGTACGAAAATTTAGCTTCTTAGTTATTACTTAAAAAATAGACCGGTGTACTGTGTGTACATTTCTAAAGCTTTACATAAGTCACTTTTGTCAACTTTCAAGGCTAGTTCACTATGTACGCAAATCAATCTGCAAAAAAAATAATATATTTCTTATTGCCCCGTTACGATGTTTTATATTATCCCACGATAGTCAAAACGAAAGGATAATAAAAACTGAACTAGTTATTTATAAAAAGCAAAATTTAAAACAATAAATAGTAAATCTTACATTTGAAAACAAACTTAAATATTAAAACTGAAAATAAAATATTTTCTTTAGACCAAAAAAAAATATTATTCGAAATGGTTTGCTTGTCACAAATATGTTTAAAAAAGAGCACAAAAGTGCTAAAAGTTTATTAATATTATGGTAGAAGAATTTCGAAGGTTTTTTTCAGATATCTCAAATGACAAAAGACAAAATGCAAGAGTAGCAAAAAATATTTCCTATATCCCTTGTTTCTTATTCCCCCATCTTCCCCTATATCAAATACATGGGTTCCGCCTTTGAATATATGACCCATATAATTTACTTAATGGTTCCGCTTAACACTGCAGTGACCCTACAGTGACCTGTGCAGCCAGCGCCAGCCAAATGTCACGGAATGCAATAGAAGCTCACTATAACACAATTGTCCGTGAGTTTGCGGCGTTCCACGGAAGCCGTTAACTACATGTGACGTTCAGATGTCAACAGTGTCAAATAGCGTTAGTCGTCAGCCGTTTTTGGCACGACCAAAAACTATCTAATATTACTTAAAATATGAAAAATAGATCAGTTTATAGATTAAGGAAATAACGTCGTGTAGGTAAATCATAACATCTGCTAATGTTCTTATTAATTTATCCAGGTCCATCCAATGAAATCCATGTTTCTTTCCCAGTATTTATATTGTCCCTATTTTAATTTATTTTTATTAACCAAATATTTAAACACTTTATTTAGTTTTAGGTAAAATATTTAGACATATAACCATTGTTATTTATTTTACTTTTTATAAAACAATATTTTTTGCATGGATCCCTTTTGATTTTTGGATCATCAAAAAAGTATTTCAAGATTCGTTTAGACCTGTAAGGTGTAACTGATATGCTTGATTATGTTTGCGTACGCGCATTCTATTTTACAAGTTAGCGTTTTTATCGGGTTAGTATGCTCGTGTTCGAGTCTAAACTCAATTTTAACTGTAACATTAATAAATCGTTCTAATTATTTAACAGGAATATCATCACAATAATTAATAGTAAAATCTTCTTGATTGCTTTTTAAGTCTTGCATTCATGTATTTATATCTTTTTAAAAATCAATATTTAATAATGGTTCCAACAAACACCCACTTGAATTATTTTAGCTTGATATTTAAAAAAATATAATTTATTTAAGAACACATTATAAATAAACTTTAACACCTTGCCAGAAATTGCTCTTCATTATTTGGAATGGTGTCGCAGGACCAGTTCATTAAAAAAAATTCACTATTTTTTTACTGACTGTCTTATGATATTTATTTTATTTCGCAACCTAAACCTCTAACTAAAAGTATACAAAATGATAAATATTATGTTTTTGCATCAGTATTAATACAATTAATGACCAGACTAATTAATCATAAAAATGATATTGATAATAACACTCTATTTAAGATCAAACGATAACAGTATTCACAGCGATAAAAGAAAGTTATCAGATAAAGAAAATGTTGTTAGCTTAAATGGTAATAAAAGAGTTGTTCACTATTTTGTAAACCAAAAGTAATCGTAAAAAGCAAGATGGAAGTCTTCGTGTATTGAATACCGTGCAATAAACAGTCATGGGCAAGACCATAACTAACATCAAAGGCATCTTAAAGTAGTTTTAAAATTACTACAAACTCATTAGTTAAAATGTTTACTCAAAAAATTCAATTCCGCAATATCTGTATTGCTGTAATTACGAGTATTAAAATTCAAAAATTCTATTTAATCCACTGTTGTTACACAGCTTTATTCTACAAAATAAATAGATCCATGACAGATCTGATACCTTCCTAGCTAGCCTATTAGCATAAGTGAAGCTATGATAATCAGCCTTTGAAAACACCTTTTTGAAAATATCTCGGAAACTAATCCCTCTACGTAGTTTTTGGTTACAACACAAATTATTGAGCAACCGAACACTATTTTACCTGAAAATTTTATGAAAATCGATTTAGCGGTCGGTTTGAGAGCTATCGTCTTACAGACAGAAAAAAATACACATACACACACACAAACATCACGACGATATTGATAGGATAGGTCAAAATACACCCAAATAACATATTTTCGGCGTTATCTGAAAAAAAAATTCGTCAAAAACAATACCTTCTCTAGCCATTGCTGTGCGGGCTGCTAAGGTAAAAAAGGGTGAGGTGCTGCGCAATCTTAATACTTGCCCTATCTCGTGAGCAGCCATTTTTGTTTGGTAAAAATTTAGGAGTTTTGCAGTTTTGTGGATAAAAGGACAAAACTAGAAGATAGAAGATAAAATTTTCGGAAATTTTTTATATTGAAGGTATAAATTACTTTTTGCAATGTCCGAATGGATTTTGTAAATTCTGATTTAAAAAATAAAGCGGGTCAAAAATTTGATGTTTTTTCTTTAGGTCGGTCTTCTGACGCCCGAAAAGTAAAATTTCTGTAAATACATGCCGATTTCTGGACGAAATATTTAAGTAGGTAGGTAACTTCTTCAATTAATTGACAAAAAAAATACCTTTTGATGATCCATTTAGCATGATTTCAACGTTCTGTTATTGTTCATTCCAACTTACCATGCTCGACCCCGATTACCCCCAGTTTATGTATTACTATTATTAAAACTGGTCGATGCTGCGTAGTGGTGACGGCGGTGCAGTGTCCCCCTCCGGAGAACCCTCGTCACGGCAAGGCCATCTATACTTCGTGCAGCTACAATTCGGTGGTGCGCTACGAGTGCAAGTATGGTTACACGCTGGTGGGCGAGAGTACCAGGAGATGCGGAGCGGACAGAAAATGGAGTGGAGCGCAGCCAGTATGTAAGGGTAAGTGGAATATTTTAGAGGCTTATTGGAAATTTTAAAATAAGGCTAGCAGTAATAAGATAACAACTTTATTTTAATAATGCTTCAACTTAACGTCACTGGGAAAAAATACTTACTGGTGAAATTAAAGAAAGAAGAATTATATAAAAAGTTTCTTTTCGGTCGGGACTCGAAACCGGATTTCTTTCATTCAGCCACCAAAGATCATACATAATTTTTTCTACACATGCATAGGTAGAAGTTTTCCGAAAAATGTATGTATGATCTTTGGTGCCTTAATAAAAGAGCGTTTGCCTATAGAGCAAGAGATCCGGGTTCGAGTCCCGGCCAAAGAGAAACTTTTTTATAATTCTCCTTTCTTTAATTTAACTTGTTGTTTATGGTTTTAGGTCCTTGCATTATTTGCAATTTGGTATTTGAAAATTATTCAGGTTGGTATAGATTTTGTGTCATATTTTAAAAAAAAAATAATCCATCGACGCAAATGATAAAAGCAAAATCGTTCAAGATCATAAATGAAAATGGTAAAACAGTACAATGGCAAAAATAGAATTCTTAATAGCCCGAGATTATACAAAAACGTCATTCATCAAAATAAGACCAAAGCAAAATCGAAGTTTAGTTTAAAGTATTAAAACAGGACAAAATTAAAAAGGACAAAATCATAAAAAAGGACCGAGCCTAACATGAACAACTCTCTCCTTTCTTTTCATGTATACTGGTTCCGTCTCTCTGCCTCTCATACAAATCGGTCTCATGGAAGTTTGGCGGCAAATATAAATCAGGAATAAATAATATTTTTGTTTTTAGACGCAAAAATACATAAAAAAATTAAAATGTCTGTATTTTTTCTTTAGCTAGCTCGCCTATCCTTCTTTTGAAAGGTTGAAATCGGTGTTAACAGAACCGAACTGAACCGAACATCTTGGTCAATTAATTGCAGATGAATCCTAACCTAGGGTCCAACACCTGACCTTTTTAAGGATGGGTCTTGCTTAATTAAAATACCGTATGTTCTGTAGGAATCCCTATGTAGATACGGCGTTTTCTTAAGCATAGGAGAAGAGAAATTGTATTGAACGAAGCTTTAGTTGCATAGCAATATCAGAACCGTTCTTTTTTAGGTAAACGTCACAAGCTAGGCCCGACTAATTTTTTTAATTTTGTTCTTTTTGATTTTGTTATATTGTCCGGTTATATATGTACTGTTATGCCATTTTGGAGGCCCTAATAGACTATTTGCTGACAAACAGGGATGAGGACAATGGGTTGAGAGCAAGAAATGCCATTAACTTGAATATTTATAAACTTCCGGAGGAGCAATATGTTATTTTCGTACGATAATAGCCGCCGGACTTTTTTATAATTTTTTGGGTGTCTCAAAAAAGCGCTCCAAAAAAAATCTGTAATTAAATATCTCCCCAAAAGAAAACAAACATAGAATACAAAATGGTTAGTTTAAAAAATGACTTAGCTCAGCTGACAAGTTTCAGTAAACCGTCAAAATAAGGCCAAGTTAACAAATACTTCATATTCCCTAATAAAGTCTAGCACACTTCTTGTTACAGTATGCTTTAATTAATTTTTAAACGCAGATGTCAAAATACTGCTAGCATTATTACTACTAGACCGTATTTCACAAATAATTGTGTTTCAGAATAGGCAGACCATTACGTGCATTTAAGTAAATTTAACCATTTTATTGGTTACTTTATATTATCAGATTGAGTCATAACCATGGGAAAGAATACAAAATATCAAAACCGTAAAAACCGCCTAAACAAAATGTGCGATTTAACAGTCAGTTTTACGCGGATATTAAACATTTATTAATAAATGGTTTATAAGAAAATAAATTTTATTTCAAAAATCAAAAGTGTGAAATGGAAATTTCATTTAAAGTTCTATTAATATCTTCTAAAATCCTGTTGCAGTACAGCATGCAACTAAAAAATTAATTTCTGACCAACATAAAAATTAGAAAAATCGCCAGATTTCTTAATTTTTTTCTATGTTTTTTAACATTTTTCGAAACTGTGTTTTGTTTAGTTGTACATATTTAAAAACACCAAACATTGTCTAATTTTTTTTGTTTTAGTTTAAATTGATAACGTTTATAGTCTGATCACCAAAACGACTTAAGTTGGCTAAGTAAATGTTACTAAAAATATCTTTAACATGCATGCAACTTTTTGATTAAATTAAAACAAGTTCTATTAATCTTCAAATATCTTATTATAGTCTGCTTTGATTTAAGGCACAAAGGCGTAAGCGAAGTTGTGAAAATACTGCTAGCATTATTACTGTTAGACCGTATTTCGCAAATAATTGTATTTCAGAATAGGCAGACCATTACGTGCATTTAAGTAAATAATAAATTTGACTATTTTATTGGTTAATTTATATTTCAACCAAGTTTCATGGCTAATCGGGCAAAACGGAGTTTTTTGTTTCCCTTATATTTTTCCGTGGGTAGCTTGAAAGCTTAACCTCACGGGGGTCCAAGATCTAATGGACACCTAATAAGTGTTGACAGTTAACCGTTTCGTCCTTATGGGACTCCTCAGAACACTGCTGGTCAAGTAACAAATCTTGCGAAGTTAATCAGACGGTTTTGTCTCTAATTAAATGTAATTAGTGAGCGAACTATAGCAAGAGGCGCCATCTACCGAGATACGAGAGAAACAAAAAACCAAAAGCAGGGAAAACACTGCTATATAATATCGATCAATGAAAAGATCGAATGCAAATAAAAGAAAACAACTATAGTCCGTGACCTACGACAGCTCTTTGTCTTTTCAGGCCGGATCAACGCATTTTGCATTTTTACCCGTCATCAAGACAGTGAGTGTCAATCAACGGAATTTTTAAGCCAAATAATACTAACAAACGTGAAATTTCATACCCGTGAATTTAAAAATCAAACAAGTTTCATGACTAATCGGGCAAAAAGGAGTTTTTTGTTTCCCTTATATTTTTCCGTGGGTAGCTTGAAAGCTTAACCTCACGGGGGTCCAAGATCTAATGGACACTTAATAAGTGTTGACAGTTAACCGTTTCGTCCTTATGGGACTCCTCAGAACACTGCTGGTCAAGTGACAAATCTTGCGAAGTTAATCAGACGGTTTTGTCTCTAATTAAATGTAATTAGTGAGCGAACTATAGCAAGAGGCGCCATCTACCGAGATACGAGAGAAACAAAAAACCAAAAGCAGGGAAAACACTGCTATACAATATCGATCAATGAAAAGATCGAATGCAAATAAAAGAAAACAACTATAGTCCGTGACCTACGACAGCTCTTTGTCTTTTCAGGCCGGATCAACGCATTTTGCATTTTTACCCGTCATCAAGACAGTGAGTGTCAATCAACGGAATTTTTAAGCCAAATAATACTAACAAACGTAAAATTTCATACCCGTGTATTTAAAAATCAAACAAGTTTCATGGCTAATCGGGCAAAAAGGAGTTTTTTGTTTCCCTTATATTTTTCCGTGGGTAGCTTGAAAGCTTAACCTCACGGGGGTCCAAGATCTAATGGACACCTAATAAGTGTTGACAGTTAACCGTTTCGTCCTTATGGGACTCCTCAGAACACTGCTGGTCAAGTGACAAATCTTGCGAAGTTAATCAGACGGTTTTGTCTCTAATTAAATGTAATTAGTGAGCGAACTATAGCAAGAGGCGCCATCTACCGAGATACGAGAGAAACAAAAAACCAAAAGCAGGGAAAACACTGCTATACAATATCGATCAATGAAAAGATCGAATGCAAATAAAAGAAAACAACTATAGTCCGTGACCTACGACAGCTCTTTGTCTTTTCAGGCCGGATCAACGCATTTTGCATTTTTACCCGTCATCAAGACAGTGAGTGTCAATCAACGGAATTTTTAAGCCAAATAATACTAACAAACGTGAAATTTCATACCCGTGAATTTAAAAATCAAACAAGTTTCATGGCTAATCGGGCAAAAATGAGTTTTTTGTTTCCCTTATATTTTTCCGTGGGTAGCTTGAAAGCTTAACCTCACGGGGGTCTAAGATCTAATGGACACCTAATAAGTGTTGATAGTTAACCGTTTCGTCCTTATGGGACTCCTCAGAACACTGCTGGTCAAGTGACAAATCTTGCGAAGTTAATCAGACGGTTTTGTCTCTAATTAAATGTAATTAGTGAGCGAACTATAGCAAGAGGCGGCATCTACCGAGATACGAGAGAAACAAAAAACCAAAAGCAGGGAAAACACTGCTATACAATATCGATCAATGAAAAGATCGAATGCAAATAAAAGAAAACAACTATAGTCCGTGACCTACGACAGCTCTTTGTCTTTTCAGGCCGGATCAACGCATTTTGCATTTTTACCCGTCATTGCTATAGTTCGCTCACTAATTACATTTAATTAGAGACAAAACCGTCTGATTACCTTCGCAAGATTTGTCACTTGACCAGCAGTGTTCTGAGGAGTCCCATAAGGACGAAACGGTTAACTGTCAACACTTATTAGGTGTCCATTAGATCTTGGACCCCCGTGAGGTTAAGCTTTCAAGCTACCCACGGAAAAATATAAGGGAAACAAAAAACTCCTTTTTGCCCTATTAGCCATGAAACTTGTTTGATTTTTAAATTCACGGGTATGAAATTTCACGTTTGTTAGTATTATTTGGCTTAAAAATTCCGTTGATTGACACTCACTGTCTTGATGACGGGTAAAAATGCAAAATGCGTTGATCCGGCCTGAAAAGACAAAGAGCTGTCGTAGGTCACGGACTATAGTTGTTTTCTTTTATTTGCATTCGATCTTTTCATTGATCGATATTGTATAGCAGTGTTTTCCCTGCTTTTGGTTTTTTGTTTCTCTCGTATCTCGGTAGATGGCGCCTCTTGCTATAGTTCGCTCACTAATTACATTTAATTAGAGACAAAACCGTCTGATTAACTTCGCAAGATTTGTCACTTGACCAGCAGTGTTCTGAGGAGTCCCATAAGGACGAAACGGTTAACTGTCAACACTTATTAGGTGTCCATTAGATCTTGGACCCCCGTGAGGTTAAGCTTTCCAGCTACCCACGGAAAAATATAAGGGAAACAAAAAACTCCTTTTTGCCCGATTAGCCATGAAACTTGTTTGATTTTTAAATTCACGGGTATGAAATTTCACGTTTGTTAGTATTATTTGGCTTAAAAATTCCGTTGATTGACACTCACTGTCTTGATGACGGGTAAAAATGCAAAATGCGTTGATCCGGCCTGAAAAGACAAAGAGCTATCGTAGGTCACGGACTATAGTTGTTTTCTTTTATTTGCATTCGATCTTTTCATTGATCGATATTGTATAGCAGTGTTTTCCCTGCTTTTGGTTTTTTGTTTCTCTCGTATCTCGGTAGATGGCGCCTCTTGCTATAGTTCGCTCACTAATTACATTTAATTAGAGACAAAACCGTCTGATTAACTTCGCAAGATTTGTCACTTGACCAGCAGTGTTCTGAGGAGTCCCATAAGGACGAAACGGTTAACTGTCAACACTTATTAGGTGTCCATTAGATCTTGGACCCCCGTGAGGTTAAGCTTTCAAGCTACCCACGGAAAAACATAAGGGAAACAAAAAACTCCTTTTTGCCCGATTAGCCATGAAACTTGTTTGATTTTTAAATTCACGGGTATGAAATTTCACGTTTGTTAATTTATATTATTATCAAAAATCGTAAAAACTGCCTGAGCAAAATCTGTGATTTAGAAGTCAATTTTATGCGGATATTAAACATTACAAACGGTTTCTAAGAAAATAAATTTTAATATCATTTAGAGTTCTATTAATATCGTTTAAAAGCCTGCTGCAATACACGATGCAACTAATAATTTAATTTGTGACCAACATAAAAAAAATCCCAAGTCTTCCCCACTTTTTATCTATTTTTCCATACTGTGTTTTGTTTAGTTGTAATATTTTAAAAACATTCTCTAAATTGTGATTGTTTTAGTGTAAATTGACAATGTTCACAGAATGATCACCAAAAAGGCTTAAGTTAGGAACTAACAAAAAGCAACTTTTTGATAAAATTAGAACAAGTTCTATTCATTTTCGAGTATCTTGATGCGTGCTTCAAATTTTGACTAGTAATATGGCGTAAACGCCAAAAATGCAGGCAACTTTTCGACATACTCCGAACGGTTGCATGGTCTTGAAGCATTTTTGAAACTTGAACATTGTGCACGCAAATAATAGCAAAAGTACTTTGCTCACGCGAGTAGAACTTTGCTCACGCGATTAGAATTTCTGGACTTAGAGAGTATCTTTTAAAAATTAACTTAGTTAAAATAAAGTAATTTAATGCAAAAAATACTTATTCTACTTGCTCTGATGTGATGTAAAATAGCCACACATATTCTAACCCATATTTTTTAAAACAATTATGATTTTTTTTCGAGAAAAAAAAGTTGCTCCGATTTTAAATTTTTTTATATATCTTTGCGGTTCAGATGATTCAGTCTGTCTGTCTGTAGTCTGTCTGTCTGTATGTCTGTCTGTAACGACCAACGCGCATAACTCAAAAACCGCTTGGCGAATTGCAATGAAATTTGGTACCTAGGCTGGGTCTTCGGTCGAGATGGTCCCATTTAAAAATGAACAAATTCCACCAAACACAAACCAAATAAAAGGGTGGGGATAGATTTCAAAAATTAGAGTTTATGTGAAAATATGGCGTGTGTGATATCAAACGAAAGGTAATTGAGTCTGGAGTTAAACAAAATACATTTTAATTTATTTTAAAAAAAGGGTGGGGGTATATTTCAAAAATTAGAGTTTAAGTGAAAATATGGCGTGTGATATCAAACGAAAGGTAATTAAGTCCGGAGTTCTACAAAATACATTTTAGTTTTTGTTTTTTTTAAGGGTGGGGGTGGATTTCAAAAATTTGAGTTTAAGTCAAAACATGACTTGTGTGGTATCAAACAAAAGGTAATTTAGTGTGGAGTTGAACAAAATATATAAGGGTGGGGGTGGATTTCACAAATTTGAGTTTAAGTCAAAACATGGCTTGTGTGGTATCAAACAAAAGGTAATTTAGTGTGGAGTTGAACAAAATATATTTCAGTTTTTAGTTATATTAGTTCACACGTACACTATAACTATAGTACCTAGTGTGATCTTAGGGGCCCATATATTGGCAGATTATTTTTTTAGTAATTTTTTTATACCGACTTAATAAATAATAAATATTGTTGCCCGCAAGTAAATATCCGTAATTTTTTACCTAAAAAAATTAGCACTTGTCATTTTTTTATTGTAAAATCATTTTTATTTATTTGGATTAAAATTTTCTAAATTTTATCAAAACAATAACCGTTTAAGTTGCTGTTCAAAGCTTTTTAACCAATTTTTACGATGTTAGTTTAATTTTTATCTAGGGTAACGTTGGCTAAATCGTACCAATTTTTGGTTTTTATTTTTTTTCTTAAAAACTAATAACTAACTCCAATTATTTTTTTTTTAATTTAGGATAGATCAATCTTTTGGAGACGTACGAGCAATTTTTAAAATATAGTATTTCATTGAACTTTGAAGAAACAAGAGTTTTTATAAGGGGTTGCAAACGGTATGATTTGGGAAACTGGTTTGCATATGAAGAAAATCTAAATAAAGTCGGAGGTTTTATTTACAAAAAAAGCAATATTTTAAATTGTGAACATTTTTAAGGTTATAAACATAAGTTGCACAAGTTATCACTCTTAACTCTAACTATATAAAATCAGAGGTTTCATGAAGTATTTACAAAAAAAGCAAAATTTTAAATTAGGAAAATTTTTAAGTTTATAAACGAAATTCGCACAAAGTAATCACTCTTAACTCAAACTATATAAAATCGGAGCTTTATAAAAGATGTTTTCTGTAAGAAAAAAAATATTTAAACATCAGATATTGAAACAACATGAGTTGCCCAAATCGTACTGGCAGGCGATTTAGGCAACTGTCAATAAAAATAAATAAATAAAATTTTAAGATTAATTTCCAAATCTAATTTTATATTCAAGTGTTTTTTAATTATTGACAACTTCCTAGGCTATACTACTAAAAATATAATCTATAAAAATACTACATACCGATGAAGTATAGCCTAACACAAACTTAAAGAAGTTACATCAAAATACCCGAATTATTCTAACTTCTATTTGCTGAAACGTAATCCATTCAAAGCTGTCCAAAACTCTATCATGTGACTTATTTGAATTTGAATCATAATTTGGTGTCTTATAGTAGGTTTACACATGCATGAATTTAGTGGCGCCAGTGTTCGCGCCAGTTCTATTTGCGTGCCAGTAAAGGTTTACACTATTGTGCGAAAATTAAAAAGACTGACACGCCAGTTTCATTTTTAAAGTGTACACGATACGCGATATGTCGGCTGAACTCTCGGAAGCCTGCAAAATAGTCGCTAAACTTTTATTGAAAAAAATAATAAAAGATATTCAGAAAAAGGAACAACGAAAAGGCCGTATCTGAGTTAAAGCATGGATTGCTCGTCGATCTACTTTGGGTGCTTCCGAAAAACTTTTAGGAGAATTTGCAGCAGAAGATCCTGCATGCGAGCTATAAAAACCATCTTCGAATGAAAAAGCAACATTTTGATATTCTTCTAAAGTGTGTGACTCCACGAATTATAAAAATGGATACCCACATGAGAGATGCGTTAACCCCAAAATTGAAATTGGAAGTGACATTAAGATATCTTAGAAAATTCGGTCTGCTACTTTAAATCATGGTAGTTTTGGGGTGTATACTTCATCTGCACCGGCTCCGGAACGTTGGCTTTTTTTAATTTTCGTCAATTCCAAAGCATATGTGTTTCTTATGGATCGTATTTTTGCTTTTACTTCTGCAACTTCAAAGCCTTCAATATTCATTATTTCACTAATTTTTTGGTAAGCATTTATCTCGACTATTGTCACGAAGGGCGCGTAACATAAAGTTAAACCAATATTTCCCGAATAATTAAAAAGGAACTTAATAAATTACTAGATGTATTAACTTTTGGGACAACCTATAAGTCGATATAAATCGATTGACGTCAATAACTATTATTGCAATTCGGCACAAATAGTTTATAAATTCGCGGGCAATGCATATTTCCGGGCTTTTTGGTGACAGAGATTCGGGACCACTAAATACCGCGGGGCGAGGCGTCGCCTCGCGGAACTAAAGTTTCGGCTTTTTTTCCTTATACTGAACGTTAAGACCGGGTGAGTGCGGGCGGTCATATCGAGTGACGTAATCGACTGACGACAATTTGGGCATGAACTGGGGTTCCTAGATAACCAGCCGGCCGCAAATTCTGTTGTTTCCAGGTAAGTCCGGGTGTCGCCCCCTTAGCCAACTCCCCAACATTTGCTGTATTATTTATTCGGGTCTTAGTTTTATAATACATCTTTTAACCCCCTACAGGTGTTATTTAATCTGCATCCCTTAGTTTTTAAACAAAGATCTCCGTCGGCTCGAATCGAAATAACTCCGTTAGATCGATTCGACCGGCGCGGTATCATTGAAACAAATTGTTAATAACGAATAAGGGTTCGGTTATGAACGCCCCCTTAGCCAACTCCCCATTTACTGTAACCAACTCACCAACCTTTATTCGTGACATGGTGGAGGCAAGCCGAGTTTAAAATACAAAGGGACGCAGGGGTTAAAATTTGTAAGGGAAAAAAGTCAATTAGAAAGTGGGTTTTTTTTTAGCTTTCTTAAATACACGTAGTCCAAAATTATTTTTTTTCGCAATTCAACAACTAGCGGGGATTAAAGAGAAAAAGAGCAAGGTAGTTGGCCAAGGGCACCATCCTAGTGACTAATAATTTGTGTTTGTGTCGCCCAAATAGCTTTAAAAAATAAAATAAAAAATATTACGGGGGCTCGTAAAGCCACATAATAAAAACAAGCAGTGACAAACAAATAACAGACCGTTTTTTTTGCTTACTCGACAGAACCGGGTTGTTAGGCGCGCGTATGCGAAGTTCTATTCTTACATTTGTATACAGAGTGATCGAAATTACTTTCGGCCTGATAACTTTCGAAAGGAGGACCACAGGCGAGAGAAAATTTTGATCGTGTATATTTAAATTAAGAGTAGGATAGGAGGAAAAACAAGCAGTGACAAACAAATAACAGACGGTTTTTTCGCTTACTCGACAGAACCGGGTTGTTGGGCGCGCGTATGCGAAGTTCTATTCTTACATTTGTATACAGAGTGATCGAAATTACTTTCGGCCTGATAACTTTCGAAAGGAGGACCACAGGCGAGAGAAAATTTTGATCGTGTATATTTAAATTGAGAGTGGGATAGGGCTCATCCTTACTGCAGCGAAAAGAGAGCGTACCAAAGTTCGTCAGGAATCAGAATACTAAAACGAAACTGAATCCTGGGGACGAGGCGGTATCTTTTCGCAGTAAGAAGGGTGGGTTGTTCGTATGCCGCGAAGGAAACCAGGGAAGAGAGTTAGAGAAGCGAAAAGACAAAGACGCGAGACGTTACAAAAATCGATCCCGCATTTTTTTGAGGACGGGATACCGATCAAACTCAATACCGAAGGGAGGCCCGTAACGCCAGATATTTCTTGGCAAGAGATCGAATTGGGTAATCCAACCGCGGGGGAAAATTCACAAAAGGCACAGACCAAAAACCAAGTGTATCCGAGAGACGAATTTTTAGGGCAACTTGAGAAAGAATATTTAGAGCTAGTTGGGCCAGGATAACGAAATATCCAATAACCCTGACCAGGGCACCGTGAAGATATTTTGTTCTCATCACAAAAACCACGCTGGTTAGGCAAAAGACTTGATAAAAATAGTCGCGTTGATTACAGGGTAGATTAGAGGTCCACCTGACGAAATTGGTAGTCAGACGTAGGTAGAATAGCAATATAGTTCAAAGTTTTTTTTTAAGTTAACAAAATTGGTAAAGCCCGGGGTTTATTAGGCTGAACGCAAGAAAACTGTCAAAAATTGGCAGCCAGGATAAGTACGGTGACAAAAAGTGGTAGTCAGACCGGAAAAAAAAAAGAGCAATAAATCGAATATACTCTACGTAAGAGAGGTAGTCATACAGGTTAGGTTAAAAACACAGAAGTTCAATTGAGCCATTATTAAACCAGCGATAGGGAAAAATTTAGAAAAGAGACGGCAAAAGCGTAAGCAGCGTGTTTTTTGGTGAAGAAAAAAAATATAATAATAATATTTCTCGAAAAAATCTAAACCCCACGACGCTACTGACTTTATAAAATAGGAAAAGAAAGTAGGACTTGTTAAACAAACTACCAAAGGAAAAATACCCAACCGTTTGCATTAATAATATTAGTAGGTAATTGTTAACGGAAAAAAGCGATCTGGTTACAATAACGTGACGAATTCAAAAAATCAAAGCTGTACTATCTTTAGAGGTTATCGACCCAGACGAAAGGGCCATCGCTTTAAAAAGCTACCGTTGAAAAAGCAAAATTTAATATTTTAGTCTTTTATTAATATAAAAATTCCAAAAACGCTGTTTATTCTTTGATTTCTTTGCAGTTGGGAGTTTTAGGCACAAGGCACACAAACCCAGGACAAGATTAATTTTTTATTTTTTTACTCTAATCAACTAAAAGTCTAGATATTTGTTTTTTCGTTGTTTTTTTATTGGTCAGTCAACTAGGGAGAATATTTAAGTTGGAGTTATAGTACGTATAACACAAACAAGAGTCAAAATCCAATATTTTAATCGTAAAATAATACAAAAATTCCAAAAAAGTTGTTTTTCTTTGACTTCTCTCTTAGTCAGCCATTGGCAGAGAATATTGGAGTTGGGGAGTTCTACACACAAAGTACACGAACCCACAGCAAAATTAATTATTTTTTATCTTTAATCAACAGAAAAAGTTTAGATATTTATCTTTTCTTTGGTTTTTTAAGTCAGGCAATTGAAGAAAATACTGGAGTTGGGGAGTTTACGCACAAAGCACACGAGCCTAGAAAAATTAATTATTTTTATCTTTAATCAACAGGAAAAGTTTAGATATTTATCTTTGCTTTGGTTTTTTTTGGTCAGGCAATTAGAAAGAACATTAGAGTTGGGGAGTTTTACGCACAAAGCACACGAGCCTAGAAAAGTCAATTATTTTTTTCTTTTATCAACAGAAAAAGTTTAGATAGTTATTGGTTCTTTGTTTTTTCTTGGTCAGTCAATTGAAGAAAATATTGGAGTTGGGGAGTTTTACGCACAAAGCACACGAGCCTAGAAAAGTCAATTATTTTTTTTCTTTAATCGACAGAAAAAGTTTAGATAGTTATTGGTTCTTTGTTTTTTCTTGGTCAGTCAATTGAAGAAAATATTGGAGTTGGGGAGTTTACGCACAAAGCACACGAGCCTAGAAAAATTAATTATTTTTATCTTTAATCAACAGAAAAAGTTTAGATATTTATCTTTTCTTTGGTTTTTTAAGTCAGGCAATTGAAGAAAATACTGAAGTTGGGGAGTTTACGCACAAAGCACACGAGCCTAGAAAAATTAATTATTTGTGTTCTTTAATCAACAGAAAAAGTTTAGACATTTATCTTTTCTTGGATTTTTAAGTCAGGCAATTGAAGAAAATATTGAAGTTGGGGAGTTTTACGCACAAAGCACACGAGCCTAGAAAAGTCAATTATTTTTTTTCTTTAATCAACAGAAAAAGTTTAGATAGTTATTGGTTCTTTGTTTTCTCTTGGTCAGTCAATTGAAGAGAATATTGGAGTTGGGGAGTTTACGCACGAAGCACACGAACATAGAGCAAAATTGATTATTTTTGTCTTTAATCAACAGAAAAAGTCTGGATATTGTGTTTTTCTTTTTGTTTTTTTTCTTAATCGATCAACTAGGGAGAATACCGGAGTTGAGGAGTTCTAGCACAAATAACACAAACAAAAAGTATATTTTAGTCCTAAATTAATATAAAAAATAAATAAAATTTGTTCAACGAGTTCTAAAATAAATTAAAAACTAGACAGAGGTAGACCCTCGAAACGACAAAAATAAAACAGCTGTCAAAAGAGTGGGGAACACGCAAAAATCAGTAGCGTCTAAGGTAGTAGACGTAGTAAATTATTTGTTTTGTTGAAACCGTGCAAATACCCAGGTCAGGGCGCAATATAACATATTTTCGCTTTTTGGGAAATTTTTAGGAAATAAAAAAAAACTTATAAGGGTAATTTTTCTTTTTGGTAATAAAAAAGCCGAAAGATATTATAGGTCACGGCATTATATGTAAGGTTAAATAGTTTTGTTTTTGAGAGGCACCTAAAAGTAGAGTGTATAAAAATTATTATAACTAATAAACACCTTTTGAGCACCAGCAAGTTAATAGGACAAACCTCTAGTAGGTCGTAAATTGGCAAGAAACTAAACATTTGTGGTTCTTAAGGAAAATATTTCAACAAAGTAAAAGACATAAAATGAGATTATGCAAAAAGTGTCCCAAAATAACGAAAAATTAAAAATAATTGCTAGGAAAATTTGGGTTACACAAAAAGAAAAATTCAGTAGCGACCAAGGCGAGATTCACCAGGCCAAAGGACTAACACAATGTGGGATAATTTTTTTTTAGGAAGCGTGAAAGATAAGTTAATGCATCCTTAATTTTGCGGAAAAAATTAACTCAAAGACACATAGATAGGCTGAATATAGCGCTACTAACAGCTGATTAATAAACTGACAAGATAACAATTTTTGTTATTAAAAAGTCAAAAATTAGTTTTTTATGTGAATTAAGAAAAAAAGTGTTGCTTGTTACAAATAATTGTTGCCCACAGCTGTTACAAAGATTGAGTAATGAGTCTTTACAGCGAGTTGAGCTGGAAAAAAAAGCCCTTTTAGACATTGAGAAGTTACAGCTAAAAAGTAAAAACATACATGTGTTTTTTCAAACCAATTGAACCTACAGGTACATATTTAAAATAGTTGCAGTGTATGCGTTTTGTGTGGATCTTGGTTAGCCATATAGTATCTATCGAGATATCTGAAACTCATCATAAAGTAGTTTTATATGCTAAAGTAAATAATTTCTGTTGATAGGTAAAAGGCGGGCAATATTTTAGAAGAAGCAAATACCCACATAGGTAATTGATAAAAAGTAGGAAATTAAGACCTTAAGGAAAGTAAGGACTACGGACAAAAATAATACACTGAAAAGAAGAAAGGCTGAGGTAAAAAAAACGCAGAAGTAGTTCTAAAGGAAATTAGGGCCTCAGGAAGTAAAGAAAAGTAAATTTGAAGAAAAAGGGATAAAGTAGGCCAATTGGGCAGAAAAGAATTACAGGACGCCGTGACGTAAATGTGAACTCCGAAGGAAACTGGAGTTTAACCATTAAATAGGAAGAGAGAGAAGGATAATTTAGAGGAGTCCTGAAGGAAATTAGTGTCTCAGGAAGCCAAATTAAAGAAGAAAATGGAGGCCTATGGGGTAGAACAGACGTGTAGGACGTCGGGACGTAAACGTGAACTCCGAAGGAAAATGGAGTTTAACGATTAAATAGGAAGAGAGGAGGATAATTCAGAGGAGGCCTGAATGATATTAGGGTCTCAGGAAGCGAAATTAAAGAAGATAAAGTAGGCCTATGGGGCAGAACAGACGTGTAGGACGTCGTGACGTAAATGTGAACTCCGAAGGAAACTGGAGTTTAACGATTAAATAGGAAGAGAGAGAAGGATAATTTAGAGGAGTCCTGAATGATATTAGGGTCTCAGGAAGCGAAATTAAAGAAGATAAAGTAGGCCTATGGGGCAGAACAGACGCCTAGGACGCCGTGACGTAAACGTGAACTCCGAAGGAAACTGGAGTTTAACGATTAAATAGGAAGAGAGAGAAGGATAATTTAGAGGAGTCCTGAAGGAAATTAGGGTCTCAGATAGCCAAATTAAAGAAGAAAAAGAAGGCCTATGGGGCAGAACAGACGTGTAGGACGTCGTGACGTAAATGTGAACTCCGAAGGAAACTGGAGTTTACCGATTAAATAGGAAGAGAGAGAAGGATAATTTAGAGGAGTCCTGAAGGAAATTAGGGTCTCAGGACGCCAAATTAAAGAAGAAAAAGGAGGCCTATGGGGCAGAACAGACGTGTAGGACGTCGTGACGTAAACGTGAACTTCGAAGGAAAATGGAGTTTAACGATTAAACAGGAAGAGAGAAGGATAATTTAGAGGAGTCCTGAAGGACATTAGGGTCTCAGGAAGCGAAATTAAAGAAGAAAAGGGAGGCCTATGGGGCAGAACAGACGTCTAGGACGTCGGGACGTAAACGTGAACTCCGAAGGAAAATGGAGTTTAACGATTAAATAGGAAGAAGAAGGATAATTTAGAGGAGTCCTGAAGGACAGACGTGTTGACTAAAACACGAATTCCGGAGAAAAAGGGATGTTATGTATTTAATAATGGGAGTAAGAAGAATTCAGAAGAAAAAGAGCCAATGCCGCAGAAGGTATAAAGGAGTTCTAAAGGATATTAGGAACTTGAAAAGCAACGCTGACGAGAACGCAAACTAGGCTAATAAGGCGGAGAAAGCAAACCGAGTGTTGCAGAAAAAAGAGTCCTGAGGGAAAAACGGGACTTAAGAAGAAGAGAGGTAGACGAGAAACGGGGAGAACTCGGCCCGACAAAGCAAATAGTAAGCTATAAGGAGCCCAAAAGGAGCGTTTCCAAGCAACTGAAAAAATTTAGGAGGAAAGAAGGAATTCCCGAGGAAAAATCGGGACGCTTATTGCAAAAAATTGAGTTGAAGCAGTGGCAAAAGTTTCGCCGCAGCGAGCCAAAGATATTTTAAATACAGAAGATTTTAAAAGAATACAGGTCCCAAAGTCTGGGATCAATAAACAAGAACACAGTGGTGTTCTACCATAAGAGGTCAAAAGTCATTTGGACCAATGGAGGCCTTAGGTGGTGTCAAAAAATACTAGGTACACGCATCCAGAAGGGAAGTGGACGAAATAAAGGGAATAGCAAAAGCTAGAGAATGGGCACCACCGAAAAAAGGGTTAAGGCAAGATGCAAAGATACAGGAAGGGACACATTTATCCTGAAAGAAGAAAGCAGGCGTCCGGTGAGATGCCAGAATTACCGCCGAGGCACCTGTAGAGCAGGTAATGTAAGGAGTAACTCCACGAAATATAGTCTACGGCAGGCAGTAGCGGAACTTTGGATGGGAGGAGAAACTAACAGAGCTAGTATGTTAGTTTCCGTATGACAGTTGTTCCCCAAGTCTTGCAGAAAAAAAATCATTTGAGTAGAATCGGTCAAACAGTTTTTGAGTGGTATGAAATACAGACATACTGACAAGACTACAAATAAGTGATTTTAAATTTAATTATACGCGTAGCAGTCGTATTTCGCATTGCATTTAGCATTATTTTTACTTAAATAAAATTATTAAAGTATATAATAACTGGCAGGTCACAAACGAAAACCCCTAGGCCTGCAATTTTTTTTAATTATAATTAACCTCGTTAGGAATTTGATACAATTAGCAAATGCATGGGTAAACGCCACACATATTGTTTATGTCAATTCTAAGGAAAAATACATGACCTACACAACAAAGGTTTATTTAGTCAAAATAAAGTTAAAAAACAGTTATGAATAAAAAACAATTGCTAATTTTTTTTTACAGCATTCTTAATTACTGATATTATTGACGGGGTCGGTTACTGACCGTATTGAACCGATGTGAATGAGTCTAATAGGGTGGCTGACAAAAGAAAGTGAGATAAGAGATAAAGAAAAAATAAAAACATGTTCAGGTAGTTTTTAAGGAAAATACATTTTCACGCGGTGGGCGTTTATTATAAACTTAAGAACTTTAATTTCTATTATTTCTCCGTGCTTGAATTTGGAAAGAAATAAACCAAAGAAACTATTAAGTAAGTAGGTATTTTAGATAAATATTGATGAAATAAATTGAAGAAGAGTTTTATAAAATAAAAGGAAAAAAGGTTGTCGCCATAATGAAGTGGTAGAAAAAAATACTTGCTAGATAAGAATAATAATAATTGAATAGGTTTTCGAGAGAGTAAATAGAAAAAAAATCTAACTACTAATAGTACACTAAGGAAGCAGTTTTTCAGGATCAGTAAATAAAGTAAGTAAATGATGCGTATTTGGTTGGATAAAAAGATTTAGCAAAAGTCATCTAAATAAAGAGTTTTATAAAATAAAAGGAAAAAAGGTTGTCGCCATAATGAAGTGGTAGAAAAAAATACTTGCTAGATAAGAATAATAATAATTGAATAGGTTTTCGAGAGAGTAAATAGAAAAAAAAATCTAACTACTAATAGTACACTAAGGAAGCAGTTTTTCAGGATCAGTAAATAAAGCAAGTAAATGATGCGTATTTGGTTGGATAAAAAGATTTAGCAAAAGTCATCTAAATATAAGTTAAAACTATTCTGAAAAAAGATATTAGAATCCATCATGAAATGTAAAAGTTTGATTATTATACGGTAAAGTACCCAACAGATATTGTTATTGTGAACATAGTAAGAAAGTTGGTTTGAGGAAGAAGAAAGAAGAAAGGCGAAATGGGACATCGGAAAGTAAATCGAAGCAAAGGGCGAGAAAGAAGAAGAAGTATAGAGGGGTGTCCACCAAAAAAGTTGGCACCTACAGGATTTTAGAATTGAAATTGAAACTGAGAAGAGATCGTAATCTTTTCTCGGGTAGGAGTTCTGCTTGATCGAGTGCACCGAAATGGCAACCCGTGATCTCTTGTTATGAGTTTGACTTGGTTAAAAGAAATGCGTTTTTTAAGAAGAGTACTGTGTTATTAGGAGGCCAAAGGGTCTTTGTGAGGGTGATTCATCGCAATAGGCGCTAGAGACACAGAGGTTGTAACCGTAAGTTGTGGATGCTCGCCAAAAAGGGGGTACTCCAAGTGCTGATAAATTGAAGTAGTAGGAAGGCTGAAATGGTATGCGTTACCAAAATTAGGCACTACGTGATTCTTCTGTAATGTGAGAGTGATTCATCGCAATAGGCGCTAGAGACACAGAGGTTGTAACAGTAAGTTGTGGTTGCTCGCCAAAAAGGGGGTACTCCAAGTGCTGATAAATTGAAGTAGTAGGAAGGCTGAAATGGTATGCGTTACCAAAATTAGGCACTACGTGATTCTTCTGTAATGTGAGAGTGATTCATCGCAATAGGCGCTAGAGACACAGAGGTTGTAACAGTAAGTTGTGGATGCTCGCCAAAAAGGGGGTACTCCAAGTGCTGATAAATTAAAGTAGTAGGAAGGCTGAAATGGTATGCGTTACCAAAATTGGGCACTACGTGATTCTTCTGTAATGAGTCTGACTCCTAAAAATTAACCATTTCTTGTAAGTGAACTCAACACACATTGAGATTGAGATTATAAAAGTCCGGGAAAAATTATCGAGAGACACTAGGTTAACTGTAATGAATTCAGTTTGATGGATGCAATGCATGTGTTATGTCTTAAAGGATAGAACAAGTAAAGAGAGTGATGCAGTATTGAAGGTGGCGAAGAGGCCAAGGTTATTGGCGTGGAAATGTGAGAAAGGCGCCTAGAGAATTCAAAGTAAAATGGTTGAGGGTACTTACCTAGTTAGAAAAAAGAGAGAGAGAAAAAAGAAATTAAACAAAATTTTTATCTGATTAATATTTAAGTAGGGTTGTTCAAAACAATGTTTGTTAAAAGACTGATCCTGAAAAGTGAAATACGTGTCTGGTTAGTATTATAGGTGATATTTAAGCAGTAAAGAATAAGATAGAAGGGTAAAATACAATAAGAAGAATAAGTTAGGCAATAGGAAAGAAGAGGTAAGATGTCCGGATATCTAACGAAAAGAATAGAGATAAGACATAGAAATAGAGGTAGGTAGAGAGATACGTTATTTTAGTGGTCGGAGATGTTGAAAGGGAGTAAGTAGATTTCAATATGGGACGCCATATTTGAGAAAACACATTAACAAACAGAAAACAACCCAAACCACCGAAATGACATTTTTCTTTTATTTTTCAGATACATTCGACGAAACGAAGAGTAAAAAAGCAATGGTCTGAAAAATAATAGAAATTAAATAGATACTAAAAATAATAAATAATGATAATAAAAATGTAGGATATTTCGAAAAATTTTGCTTAAGTAGGAATAAGAATAAAATTTAAGAAAACATAACCTAACGATAAGAATAAATATAAAACTTTATAAAATCAAATTTAAGGTTCTAAATATAATTAGAGTAAAAAGAAAAAAGGGCGACCAACAAAACAAAATGGTCAACCTAAACAGCCGCAGCTCGATCGAAGATGGTAGACTGAAGACGAGGTAGGCTACACAAAAAAAATAATATAGGCAAAAAACATTACGGCAATTGTGGGCAGAACAGTAGGGCATAAGCAGAAAATATAGTAGAACATAAATCATGATAGAAATATAATAGAAAAAACTAGGCTAGACAAGGGTAACCAGTTAGGGAGTACGAGTTACTGTAAGAAAGATACAGAACAAAGACATACCAACAGACAAACAATACAAACGGCAAATCCAAACTAGGAGCCAAGGGCCCGAAACATGGCGTACAAGTAGCACTAGTGCAGGTACCAGCGTTTAGAGGAACGTGGTAAAACCAGCAATCTAAGACGGGATCACAAAATCTTGACATTGCAGCATTAAGTTACAAACAAAATCGCGAATTTAACAAAAAACCTGAGACGACGTAGACTTATGAGAAAATTTTGATGAAATTTTTTTTAAAAGTATCACTGGGATAAAACAAAAAAAATATGTTTTTTTTAAATACAACAAACAAAACGGGGTAAAGAGAAAAAGGGGACAAAAAAAATGAAAACGAGAAAAAAAAAGGAGACAAAGCGCACACGAAAGATGACGCTTTCCTTAACTTTTACTTCTTGCCAGACAGGGGGGTAAAACAGTATGCCAAGCATACAAGGGTAGAACCTCCCACATGTTGTCCTTAGGATTGGATAAAAAATAACTTGTTATTGGGTTTTTTAAGATCGAATAAAGGGGGGACCCTGAATGTATGAAGTTGGGTATTTGGAGGACAGTACAGAAGTGGAGCGTGGCCAAGCGTAAGGTGGCAGAAGATTTTCTTTCGTGTACAGCCAATTAGTACACAGAAAGGAAGGGAAGAAAACAAAATACCCCACGACGGGGAAATGCGTCAAATAAACTAGACAAAGCAGGCATGACAGAAATAAAGGACAGGAAGGGAAATCAAACCCCACCTGTCAAAAATGGGATAGAATATAACAGAAAACGCGAGTGGCACGAGGGCCGAAACTCGCGCATTAGATTTGGTCTACTTACATAAGAAAGTCGAAAACCCGAGGGTCAAGACAATTAAAAGAGACGAAAATTAAGAAATTAAGACAGCAGTAGTAAATTCTACAACATTAAGTTTTCTCTTGGCAAAGACAACGAATTAGGCTTTGGCAAAAAGAAAACAGAGATACCAGATCACTAAGAATGAACATGGAAACAAAAACCAGCAATATGATGATAGCCATCAAGACTACGGCAAATAAGATTAATAAAGATGAGAGGAGTAGCCACAGAGCGAAGAAAGACTTAAAAGGAAAAATCGACGGAACAATGGTAGAAAGCCGACCATGACCATCGAAAACGAATGACAAGAAGAGAGCAAGCCCCCGGATAAAGGGTAACGAAAACAACAGGCAAACCCTTGAGGGGGGTCCGAGCCCTTTCAGCCCAAGGCCGAACGTAGTAAACCTTGGTATGGAAGGGACAAATAACACCACACATAGATTAGGGTGACCAGAATCGTAAAAGCAAATAAACAAATATAATATAGAGTAGATAGCCAACTACCAAAACGGATACAAGGGGCTCAACTAAAGACAAGTACGGGACAGAATAGAGATGGACAGAGTTTTCACGAAAGGTGCTACGAAGCACAACAATCGCACGAACATCTTCCATAAGAAATCCCAAACTAAGACAGTAAGAGGAATGAGAAATGGATAGAATATTTTTTTTCTTCACTCAACGAATCTGAGTGAAAGAAAACAAAGTTATAGAAGACAAGTACGGGACGAAATAGACATGGGCAGAGATTACATGAAAGATGCTACAAAGCACAACAATCATGCGAATATCATCCATAAGAAACCCAAAAACTAAGACAGTAAGAGGGATGAGAAATGGGTAGAATATTTTTTTTTCTTCACTCAACGAATCGGAGTGGAAGAAAACAAAGTTATAGAAGACAGGTACGGGACAGAATAGATATGGACAGAGTTTTCACGAAAGGTGCTACGGAGCACAACAATCGCACGAATATCTTCCATAAGAAATCCCAAACTAAGACAGTAAGAGGGGTGAGATATGGGTAGAATATTTTTTTTTCTCCACTCAACGAATCGGAGTGGAAGAAAACAAAGTTATAGAAGACAGGTACGGGACAGAATAGATATGGACAGAGTTTTCACGAAAGGTGCTACAAAGCACAACAATCGCACGAATATCATCCATAAGAAATCCCAAACTAAGACAGTAGGAGGAATGAGAAATGGATAGAATATTTTTTTTTCTCCACTCAACGAATCTGAGTGGAAGAAAAACAAAGTTATAGAAGACAAGTACGGGACAGAATGAGATGCAAATAGTAAGAAGTGCCCGAATACCTAACTGAGATACGAGAAGCGGGTGACTTAATTTTCGCGAGGGGTAGTGTATACAATATCTTAAGGTATAGGGCATTTAATTAAGTTAACGTGTAAACAACAACATGTGGGAGAGTTAGAAAAAATATGTATAGAGATTTATAAGGCAAAAATTAAATGTAAAAAGTAAGGTAATAATCAAATTTTTAAGTAGTAGACTAAGGTGACCAAAAAATTTTTTTTCATATTTAAGAATTGTTGGCTAAAAGGAGGCAACACCCACGGCCAACGATGGAGGCAAAATCGGGGGCGATTTTTAAGTAAAGGGGGGGATGTCACGAAGGGCGCGTAACATAAAGTTAAACCAATATTTCCCGAATAATTAAAAAGGAACTTAATAAATTACTAGATGTATTAACTTTTGGGACAACCTATAAGTCGATATAAATCGATTGACGTCAGTAACTATTATTGCAATTCGGCACAAATAGTTTATAAATTCGCGGGCAATGCATATTTCCGGGCTTTTGGTGACAGATTCGGGACCACTAAATACCGCGGGGCGAGGCGTCGCCTCGCGGAACTAAAGTTTCGGCTTTTTTTCCTTATACTGAACGTTAAGACCTTAGATCAGTCTATCGCAGACAAAGTAAATTTAGAACCTGCCAATTGAGGCATAGTCTATACGATTGAATTTTTGAAAAAGCGTAGGTTGAAAAATTGGAAAACCCTACAAAATTTTTAATTGATTTAAAAAACCATTTTTTGACAATATAAAATGCAAAACGAACAAAACGGTCAACAACATAACGTAGGCGTGCCTGACATAAATTGGAGAATGTTTAAGTCTAAATGCGAAACTATTAAACTCTATGAAGGCAGTAGCCACAAACTTAATAAATTCATCACAAGATGCGATAACTTAGTAACCTGTTTTGCACATATTAATAATCGTTATCTTAATGAGCATATTTTTGACGTAATTCAAGAAAAATTGACTGGAAAAGCCGAAAAATTAGTCGGCAACCGACTAGAAATTAAAAACTTGATCGATTTAAGAGCTGAATTAATATCGACTTTTTCAGATCGTAGTATTGTCGAGATTTTGGTACAAGAACTAATGCGCATGCGACCGTTTAAAAGCGAACATTTATTAGATTTCGGCAACAGAATTCAATTGTTAAAAAGTAGAATTATTCAAAAAATTTCTAGTAACGAAGACTACACCGCTGAACATAAAACCTTTTACATTGAAATGTACGACAACACAGCACTGAATACATTCATAGCAGGCTGTTCAGGACAAGTTCGACATAATTTGTACCTGAAAAGTCCAGAGTATCTCGAAGAGGCTATGAACCAAGTGTCAGAGTTCGAAAATTGGGAGAAACTCTACGGTCAGCAAATCCAAAATCAAAATTTTTCCAAAATCAAAATTCTCACTTAAGGCCTAGTACATCAAGGGGCCAAAATTCAAACAATAACATTTTCGCAAACAATACCGCACGTTATAACCCACAAATGCACCAACCTCAATTTAACCAATCCCCATTCAATCAACCTCGTTTTAATCAACCAAATTTTCAAAATCAAAATTTTAACGAACCACAAAGATTCCTATGGCCAAACCAGCCACTAAACATACAACCAAGACCTTTACCGCCACAAAGATTCCCTAATGCTCAAGATGTATTCGGACCATCAAAAAATGTTTTTAGCCCAAAAAATACACCGGAACATAGTCTAAGAGCCCAGTAGGATTTTGGGCTTGAATTGCAAACCGATACTCATATATTTTAATCGATTCGTCATAAGACTATGTCCCAAAAAAAATGGAGATACCTGCGAAAATCCTGCATAAACAACCCGCCATCTTTGTTTAAAGATGGTGAAAAGGAGTTTGAATCAAATGTACGTAACTTTTTTTATTATGACATCGATTTTACCCAAACAAATTGTGATTAGCTTCTACTTTAATGGCCTCTCAAAATCACTATCAATACTTTGTTTTTTATTTGTCTCTATACTATAAATTCTGTAAGTTCCTCAAATACGCTACTTTTTTTTAGGTTTTTTGATTTTTTCGAGAAAACTACTGGTTTTACAAAAAAAACATAAAATATAAAAAATATGTAGATTGTTAAGATGTATTCATGGTGGGTCTAATATTTGCTGTAGATTAAGCGATTCTCGAGTTACACTAAAAAAACCACTAAATTGGCCATAAAAAAATTACCCTCAAAAATAAAATTGTAAATTACGCTTCGGCCATGTTTAAGCCGCCATATCTACCTCAGTATCAGCTTCTGTTTGAAACTAATAGCCGTTTCTTATTAAGCTTGGCATCCTTTTTCGATCTGTATAGTTTTTTAGTAACTTTCATGACTTTGGTGAAAATATGAAAATTTTGTACCTGGGGGTAGGTACAGGCCAATTTAGTGGTTTTTTAAGTGTAACTCGAGAACCACTTAATCTACAGCAAATATTAGACCCACAATGAATACATCTTGACAATCTGCATATTTTTTATTTTTTATGTTTTTTTTGTAAATCCAGTAGTTTTCTTTAAAAAATCAAAAAACCTAAAAAAAATTGCGTATTTGAGGAACTTACAGAATTTATAGTAGAGAGACAAATAAAAAACAAAGTATTGATAGTGATTTTGAGAGGCCATTATAGTAGAAGCTAATCACAATTTGTTTGGGTAAAATCGATGTCATAATAAAAAAGTTACGTACATTTGATTCAAACTCCTTTTCGCCATCTTTAAACAAAGATGGCGGATTGTTTATGCAGGATTTTCGCAGGTATCTCCATTTTTTTTGGGACATGGTCTTATGACGAATCGATTAAAATATATGAGTATCGGTTTGCAATTCAAGCCCAAAATCCTACTGGGCTCTTATACTAACACCTTTTACCCAAACCGACGCCCATGTCCGGTATTTCTAACCAGACAAGTAGCTTTATGAGAAACAGACCACAAAATCAAGATTTCAGAAGAAATTAATTTTATTCCAACGAATTTCAAAATCATAACGAAGAAAAAGAAGACTACTGGGGAAATTATTCACAGTTTTATGGCCACGGTGATAGCCAAGAATTTTTCGAGCAGAATGATACCCCACATGACCCTTACACTGGATATAATCATGGCTATTCGGAGTGTGATTACTCTGCAGAATACAACTACCAAGAACCCGACTATCAGTCATACCCGGAAAACACACAACAAAATAAGACAGAAACACAACCAAACCAAATCGCCCAAAACGAAAATTTTTCGAAACCAGGCCCCAGCAAAAATCAACCATAATAGAAATCAATACCCATTCCAGAAGCCAACTACCTTATATCGAAATCAATAACCCAAAATGCAAATTATTGATTGATACAGGTAGCAGTCAATCAATATTAAGACCAATAATTGCAGAAAAATATTTCCCAAATTGTATTTTCCGAAAAATTAACCAGATAAAAACCGTTAATGGATCCAATAACACACAGTTTGAAGCAGAAATACCAGCCTTCCGAGAATTTTGTTACGACGGTCAGATAACATATGTGCTATTTGATTTTCACGACTATTTCGATGGAGTCATAAGGATAGAAGACCTGACAACAATGTGCTTAAACATAGATGTAGTAAATGAACAACTTGTAGACACGAATGTCATTATACCGTATAAATTTAGACACAAAGGGGAAACAAATTCGACCATTACAATCAGCGCGATGGAGAAAGCATTGAAATTAGTACCAGTCAATATCGATTATGGAGAAATTTTGACATCCGCAATTTATATCAACGATTTGTACATACCATCAATTTTGACCACAGCCAATAACGGATACGCACTAATCGAAGTCCAAAACCCTACCAATGAATCGAGATCCCTTACATTTTCAAAACCACTCATAGTTATGCCTTTTAAAGGAGAATACTTTGAACTTTACACATTCGATAATATTTTGACAAGCTATAATCAATTAGATATTCCCAATCAATATAGCATTGAAAAATTGATCAGAACTAACCACATGAACACCGAAAAAAAATCTGAAATCTTAAAATTATGCCAAGAATATAAAGATATATTTTATAAAGACGGCGATCCACTGACTTTTACTTCAAAAATTAAGCATGAAATTAGGACCACAGATGAAATACCTGTACACACCAAATCTTATAGGTACCCATACATTCACAAAGATGAAGTTAGAAGGCAAATACAAGAAATGCTAGGTAAAAACATAATAAGACCATCATCCAGCCCTTGGTCTTTACCTATTTGGATAGTACCTAAGAAGTTAGACGCGTCAGGCAAGCAGAAATGGAGGATCGTGTTTGACTACAGACGCGTGAACGAAAAATCGATATCCGATCGATACCCGATTCCCAATATATCCAATATACTTGACAAATTAGGCATAGCACAATATTTTTCGATGTTAGACTTAGCCAGCGGTTTCCATCAGATAGAAATGGCACAGAATTCAGTAGAAAAGACGGCTTTCAATGTAGAAAACGGCCATTATGAGTACCTTCGTATGCCGTTTGGACATAAGAACGCACCTTCAACCTTCCAACGTGCAATGGACGAAGTCCTTAAAGACCTTCAAGGAATAATCTGCATGGTATTTATGGACGACGTAATCTGTTTTAGCACAAACTTAACAGAACACATTCAAAATTTAAAATTGATTTTTCAAAAACTAAAAGAAGCTAACCTAAAAATTTAACTTGACAAGTGTGAATTTTTGCAAAAGGAAGTTGAATTTCTAGGACATGTAGTAACCCCAGACGGCATAAAACCCAATTAAAATAAATTAGAAGCCATTTTCCAATACCAAAAACGCAAAAACAAATTAAATCATTTTTAGGACTTTTGGGTTACTACCGAAAATTTATTAAAAATTTTGCCAAATTAACCAAGCCAATGACAGAATGTCTAAAGAAAAATAACCGTGTAGAACATACAAAAGAATTCATAGATTGTTTTAAGACCTGTCAAACAGTACTTTGCTCAGAGCCAGTCTTAGCCTACCCAGACTTCGAAAAACCCTTCGAGATGACAACAGATGCGTCGAACTACGCAATTTCCGCAATCTTATCACAGCAAGGACATCCTATATGTTACAAAAATCAAACAAGTTTCGTGGCTGATCGGGCAAAAAGGAGTTTTTTGTTTCCCTCATATTTTCCGTGGGTAGCCTGAAAGATTAACCTCACGGGGGTCCAAGATCTAATGGACACCTAATAAGTGTTGACAGTTAACTGTTTCGTCCTTATGGGACTCCTCAGAACACTGCTGGTCAATATGACAAATCTTGCGAAGTTAATTAGACGGTTTTGTCTCTAATCAAATGTAATTAGTGAGAAAACTATTGCACTATTTTTAAATTCACGGTTACGAAATTCCACGTTTCCTATATGTTACGCCTCTAGAACGTTAAATCCAGCAGAAATAAATTTTTCAACTATAGAGAAAGAACTACTTGCCATAGTATGGGGATGCAAATATTTCCGCCCTTATTTATTTGGACAAAAATACACCATATACACTGACCATCAACCTCTTCAGTGGTTATTTAGACTAAAAGAACCGAATTCAAGATTAGTCAGATGGAGGCTAAAACTTGAAGAATACGACTACGAGGTGAAATATAAAAAAGGGAAAGAAAATCAAGCAGCAGATGCTCTATCTCGCTTTCCCGTAGAACTAAACACCATACAAATTGTCAAAAGTCAAAGAACCCAAAATTATATAAACGCTTTAGAGACATCATCAGTAGACAACAACCCAGGAGACACCAATGACGTAATAAAATAATTCTTGAACACACCAGAAAGATTTGTAGGACAAAATCAAAACCAAGATGAAAGAGGAGAAACCACTGATACTGCCGAATCAACGGGAACCCTCGAAAATTCGACAAGAAGCCCAAAAATAATTATTCAATCCAATATACAACTCAGAAAAACATACCAAGATGACCAATCAATAACCGATACAGTACATGCCTGTTAATGTAACCGAACCGAACCGAACCGAACACCAAATAATAGTAAAAACTGGACCAACAGACAAATTAATTGTCAAAAATCAATCAATTTTTACAAATTCAAGGTATACGATCACCGTCTCACAAAACGATCCCATACCAGATATTTTAAGATTTTGCAAAGAATACATCAACCCCAAATTTCGTTATGCAATCTTTATAAAAGATGATTCTTTAGCAAGACAATTTACAGTCACTCTTCAAAATTTCTTCAAAAACAGTTCTTTCACATTAGTCCGATGTACAAATTTCCTAGAAGATATACAGTCTCGCGAGGACCAACAAGAAAAACTCAGTTTATACCATGTGACAAAGACATGTCATAGAGGAATGAACGAAATGAAACAAGCATTTAAATACAAATTTTATTGGCCGAAAATTTGTGAAGACATTGAAGCATATGTCAACAATTGCGAAATATGTCAAATAAATAAATATGACAGAAACCCTCCTGTCATAAAATTCAATTTAACACCAAAGTCATCAAGGCCCTTCGAGCATATTCACATCGATGTACTTCGAATTAATTATGACGCATTTTTAACAACAATGGACACGTTTTCAAGATATGGACAAGCATACCCAATAACATCAATAACAGGTGCAGAAGCAGTAGAGAAAATATTTACGTTCATAACGCATCATGGTTTACCAATTAAGATCACAGCTGATTCAGGCAGCGAATTTAAAAATAAGGACTTAGAAGATTTTTGCAAACTTTATAGAATACCGTTGCATTACACAACAGCTGGAAATAGCAACTCCAACTCACCAGTAGAGAGATTTCACAACTCCATCGTAGAAAGTTTTAATTGTTTAAAAGCCGAAAATCCTAACTTAACGAACGAACAGCTGATGCGCAGGGCAGTCCTAGGCTATAACAACTCAATACACAGCGTCACAAAATATACACCTTTCGAAATCAGTACAGGCCACATACGATCAATGGATCCATTCGATTTAAACGATAACGCTATCATTTCATCATACGTTCAAAACCATAAAGAAAATTCCCAAAAAATTTACGAAAAAATTAAAGAGCGAAACAAGGAGGCGAAAGAAAAAGTCATTTTTAAACAAAACGAAACTAGAGAAGAGCCCCCCGATTTCTCAGGAGAAAGAAAAGCTTACATTAGAACAAAACATGGGGCAAAACACTTACCGCGTTACAAGAAAGTCGAGGTCACCGGTCAATCAAAAATTAAATTACACACACATAAGAATTCTTATCATAAAATGCGCGCAAAGAAACCAAAAAGACAAACATGGTCCTGAGATTCCTGGTCCTTCTAATGAAACAGGCAATAGGGAATGACATCCAAATTACCAATTTAGACGTTTAGTATACAGTCGTCATACTTTTCTACATTATGTTAATTTAAAAGATATTTTTAGCGAATTTGAAAATATTCAAAAATTATTTTTTAATGTTAAAAATCAAATCAAAATCAAGAGCAAATCTGACTTTATAAGCTATCACTCTTTAACGGAGAGTCTATTGCTGAGAACGGAATTTTAAGCCCACACAAAATTCATAAACGCGGATTAATTAACGCAGTAGGAACCGTAAACAAATGGTTATTTGGAACTTTAGATGCCGAAGACGGGGAACGATACCATAAAGCAATCTCTAGTCTTGAATTAAATGAAAAAGAAATTACTAAAGGAATCAATACACAAATTTCCCTTTCAAAAGAACTAATCTCTAACTATAATAAAACTGTCACTGTTTAAACGAAAAATCAAGAAAGCATTCAAAAAGTCTTAACAGCACTCCAAATGTCAGTACAAACAACTATTAATGGGTTACAAGAGTATTTAGACATTCAAGGCATTTTATCACAAATAAATTTAGATTGTCAAAATTTGGTAACATTTTTGGACAACTTAGAAGACGCGATTTTGTTTTCAAAATTAAATACTTTACATAATAGCATTCTTTCTACAAACGAGCTTAGAACAATAATGGGATATTTGGAAAAATTTTATTCAAAATCAGAAATACCAAATTTTCAAAATTTCTTATCATATTATCAATTTTTGGGAACTCAAGTTAGCTTTTTGGAATCAAGGGTTATTTTCGCAATCCATGTTCCTATACTTACACCTGAAACCTATTCCTTTTACCGAATCTATCCAATAATTCAAGAAAAATCAATATTCATCCCAAAATACCTATTTATGGCACAAGAAGATCAAAGAAGACAATTTGCTACCGAAGCTTGCCTAGCTCTCGAAGAAACATATTTCTGCCAAGAAGAATTTCAAACCCAAGACCAGTGCCTTGAAAAGCTGCTTAATGGTTCCACAGAACTGGAAAACTGTCAAATCATATCAATAAACTCCGATCATCCAATTATCGAACAAATCACGCAACAAACTTGTTGGAAAATGTAGCACAGACCATTGTTACCAAATAAAACAATCAATACTTATTAGACTACCGAAAAATTGCGAAATTTAAATCAACAATCGAAAATTTGTAAACGACGTTAAAATCCAAAAAGGTAAACCACTAGTTCTACCACAAATCGAACTAGGGTCAATGAACTTGACAAGATCTTTGGCAATGCCAAATTTTACAAAAATCGATCTTGAAGACATCTACCGACTTATCGCAAGCCTACTCTCACCAATCAATCTGACTGAAACTCATCATCAGAGGTCAATATCATCGATCGTTATTGGTCTTTGCATCATCATCACAATTATGGTACTATTTGCTGCCTTAAAGAAGATAAAACCACTGCTTATCAGAATTTGGAAACAAAGTCCGATTGAGGAACCCAGTCATGCAGATGCCAATCAAACCGATCAACCCAATCAATCCGATCAATCAACCAGCCTAAGTAGTCCTTCGAAAAGATGTATTTTCGAAGCTTAAGGAGGGAGGATGCATACTTCTAGACTCAGACTAGAGCATAATAAAAAGTTAGATTCAGCATTAATTTAATTCCTAGTTGTTCATAGTAGTAGTAAACGGCTGTAAATTAAAATCATTCTTTTGCCAACAGCTTGACTGTTAAGACCTATTGTAATTGTCATTTTTGAAAAATAAAATTTTTTAAAAACACATTTTCCCGTTTTCGAAACTTAACTAAATCATAACAAAATGTAAAAGAAAGCCAAGTACGCGAAAATGGTATATATATACATTTCAAAATAAAAGGTTTTACTTACCAGTTTGAAATTTTCTTAAACTCTTAAGTTTGGCTGTAATAGTAAAGTTTAACAAGACTTTTCCAAACTAGTAAAAACCTTTTATTTTGAAATATGTTTATTGGAGAACTATTTTTTTTTACATGATATGTTTTTGTTATGATTATATTTTATGGAAATAATAGTTTTTCTAATCAGTGTGCCAAGTTAATTTTTTCGCATACAAAAGCAGTTAAACGAAGAAGCGGAGTTCGGATAAGCGTTAATTACGGGAGTATTACTTTGCGCACGTGCAATAAACATTATTTTTTCTTCGAATGTGCGGAAAAATAAAAATATAAAATTATAAGAAAAATAGTGCAAAACACATTCACACCACATCGAAATACTAATGAGCTCTAAACTGTAATATGCTAATTTTGCTTTAAAAATTGTGTGCGGGAAAGTGCCACTTTGCGTACACAACAGTGTGTGCCAAGTATTTGCAAGCAATATAATTATTGATTCATTGCGGTCACTCGTATAAAAAAATATATTATACAAAGTAAGAAACAGAGTTAAATTTAACACTTAAAAGTGGTATATATAGGTCCACACTGACGGACGTAAGTAAATTGACCAACATCACCTTAAGGTTAAATGTGGTAAAAAGCATGTTTAAAATAGTGTTAGTTTTAGGTAAATAAAGAGTTAAACAAAATAATTTATAGGTTTAAAATAATAATGAGAGTGTTAAACTTATTTCATAATTGCTAAAAATTACATTGTGGACAGACAATTTAGTATCATAGTAAAATAACTGTAGCCCGTGTAATAACACAATAAATTGGTATAAGTATCACTCAATCCATTTATTCTATATTGCTCACAGTGTGCCTGAATGAAGTATAGGTTACATAAAAATGGATTCAAAAACTAATTGCACATTTTGAATATGGACTCTTTCCTGACTTCAGAGCCATATTAATATAAATCCTAGCTGATCCCCTTCTCGAAATTTTTGACATTTTTCTAGTTAGTCTAGGCGCTAGCTCCTATCACGTGTGACCTAATATGTGCGTTCAGTTTGACTGCGGGGCTTTGTTAAGCACCCATAGCAGTATAAAAAAAGTTTGGTCGCGTGGTCAAACTCATGGTCGTTTGGCCGCCATCTTTAAAAATGGCCTCCAATTAAAAGATTTTTTGTTTAAGCGTATCTCCCCACCCAGTGGTCCTATTTTAATTTTTTAAAGCTTGTTTTACTCCTTTTTGAAAGGCTACAAATTTTATCATAACACGTATCAAAAAACGTGTTATGATAAAATTTGTAATTTTTGAGATATACCAAGATTATTAGTATTTCCGCTCGCAAAAGAGTTAAAATAATACCCATGCTCATTTTATTGTAGCTACAATATTATTGACATTTGTTTTTTTTTTACATAGAAGGCTTTATACCTTTCACAGAAAAGGATATTGACTATATGTTTTTAAAGTTCATTGGATGGTACCTCTAAAGACTGCCTTAAAGAGTTAGTCCTAGCGAAAAACGATAAAATTAGTTTTTTATAGTACTTTTAATTTCGCTTCTTACGATGTATCACTTAGCGGCCCAGCTTTAATAGTTAGCTGTACAAGCCAGCTAAAATATACAATTTTGTAAAAATTCCATGTTTTCGCTCCAAAATCGATATATTTTTTTTTATTGTAAAAGATATGACAATGGTCAGAAGAAGCGGAATTAAAAGTAATTTAAAAGCTTATTCTTAACGTTTTTCGCTACGATGCATCGTTTCACTGCAAATCCACTTTTTGTACAATCTTGTGAACAGTTTTAGAAACCAAGAGGGTGGTTTCTTTAGGGGCACCATCCATCGAACTTTAAAAACATAAAGTCAATATCCTCTTCCGTTAAAGGTTTAAAGCCTTCTATGTAACAAAAACAACAAATGTCAATAATATTGTAGCCACAGTAAAATGAGCATGGTTATTATTTAAAGTTTTTGCGAGCAGAAATACTAATAATCTTGGTATATCTCAAAGACTACTTGATTTATTAAAAAATGTGTAATTACAAAATTTATTTGCCTTTAAAAAAGGAGTATAACAAGCCTTTAAAAATTGAAATCGGATGACTGGGTAGGGAGATACACTTAAACAAAAAATCTGTCAATTTGGCGGTCATTTTCAAGGAGAGCGGCGAAACGACCATGAGTTCAACCACGTGACCAAACTTTTTTATACACCTATGGGTGCTTAACAATGCCCCGCAGTCAAACTGAGCGCACATATTAGGTCACACGTGACAGGAGCCAGCGCCTAGACTAACTAGAAAAATGGCAAAAAATTGATAAAATTTCGAGATGAGGATCAGCTAGGATTAATATGAATATCGCTCTGAAGTCAGGAAAGAGTCCATATTCAAAATATGCAATTAGTTTTTGGAACCATTTTTATGTAACCTATACTTCGTTCAGGCACACTGTGTGCTAAGGAGACTAAATAATACAAGTTTATTGATTTAGTAAATAAATACACCCATTGATTGTTTAAAGTATACCTACGGGAAGGGTATATTGCACATTGAGAGTGTAAAACACACCTATATAGGGTCAAAGTTAAAAGACACACTAAATAAATTACACTTTATTTTAATAAACAGCATTTGTTAAACATTTAAAAAGTTTAAACATAGGTAAGTACATCATTCTTAACTGACTTAAATAAATTATTGAGAACAACAAATATTTGTTTTTTTTTAAATAAAATTCAATTCTGTAACAAAAACTTAAAAACAGTTTATACTTATCTCTAATTACAAAAATCTTTTACCATACCTAATATACACATACATATAACTAAAATGCCGCGCAACAGAAGTGCAACTCCAAATTACCATGCGCCATAATGGATTCATTTATTTTGCAAAATTTCGTTTTATTCCTCTGGGATAATAATATATATATAATAATAAATTATTATTTAACTAGTATATTATACTTTGCTCACTCACTTTAACTTTTCACAATTTGGCCGGCCAAAGGTCACGAACGATTTCGTTTATTAATTCATTCTGCTGAGTAACTAAAACTATTTCGATATGACAGCAAGAAAGTATCTTCTTATGACAGTGGGGAATCACGTATTTTTAACACTAACGCAATATAGTAAATATGCGCTAGAGAGTATTTTAACCCGTACTTCGGGTGATTACGTTATAAATGAAATGCATTAGCATTGCACGCGTGTTAAAACCGTCTAATTTACTCTGGATTGGTTAGATGTGCTAGATGCTAGAGAGTTAAATTTACCACAGTTTATATTAACACCCACATTTTCCGGAAGAGTGTAAAATCTTATATAAAATCATTTGCATAAGTGTGAAATTTAACACTCGCCAAATTTACTTTTCTAGAAATTAATTTTACCAAGCAGAAATTTTTAACTGTGTACATATTTTTAAAATTATATAGTAAAACAAATTTAATAAAATACAAGTTGTTTGTTATTCGTACGAAAAATCGCTTTGCGATAAACTAATTGTGCTAACATGGTGCAATGGTTCACCTAAAATATTTGCTGTTGCATATTGTAATTTAACAACAAAAATGTTTATCTGTAGTTAAATAAAAAATGATTGGTTTTTTTATACATAATTTTGTTTTATTAATAGTTAATCAGCTAACTCTTTTTTTTAATTAAATAGTCTCTTTTTCCTCAGAGATCAACTGCGGCCATCCTGGTCGGTTATGGAATGGTTGGTTGGAAAACATAGAGGGCGGCACTGGTCTTGGTGCCTCCATTATTTTTAGATGCCATGAAGGGATGCTGCTTGAAGGGAATTCGTCGACGGTGTGTCAGATTGATGGAAACTGGAGATATCCATTACCAAAATGTCTAGGTAAGGGGAGCTGAAAAAACAGTTGAATTAAAATTTACGGAAAAGGACCGAAAAAAAATGTTGAATAAACACATCACACACCCAGCTTTTAATATAATACATTTCTTTTAAATATTTTTGTTTACTCAGGCAGAGTAAGGGCGTTTACTTTTCACAGTTTTTAGTTAGTTAGTCAATAAATACGTTAAGTTTTTAATGTAAACTTGATATAAATTTTGCCTTTGATTAATGCATTTTAAGAACCTCCACAACAAAGTAGGCAGGAGTCGCCTAAAATTGTTAAAACAAAAAAAATAGTTTTTTTTACATCTCATAGGTAATTTAATAAAATATCAAAGTAAAAGCATTTGGATCCTATAAAATTTAGTTGCTATTAAAGCATGGGCGCACCCAGGGGGGTCGGGAACCGCCCCCCAAGCCTAAGATTTTTTAGATATTTTCCACATATTTCAAGAATAAAAAGTTAAAATAGCATAAAACACGACTTGTGCCCTCCAGAGGCCTCAGCCCCTTTCAAGACATATTCCTGGGTGCGCTGTTTAAATATACCTAGAAATTTCCGTGTAAGATGCTTTTAAATTTTGTATTTGGAACTGTGGTATGGATTTAAAAAAGTTTAGTCCATCCATAAATTAAATTTATTTTTTGCTTTATTTGCAAAACTAATGACAGCTGCTTGCCTCAAATGCAGGAGCGCAACTAGCAGATCATTTTTGGGGGCTTGAGCTCTACACTTAATAACTAGCCAATGCGAAAAATACTACCACAAGAAGGAAAGGGGAGATGGCAGATTATATTGAGCAATTCCACGCCAAGTCATCCAATTTACAAAAAAAAGTGTTGCCCTGACATTTAATTTTTTTCTTTAATCATGCTTACTAAATGAAACAGCTTATGCTTAACCACTTTTGCACAATTTTAGATTTTTTAATCCAATAAGCCTGTTGTACACGCATTTGAAAAGTCTAAAAACGGGCAAAATTATAACTCATAGTAAACAGCAGCTAAAAAAAATTAACCTATAATTTTGAAAACATGCATAAAAGTAGTTTTCAAAAAAATGTGATGTTTAGCAAAATCTTTTATACAGGCTTAATTAGAGCAATTTAGAGAATATGCAAAAACGCAGAAATTTTCGAAGTTTTCATATTTTTTTGGGGTATAAATGTAATGTTTTCTTAAATTTTTGATACAGTGTTGGAAAGCTATACTCAAGGACTATATCTTCCTTGTATAAAACATATTTAAAAAGTAGACGTTACCTTGGAGTTCCACGAAGAAGTTAAGAAAGTCTGGGAAATCCCTCAACTTCAGCATCAAAAATGACCCTGTCCATCGGGGTGCAGGTGGTAATCAAGTAGGGTAAATTTTTCACTATATCATATACCTTTAAAAACAAGAATAAAAAATCTGGGTCTGTAATCATTAAGGTCACTACACATTTTTTTGTTATTTTAATATTTTTAGTGATATTAAATTGCATCACAAATTACAGGCCTGGATCTACGGGAGGGGATGCCCCCCCCCCCCAAATCTGAAACTTTACTCAGTTTTGACACACAGAATACACCTCCTTGTCACTATGCAAAATAGTTTTGTGAAATATTTATTATGATATTTTCCCTCAAAATATAGTTTCTAGATCCGCCCCTGCAAATTAAGGTTTATCAGAAGGTAAAGTTTATTTATATGAGCACTGTTCAATAAATTATGATCTAAACTCTCTTCATAAGGTCACTACACAAATTTTTTAAAAGTTTATTTATTTTTTTAGTAGTTACCTACTGTCATTTTTAAAAAATCGGAAAAGAAGTTGAGTTCTATAATTTCAGAAACCGAACAATTTTTTTTTCTGAGCTTGAAGTAAATTTAGCATCTATAGTTAAATCATCCAGAGGAGTGAAAGAATGGTGTCCAGTTGTTGTTTGTTTAAGATTTTAATGTAAAACAAATCGTTTCATAGTACCTCCAAACGCATCCCATGGGCATTTACCATGCGTTTGTTTTGTAGTTAGTTTTTTTAATGCCCAGTGGCGTATGCAAAAATTTTCCAAGGGGATTGGGAGAGAGGGCTTGAGTAAAAGCAAAGTCCTGGAAAACCATTTATTGCTTCTTTCAGAAAAATTCAATGTTATTTAATGGCTTTGAAAAGAGTAGGCCTCCAACCCCCCTCCCCCCTGCGTACGCCACTGCTAAACCTGAACCATTTCATTTACCAGAGAAACAAACTAATTAATGTCCGTGTCTCACCAAAAATGTATTCTTAAAACTAAAAAAAAAATTCCGACAGTGTACGAAGATAGGACTTGAACCCACAAACTAGGATGTCACGCAAAACAGTATGTGGCTATAAATAAGATCCCCTGACGATGATTTTTATACATATTTTTTCCCTTTTGCGACTCAATAAAAAAATTTTTTACATGCTTTAACCAAATAGCTTAAAAGTTGATGTTAAAATGACAGACCCAGATTTTTTATTTTACTTTTATTTAGACGATACATTGTCCAGTAAAACAAGGCACAAGCGAAGTTTTAATAGACAGATAGACATGACAATTTTTTTAGTCAAAAGTTGCCAATTCTGAGGTTTTTGCGGTTTTTCCAATTTTATAAAATTTAGTTTGCTGAAAGCAATAGACCTAGAAATTTTTCTTTTTCCTTTTATGATAGTCAAGCTTTAATGTGCATATAGACTTTTTTTTGATGGACCATATTCCGCACCGGTGTAAATAATTAAAAATCGAGAAAATCATAAACTTTACTATTTTTTGAAAACTATTTTTGCCCTGTCAAAAAAGTGAGGTTAATTTTTTTTTCTATATAGGACTATCCAACCAATATTAAAGATTTCTTTCGATAAATTTGTTTTTACATAAGATTTAATACAATAGAAATAAAAAAAAATAAAGCCACAACTAATTTTCTTCTTTTTTTTTACTTTTAAAGTGGCCTGTAAAATACGGTAGGCGACATTAAAAATTAAAATTTGTTAATTTGGTATTCCTAAGGACACTAATACATGTTATGAAAATTTGGATTTTTTTCGTGACATGGCAGCTACCCCCATTGGATGATTTGACGTGGAATTACTCTATGGTGTTCAATAAAAAAATTAAAATTGCGTTTTTACGTATCTGATGTTGAGGTTATACAAGATCGAAATAAAGTAAAACAAAATAAAATTTGGAAAAAGTAATTGGACACTTGCCTTTGCCAAAATTTTGTGGTTTGTTTTCACATTTGTTGTTTGACTTTTTTCACAGCTCTTGAAGATAGTTAAATATAAAAAGCTTATTTGGAAATTAAAACATAAGTATTTTCAAACCTAATTCCTACACAACGGTTTTAAAAAGTAAAAATTTCGCCAATATTTAATTAACTTTAACTTTCACTTTGTTTAATCTTTTTGTATGTACATGTGCACTCCCAAATTTTACTTAAAAAAATATTAAAATTTGGTTATTTGTTAATTAATAATTTCATTATAAAATATCAATAAACCCCAAAGGAATTCACCAAAAATTGAATACGAACTAAAAATTAATACCCGGTATGTATGTATTTGTATTCGTGTTCAAACCAAGATGTGGGGGATGATGTATGTGTAGCCGACTCGCTCACGCTTTATTGGAACCAAATTCTATGCGCCGTAGATATTATGTCGAATTCTGATTACGAAATATAAAAAGAGATGACAACACGTCTCAATAAACTTTTAAGGTACATAGAATCTGGGCCTTACTTCGGTTGTGCTCTTATTCAGAAATTGCGAGGATCGATGCTACCCGCACCACCGTGATACCACCCGCGTCAACGGTTAGCGTTGGTTGTTACAGGACTTCGTGGGCACTTTAAATTAGTGCACTGGGACGGGACGACTTGGCGTGATCGGCCGGGCTCTCGAAAGTTTCTGATTCTGATAGCATTAGCGTGCAATATTTAAAGACAATGAAATTTTCTTCTTTAGCACAATGGGTAAGTATAAATTAACTGTCCTTTCTAGTGGTGCCCGCGAGAGTCTCGTCTCGTTTTCTAGACAAGGCCCGAGACGAGACTCGGACAAGACGAGACTTTTATTGGTCTTGTCTCGAGTCTCGTGCAAGACTTCTCGTGTCTCGCAGGTAAATATTTCTGCGTGCCGACTGCAGACTTGAGAATTTCATTAATAATACACATACATATTTAGAAAGAATTTAGACTATTAGCACAGATAGACAAAACATTTCATTCATACAGACTTTAAAAACACAATCCATGATTGTTGTAAAAAGACGTAAAGCGTGAAACGTAAATGGACTAGTATTCTCTCTCTTACGGCGGCGGAACATAAAGGCAATACTGCAATAACCACAGATCGCAAATTGAATGACTACCTGAAAATCTCTGAAAGTCTTTCTCTGCTAAATAGTCTAAGATAAAGAATAACTTTGTTTTGACGGACCGCCGACGCACACAGGCGGATTTCACGAAAAAGCTGGTCAAACCCTAAGAATTATTTACAGCCCCCTAAAATTGCATATAGTAATAAAAAAATATATGATTTATTGTTTAAAAAAGATAAAGAAGAAAAATTCTTTAAGGACCCCGCACAAAAAAATAAAATTTGGAACTTTACTAATTAATTAAAATGCTTCCTAAAAAATCGTTGAGACCAGAATTTTGGCTGTATAAATTTATACAAGATATTGCAATATTTGTAGCATGTAGTTATGTAAAATTCGCAATTGCATAAAACAATGTGATATTTTTGCAAAAACAAGTTAATTGAACTTTTTCTGTTTTTTCCGACTTTCGTTATAAATGAAGTATATTGTCTAGCAAGAAAAATACTCTGCCAATATATGGGCCCCTAAGCTCACACAATGTACTATAGTTATAGTGTACGTGTGAGCTAATATAACTAAAAACTGAAATATATTTTGTTCAACTCCACACTAAAAAAAAACAAAAAATAAAGAAAAACCTATTGTAATACCCGGTAATAGGTAGAAAAAATTAAAATTACTTTTAATTCGGCAAGAGGCACAGTTTTACAACTGGCCGCTTGTAAACACCGGTAGCCGTTCGTACCGTCGCTATACGCACTTGACCGTCTCCGCCGGGATGCAATTCGAGAACCCGACCGACTGGCCATTTCAAAGGTGATTGGCTGTGATCACTCGTTATGATAAGCAAATCATTTAATTTGATATTTGGGGACGAATCAGCCCACTTGTGTCGCTATTGTAGCGTATGCAAATACTCTACAGAATACCGTTTCCAAAAATCATTATGTAGTTTTTGGATTAACTGCCATCTCGAGAGCCGATTTAGGGGAACCTCGGACAAATCTGACCCCGGAATTTCTGAATTAAGGGGTTCAAGGGTCAAAAAATGCCCAGGGGTAAGAGGTTGAAGATCGTGTGGGTCTGAAGTGGCAGGAGATAAAGGGCGACTATTAAGTACGGCTTCTATGCGACATGTAAGGGTGGACATTTCCATGATGGACAACTTCTGGTCGCCGACTACTCGAACAAAGTGAGTTTTAAAACTTTTGACGCCAGCTTCTGCCAGGCCATTGAAATGTGGACTGAGAGGAGGTCCCAGATGCCAACGAATAGAAAGTCTGGTGGACGCACTTCTTGCGTAATCAAGTAATTGGTTACGAAACCCTATAAAATTACTGCCCTGATCTGACCAGAATTGCATCTTGCTTCCACGTCTGGAAATGAATCGATGGAATGCACCTACAAACCCTTCGGTGGACAGTTCCATGGTTAATTCCAAATGCACGCAATGTGTGGCCGTACAGACAAACACACAGACATACGATTTGAAAGCTTTACAACCACGGTAACGATGAGGAATCACAAAGAAAGGTCCACAAAAGTCGATAGCTACACTCGAAAAAGGTTTAAGTTGATTGATTCGATGAGCGGGAAGAGAACTCATTATGGGCGGTCTATAGAGTTTAGGGTTGATTCTAAAACATTGTAAACACTTGGATATGGTTCTTTGAATTGCCTGTCTGGCAGATAATATCCAAAATTGCTGTAAAAGCAGATTATGTAATGTTTTAAACCCAGGATGAAGGTATTGTCGATGAGTGGACTCGATAAGAAAAGTAGTTAAACGATGGTTACTCGAAAGTAAGACGGGGTGTTTTGCAGAATAAGACAAAAGGTCAGATTTTTGTAATCTGCCACCGACTCTAATGATATTATTTTCATCGAGAAAAGGTGAAAGTTTTCGAAAAGGTTTCGGTATTGGTTTATCTTTAGATAACGCGGAAAAAAGCTCAGAAAAACAAGAACCTTGAACGCGTTTGATAAGAAGGTATAACGCACTTATTTTCAAAAATAATTTTTTGGTCCGGTAGATTAGTGGGTTTTTGATAGGAATGGTTTTGAAAAAGGTTAACTATTCGAAGGACATAACAAATGATACGTTGAATTTTTGATATAGATGAATATTTGATAAGAAGCTGATCTAAGAAGTTAACGTCAATTATCGCATTGAAACAGACCTTTGGCTTTTCCTCCAGATTAATATCTCCGAAATCAATCGGCATTTTTGATTTATGAAAATCGGGCCATTCGTTTTCGGGAGACCACAAAAACGACGGTGCGTTCCACCACATGTCATGTGAAATGAGCTGTGAGGGGGTGGCCCCTCGTGACGCTATATCGGCTGCATTTAAAGCAGAAGGAATGTAGCGCCATGAGTTTGAGGGAATGATTTCTTGGATTCTACTGACTCGATTTCCAACAAAGGTTTGCCAGTGATTAGGAGGATATGAAAGCCAGTGCAATACGACTTGCGAATCGCAGAAAGTAACGATATTTGTAAAAGTTAATTTTCCTTCATAGCTAGATAAAACGAAGCCAATTAATTCGCTTAAAAGAAATGCGCCTAGGAGTTCTAGCCTAGCCAAAGTTTTTGACTTTATAGGCGCGACCCTAGATTTTGCAGATATGAGAGAAACAGATGTATTGTTTTCCTCTTCTACACGAAAATATACGACGCCTGCGTAACCTCGAATTGAAGCGTCACAGAAGCCGATGATTTGACAGGTATTGGTTTTTGACAGTTTGATTTGTCGGGGTAATTGAAAATTGGAAAGAAGCGGGAATTCAGAACGAAGTTTGTTCCAAGAGTCGATGATAGAAGAATCTGGTTCTTCGTCCCAGCCTATTTTCGATATCCACAACTGTTGCAAAATAAATTTTGCTTGTAGCAACAAGGGACAAAGAAAACCTAATGGATCGAAGATTGTTCCTATGATAGATAAAATAGAACGTTTAGTTGGGGGTTTGTCCTTCATTCGGCATTGATAAGACAAAATGTCGTTTTTTGAATGCCATTGAAGTCCTAAAACTTTGATAAAGTGTGGTTCATCCTTGTCAAAAGAGAGAGGCATTTGACGATCGGATTCTGGTAATGTTGCCAATAACTCAGGACAATTGCTTGCCCATTTTTTAAGTTCAAATCCTCCCGACTTTAACAAATCATTGAGTTCCGTCTGAAGGGAAAGGGTTTTAGAATGCGAAGGGCTAGTTCCCAAGATATCGCCGATGTAAATTGACGTTTTTAGAACAGTACTAGCCATAGGAAAACGTTCCTTTTCTCTCTCTGCCAGCTCATTTAAGGTACGCATGGCTAGAAAAGGTGAGCATGTCATGCCAAAAGTGACAGTAGAAAGTTCCCACACTGAAAGTGGGTCCTGTGGAGAAAACAATATCCTTTGATAAGGACGGTGATAAGGATTGATAAGGACTTGACAGAACATCTGTTTGATATCAGCAATGTAGGCAATAGGATTAAGACGAAACGTAAGGAGTAAAGAAGCAATATCCTTTTGAAGTTTCGGTCCAGATAACAACGTGTCATTGAGACTAATATTTTTTGGGGTGACTGCCGAACAATCCCAGACTACCCTTAATTTTGTACTTAAGCTTTCCGGCTTTAGTACGCAATGATGTGCTAAAAAACATGATACGTCGACTTTTGGTTGACTAGATAAAACTAGACTCATATGATTAGAATCGATAGTCTTGCATGAAACTTAAATAGGCAGTGTACAGATCAGGATTTTTAAGTAATCTGTTTTCTAGAAGTAAAAATCTACGATAAGCTTGCGGATAAGTATTTCCTAGGTCAGGGTTTATTTTATCTTTAAACGGAAGATCTACCATGAATCTACCGCTCGGTTGTCGTACGACACTCGCAGTAAAAATTGATTCCGCTTGTTTTTCTTCCTTTGATAAGATTTGTTTTTTAGGCAAATGTTCGATTTCCCAAAACCTAGGGATAATGACCTCCAAAGGGGGTGAATGACTCGTTAAAAAACAACTGGTTCGTTCCGTAAGACTACCTACTTCGTCCACTTTTCCCATGACGACCCAGCCAAAGATGGTTTCAAGGGCTGAAGGTTGCCCTATTTGTCCAAGAACCCTGCCCTCCTTGAATATCTGTGTAAATAGCTCGCAACCAATAACTAGGTCCACAGGTCTAGATTTGAAATAAGATGGGTCGGCAAGTTTAAGGTTTTCCAAGTGTTTCCGCTGATTATCGTTCAAAGTGAATGTAGGCATATTGGAACATAATTGTGGAACGACAATTGCTTCGAAATTAAGTTAAGGAGTGACCTGAATATTTTGATTTGCACGTATCTACCCCATGCGAGTGATGAAAACACGCTAGACATAATTTTTTCTGCTTGACGAAAGATAGGCGATCGATAGGTGAGAGGTCAAGAAATGTTTGACATTTCGAAAGCACGTGACCTTGATTACACCCGAAACATTTTATTCCCGTACTTGAATTAGTTGAGGTGCCAGCCAGTCCTATAAAAGGCGAATTGGATGATTTATAGGTAGGCTTTTGCCCAAACTGATTTTGCATAGAATTTGATTTTTGATAGGTGGGCACCTTTTTGGGTGCTGTTGATTGAGGAAGTGATTCCAAAACTTTACATCTTTTTTCTAGAAATTGAAAAAGTGACTGAAAAGTGGGAATTTCAAAGTCAAAGCTAAGTGATTTTAAAATTTCTAGGGATTCTGAAAAGGTGTCAATTAAATTACGCAATTCTTTAGCTGACTCGTTTTTTAATGTAGAGTTCATAATTGTGCTTAAAGCATCATTTGCGAGGTCTCGCTTGTTTTGATATCTATTGACTAATTTGTCGTAAGCAATTTTATAATTTTGATCAGATACGCTAATCCCTGATATCAATTTTAAAGGCTCATCCTCGAGATATGAAAATAAATATTGAAGTTTTCGGACGTTACTTAGACTTTGATTTTGATCTATAATGTTATTAAAAACATCGAAAAAGCTTGGCCATAATTTTTTATCACCTCGAAATATGGGAATACCTAACTCTTTGAGTTTTGGAGTTTCGTTTTGTCGAACATATGATCCCGAAAAGGATGGAGCCTCAACCGGAAATATTTCAGAGTAAACCCCCTTACACGCATAAAAATATTTACGAGCTTCTGAAAGGATCGCATCTTGCGTTTTAAACTCCTCGTCGTCCGAGTCGTCTATCATCATAATGACATCATTATGTGCCAACATGCATTTATCGAAGGTTTCATCCAAATCGGAATACCTCACTTGAAACTCGTTTCTCGCTTTTGCGTCCGTTGCCGCGGTTTGTGAAAACACATAACACTCGGTGATCGCAGATAAAAAACCCTTGCGTTTTTGCACGGCTTTTTTGATAGATATAATTTTTACCTTTGAAATAACGAAATTGTCGGTAAATATACAATTAACGCTAAATTAATGCTTCTGAAATAGAAAAATGACGAATTGTCGAAAATATGCACTAATTTTTCGCAATTGATGAAAAATGTTTTAATATCGAAATGGTATGGAACAAATCTAATCACAGAAATCGTGCTTGTTTGTTTTGATTGCTTCTCGATTTTTGTTTACTGAAATAACCACGCGGTAGACCCTGCGTTACCATAGCAGCGGACCTAAAACAGGTGAACTGCGCCGAAACCGAAAGTCGAACGATTGGCAAATTCAAGGCCGTGTGGTCGCCGTGTGAAAATGTGAAAATGGCTGCCTTAAAATACAGGAACACTTTATGTTTGCCCGCAGTTAGAAAAACGATAACTGCAATGGACTGTATATATTTTATTAAATGAAGCGCGAACAAACATAAATATATTGATACGAAATCACGAAATATACAAAGGTCCATAGGTTAATTGCTGTTACCACACAACGGAAATCAGAAACAAAGCACTCACCAGTTTGCAGCCAATTTCTCCACGTTCCAGGGGCCCCTTTCCGGATCTAATGATGGCACCACGTAGCTGAAGGGCTGAAGTTTCCAGTTCTATGCTTCAGTACACCAAAATCGAGCACTTTCAAGTGTAGAAATTTGCAATAGTTGGAGAAAGAAATTAACACGCCATTTTCTCGAGGCGGTAGAAAAGAATCTCACTGATTCTTGGTGCGCATGTCCAATGCGCGGAAAATGTACTCTGTCCGTCATCCAATTGTGTGGTTTTAAAATTTTAAAAACAACCGTGAAATTTAGCGGGAGCTAACACTACCCCCACCCTTTTATTTGGCTTGCGCCGAACAGATATACACACACCTAAATACACCACACAGACACACACACGGACAGACGTCAAGATAAAATTGCTAGGATACAATACACCAAAATAATACCTTTTCTAGCCATTGCTGCGCGAGCTAGGAAGGTAAAAATGAAATCAGAATACATATGACATAATAATTATACTTTTGATTTACAAAAACCATTGTTATTAAAGCTAAGAAAACTTATTTATTAATTTACGCATATTATGTACGTATTTCTTACTGGACAATTTTCTATATACACAAAAAGAAATTTTAACTTTTTTACTCGATCCGCATAACTCCGCAGCTGAAACTGACTTTGTTACTTAGAAAACATATGCATGCACTTAATAGGACCAAAAATGTCAATAAAGTTAGATGAAGTTGAAACATTTAGTCAAATTCTATTTCAGAAAATGAAAATTTAAGAAGTTTTATGCAACGGTTGCTTTAAACCGGTTTAAAATATTACCAATAAAATAAAAATCAATGTTAAATATGTACAATAAATCGCTACATACCTCCAGATTCAAAATCCATGTTCAAAAAAATTATTTTTGATAATAGGCGCAAGTTTTAAAACGGCTATTTAACCATCAACAAATTTAAGTAACGCAAATAACATAAAAAAATAAATGGAAGTTTCATCGGTCATTACTATGGCAATTGTTTTTCAAATTAGGCGTGACATGGTCACGGCCTAGCATGATCATCAGTGATTGCACTAATAGCAATTTTACAATTAAACAGGGCTTTTTAGTGTTTAGGGGTTATGGCCAGCTTTTTCTTAAAATCCGCCTGTGTGCGACGCCGCGGTCACAGTCACCTTCTGTGCCGCAGTTGCATCGCTGATCTGCCTGATAAATGTTTTTTGAAGTGTAAACTTTTTTAGGCGCGTTTAGCAGTTTTTGTGGGTACTGAATTGGACTGAGCCATCAGGCTCGGCTATGTAACGCTCATTCGGGTGAAGTCGGCTCGAGTCAACTAACTGTGAGAGGAACATTCAGCGAGCGATATGATGATGGCCAGTATTTTTAATTTCGCCTTGTTGAAGTTAACACTTCTGCCATGTGGTCTTAAGCACACACCATTTTCTTTTTCTTAGAAACCTATTTCTTAAATAAGTGAATAATGGTGGATTGCAGTTTTTGTTATGTTTATTTGTTTAGAATATACGTGTTACTTTTTATATTATTTTTATAATTTTCGAATATATTTAATGCTATGTTTTTTTTCTTGCTTCGATGTATGATGTAAGTATGTACCTATTAGGTACTTACTTTTCAATAAATAATGTTATTTTTGTTCTAATTTTCTCTTCCTACTTCTACATTATACCTAAAAAATAGGCAAAGGTAAATATCCCGTACTAGACTGGAACAAGATTATGCATGACGAAATTGGGATACATTTTCGAGACTCTCGTACGAGACGCGAGACGAGACGAGACTCGAGGCTGCGAGACGAGACTCGAGACAAGACTTCATATTTCATCGGCGAGACGAGACAACACTTTATGAAAGTCTCGTCTCGTTGTTCTCGTGTGAATCACTAGTCCTTCCAATGTTATATATTAAGAAAAAAACGATTCAAGAAATTCCAAAATTTAAACATTGGTTATTAAAGAATTTATTTCAAAAAAGGACAAACGCCTACATTTTCAATATAAAACGTGAAACATAACAACTAGTTATGATACATTTATTATTCATTTATAAAAACAATAATAATAGATAACTAATATCTAACTAAATATCTAATTTTTTAATTTCGATGGCCCAAAAAGTTGGGCATGGCACTCAAAAAAAAATTTTGTTTGCGCCGCAATTTTTTTTTTGCTGTGAACCAAAGTTTTACTTCACGTGCCGCCACTGAACGCGAATGCAGTTTTCTACTTTATTTTTTTTATTTTATTTCAATTTTCTGTCAAACCTCGCAGATAACTTTCTATATATGTATTAGATAACATTTTTCTCATAGTTTTTCATTTTTCATTAAAACTGCAAATTTTTTTTTATTTAGCACCCTGCGTCGTTCCACACATAACAAAAGGTCGAGTGATACTTCTCTCTAGAAACGATACGGCTCCAACTTCGACAGTTGTCACGCATGGTGAAACGCTTGCGCTGGATTGCGAACCCAAATATGAATTTATTTCGCAGCAGGATCATGTATCTTGTAATAATGGCACATGGACTCAGATGCCCAAATGCGAACCTGCTAAGTAAGTTTATCTACAACCCACACTTTTTTGCATAGCTCACTCGAGCCCATTTGAGCCGCTATAAGTTGAAGTATCGTATAAGTGATATAGTCCTTGCCACACGCAGTTACACTTTTGTGACTGACATTAAATTAAAGGTAAAACTGTCATTGTCTCTGGATAAAAAGATGCTGACTGTAGGTTAACAAGCTAGCTGTCGTCCACAAAAAGGAGTGCTGTCTTCCATCCTGTGGTATCTACTGGTCGATGATCTTCTTGCCATCTTGGGATCGCTGGATGTAGAGGTATTGAGATATGCAGATGACGTAGAAGCAAGCATTGGAGACATTCCTGAGAACGAATTCTTTGGAAAGATACAAGAAGTAATACACACGGTAAAAGACTGGTGTGACTGGAAACAGATGTCTGTAAATCCCAGCAAAATAATCATTATACCGTTCACCCGTAAAAGGAAGCTAGATTTCCTGACTTTTCCGAAGCTTAACTTTGAAAGAATTCCATTTGCATCAGAAAACTACCTAGGGGTCACCCTAGGTAAAACTCTCACCTGGAATGCCCATTGGGAAAAGATAGTCCGCAAAGTCATGCTGTCCTTATGGACGTGCAAAATAATTTGCAGAAAACCTGAGGCACTAGCCTCAAACAAATGTATTGGCTGTATATAACAGTCATCAGACCTATGATTGCGTACGGCGTAATACTTTGGTTCCAGAAGGGACATCAAAGAAACTCAAGGGCCAAAATAACCAGCTTACGATAGGCCAGTCTTACCATATTTGGTGAAATGATCAATCGATGAAGCCCATCGACTCGGCTTGAATGCTTGTTAAACTTACCCCCTTCACATTTTCTTTGAGGCGGAGGCACGAAGAGCAACCGACAGAAAGAAGGGCCAACCACCAATATGGCAGAGCAAACAAAGTGATTCAACATTATCCTCGTGGAGAGGGAGGTCTGGTATAACGACGTCTGGTATAACGACCGATTCAAAATATCATCAGGCGTTGGATCTGGAGTTTAGTTTAGTGGCTTGTAGTCAAAAATCGTGTCACCTAGGATAGCTGTAGAAGGATTTTTAAAACTACGATAGATTGATTGGTAATAGATCACACAATTTGAATTCACCGGGTGTTTGCCTTCAGTTTGAGTAGAAGGGCCTTGTGACATCATACGTCCAAGATGGCGGCTTTATTCATGTTTTTTTTACAGTTAGGCTTAGAACTTTTGCTAAATTAGTTTTACAGAAAAACTATTTTTTGTTTTTTATGTGCAAGAGATTGCCAATTAATATAGTAAAGGAATTAGCTTCATTTAAAACACAAAAAAGCTGTTACTTTTTCTTACCAAAAAAAACATTTTGAAGAAGGAAGTTTTAGGCTACTCCAAATCGATTGGTTATGGATCACCTAATTTTACGTCCCCGGGTGTTTGCCCCAAATTTGAGTAAGAGCGCCTGTGTGCGGACATAAATCCAAATTGCAATTTTTTCAATTTTTTTACACAAGCTGTTGCTTTTAACTTTTGCCACATTGACTTTACAGAAAAAACTGTATAGTCATATATATCAGCAATGGAACAGCTATGAACTTGTCGTTTTAATAAGCTTTATATCTTAAAAACTAAAAAAAATATTATTTATACTAAAATAAACGGATCCATGACGGATCTGACACTTTCCTAGCTAGCCTATTATCACACTGTAAGTGAAGCGATGATAATATATTAGCCTTCAAAACAGTTTTTTGTAAATATCTCAGAAACTAAAGCTCCTATGAAGTTTTTGGTTATAACACGAATTATTGAACAAAATATAGTCTACCACACTCCGAAAACAGTGTATTGATACGATGCTCCGTTAAAAAGTCAGCATTAATGGATTTTGACCAACATCTTATCAGCTCGTAAGAGTGTCGAACACTATTTTACCTGAACACTTTATGAAAATCGGTTCAGCGGTTTGGGAGCTATCGTGTTACGGACAGAAATAATAAACCACACAGACAGACATCACGACGATATTGCTAGGATAGGTCAAAATACATCCAAACACATTTTTCGCGTTATCTCAAAAAAAATTTTTTCGTCGAAAATAATACCCTCTCTAGTCATTATTGCTACGCGGACTAGATAGGTAAAAATTATAAAAATTTAAGATTAGGACAAGAAAGTTTTATGGATTGGTAACCGATCACTCAATATTAAGTCGCCGGGTGTTTGCCTTGAATTTGAGTGGAATGGCCTGTGTGACGTCATAAATTCAAGAAGATGGCTTTTTTTGTTTTTTCACAAACTTTGGCTTATAACTTTTACAAAATTAGTTTATCGTCCATCTTGGATTTATGACATCACACTGGCCCTCTTACCCAATTTGGAGGCGAACACACACAATCGATCTGGTATAGAAAAAAATCTTCCACAATTATCCCACGGGATACCAAAATAAAATAAAAAATCTTCCACAATTATCCCACGGGATACCATGGCTTCTCAACTGGTTGTTAGTATCCAAAAAAAGTCGAGACTAAATATAGTCTCGGCCAATTGGCTGCTATAGTTCAGACCGAACCGAAGAGCCATTGAACTGTCTGATGGACCAACAGAACAATAAAAATCTTCTCTGATAGTCAAGCAGCCTTAAGAGCGCTCGGTTCCTATACGGTTATATCGAGAACCGTGAGGAGCTGCAGGGATTCGCTGATTGTACTTGGTAGCACTAACATTGTGTCATTAGTATAGATAATAGGGTATTTTGGGCACGAGGGAAATGAGGCCGCAGATCGAGCAGCGGTATATGATGAGGTTTTCGGCCCCGAACCAGCCCTGGGGATATTATAAATTGCTGCTAAATTAACCAAATTAAAAGGGATGGAGAACAGCTTTCAACAATACTGGATAAATATACCAGAACCTGCTCACTCTAAAGAGCTCATTAAAGCACCTTGTAGAAAGAGAGCCAGGAACATCATTGGACTTTTCATATCCGAGATCCGTATAGTGATTGGACTTTTTACGGGTCACTGTCGACTGAGAGTACTCATGCACAGAATGGGACTAACAGAAGAGACCGAATGTGAACTCTGTGTGAAGGGTGACGAAACTGTCAGACATCTAGGTACTGTGCGAATGCCTGGCTATTACACGTTTATGTCAGAACACTTTCGGTAAACCTCAGATTGATTTAGAAGATCTGAAAAGTATCTCACCCAAACTGATAGCTAACCCTTTTGAAGGTGAGTGAGAAGATCACTTAAATGTGAGTCACTATAAACTCAGTGGTGGTCGCACTGCAAGGGCTGCAAGGCCAAGATGTTGTTGAAGGAGGAATATTTAAGTTTAGAAAAAATAAAAGAAAAGCAACGGCATGAATACTTTTCTTCGAATTGGCTTTTAAAACGATAAACATTTTTATTCATTTTCTATAAGAATGTAGATGACTAACCCATATAAATATTTAGATTTTTTTTATACTAATAAATGTAAGCTACTGATCAAAAGGACGTGCGTATGATACAGAATTTCAGCACTTCATTCTACTTATTGCATATTAGAAAACACGTCATTCTTTTGTATACCAATTGCCGTTTCTGGTTCATGTTGAAGACGTTATCTTTGGTATAAGTCTAACGCATGTCCAATATTTTCCAATCCCAAAAGTAAGGCTTTTCAACTCAAGCGCGGATTTAAGATGGAAGGTAACGTTGTAGTTACCCCACCCCCTTAGAAAAAATGTACTTTTTGCACAATTAAGGGGAAAACAGGAGAATTACCCCCTCTCCTAGAAAAAAATTTATATTACAGATAATGTTTTCGTCGCCTGTTACCCCCCCCCCCCTAGATTTTGACCCAGATCCGCACTGTAACCCCCCTCTAAATTTTGACCCAGATCCGCGCTTGTTTCAACTATAGGGGTCCAAATTGCGAAGTTCGGTTTTTAATTTTGTAACAAAATACAGGTAACAGTTTATTCTTTTTTAGGTGCCAAACTCTTCCGAAGGCGCCCAAACACGGGATGGTATCCGCACCAGAAATGAGACATGGTATGCGAGCAAAGTTCAGATGTAAGGATGGCTGGGAATTAAAAGGAAATGAGTTTGTGGAATGCAGTTTTGGAAATTGGACAGGCCAATCACCTAGATGTGAAGAAGGTAGATAATTATTTTTAATTCCTAGCCCGCGCAGCAATGGATAGAGGAGATATTGTATTCGATGAAAACAAAACTTGAGAAAATGTGTTATTTGAGGGTATTTGGATTCCTCTTAGCAATCTCGTCGTGACGTCCGTACGTATCTGTGTACCTGTCTAGCCCACGATAGCTGCGAAACAGCTAAACCAATTTGATTTTTACGAAAAATAGTGTTCGACAATGTAACGAGCTGATTATGGTCCCCATACACATATCGATTGCGAGCCGGCTTCGGCCTTCAGGTGAAACCCAAGGTATAGAACTGTTAAGGCCACACACTAGCAGTTGTTCTTAACGATTGTGTCGTCGGGCCCTGCCCTATCCGTTTCTTCGTCAGGAAAAAATTCGACCGAATTAAAGGATTTCACACACACAAACGATTAAAATCGCCAGGTTTTGACCGCTTTAAAAAAGTGCTCCTTTGAAATTGTACCTAAAGTGAAAATGTCGTTTATTTATAAGTAGTTAATATTATTACTGGTTTTGTTAATATTATGTGAGGAACCTAAAAAGGTTAAGAATGGATAAAAATAGTGTTCAATCTTTCCAAATATTACTAAAATTAATAAAACTATATATTGTAAAAAAATACTGAAATGCGAAAAGCTATATCGGCAGAAGAAAGGTAATAATTAACCCCTAGATATTTAGATACAGGCATCAGGTTCCACCATCCAATAAAAGTCTAAAAGTCTCTTACCCAAGAAACATTTATTTGACTTACAACCTAATGAGACCTGCACCGACGTTGGATTTAGTGAAATATTAAGTTGCAAGATTGATTATGCGTTGAGCGACGTCACATTTATATCAAAACCGACGTTATTAAATATACGTCCGTTTTTTTAACGATCTCGCGACGTCAAATATTGCAACGCAATATTCCATTGATTTCCCAACGTCGGTCTTACGTTCGTTTATTCGACGTACAAAAACTCTAACCAGCCTAACGACCAACAGACGTCGGCGTCGGGTACCTCCGGTGAAGACCCTAACCTCAGGCCTAAAGTAGCGTTTAGTTTGGTTGGTGTATTTCCCGTAACTTTTACTTGACCTATTCGACGTCTGTTCATATGGCCTACGCGTCACATTTACAGCCTACTGTCATTTATAGACGCCCATAACCTAACAAAAAGTGCATTTGTTTGGTCAGGACGGCTACATGTCAGGACATGACGCAGTTTTATCTTTTTTGGATTTTGGAAACCATAATAGCCTATCCTCTTCCCACAGGTGGGGTATCGGTTTTATTTCCCTTAGATTTTTGGTATTTAAACAAACATTTTTAAAAACAAAAAAATATAAAAAAAACAATGATTTCGTCACTGCCTGACAGTTGACAGCGCGGTAGTTAGCTTTGGGACCGTGGGCTTTACCTATTGTAGGCAAAAAAGAGCGGACGTTGAATTCTATACCGAGATTTTGGTTAATATGATAGATATAGTTGCGAACCTAGAGTTCCAATCCGTTGGTAGGCCGACGCAAAATCATGCGGGGCGAACGTCCGAATTTAATGGGACGAAATACGTTTGCCAGACGTCGGACTTCTACTCTTTGGTTATCTTTCACAACCAAAAGTGGAGACTCGGTCCAAATTGGTATATTATCAGTTCACATTAAGTCAGACACCGAAATCCGCCATTCTGAAAAGGTTAGCGTCTGTCGGCCATTATAAAATATTTTTTCTTTTTCTAATTTTAAGTAGAAATGAAGGAATAATTGCAAAATTAGTAACAAATTTGAGTTTAGTGAAGCAGCAAAACATTTTTTTTACAAAAATAAAATAATAATAAAAATTAGATCTATTTAAAAAATATGTATATTTTAGTAAATCTTGCATATTTCAGGAGCGCTTGCTTTTTTTGAAAGTATTTTAATCACATTTATCAATAAACATGCCTTCGTTGTAAAATTTTAGTTGGATTCCTGCTTTAAAATATAAATTATTAATATTCTAATACATGCATGACTATAATTGTCATTTGTAAAATGCACCCATTTTTATGAGACTTGTTTAATAAGTTTAAAATATTTACTTATCAGGTATAATTTTAGTTACTTGACAGGAATTCTTTTTAGCAAAAACTATATATATTCTAGGCAATGGAAACCAAACCAAACGCAACTTACCTGTTTGCGACTAAATTTAAGTGACGGAAATCCAACTTACAATTACGTTGTTAATTGGTAAACTCTATTACCTATAAGGTCAGATGCTGACACCGTAGCGACCCGAATTTGTATTCCCCATTTAGGTGCAAACGAGGGTCGTCAGGCGGTCGAAACGACGTCGGTACCCGACGTCGCGTTTATCGCAAGCAACGTATGCGTAACGTAATATGACGTCTAAATGCTGCTTGGGTATATCAATTTTCTTTGATTTTCTATCTGAATAAGTAAGACTTTTCAAGCTGGGATATCTTTGCAAATTTCTATAAAATCGCGAATAAATTTTCATTTGCCATTTTTAAATTAATCAACCGATAAAAATTAATTTGATTTAAATAGATTTAATCTGATGACAATATATCTTTCGATGGTAATTGAGGAGCAGAAGTAACAAAGGGGCTAAGTGCCACTTTTCCTAAAAACGAGATTTTCAAATAGAAAGGTTCTATGGGCCATCGATTATATCCTATCAAACCTGCAAAGACGCAGGTCTACTAATTTCGTAAGCAATCGGGCAAATAGACGGCACTTCCGGCAAGTGATCGGTCATTTTCGTTATCAATTCTTTAAATATCTCCATTTAACAGTTTTGGCACCTAGCCCCTTTGTTACTTCTGCTCCTCAATTGTTGTTTCTTTGTGATTTTGCACACACACATACAGTTTGAACTACAAATTTGACCGTAGAATCTAATTGTTTAATGTGTGCCGATGTAAATTGCAGGTTGCTGCCGGCCGGCAATCGGTCTGTGTATGGGACACTTTAGATTTTGGCCAAAAACTATTAATACTATTAACACTTTTTTGACAGTTAAAAAATTTATAAAACTTTTTAGCGGAGCATCGCATTAATATACGTTTTTTGGAATACAGTAGAACAATTTTTTTAACCTACCATACCTATAGTTTTTACATTTAAAATTCTATAGTTCCTCATATTTACTAATGAAATAAATTAATTTAAAGGTTTTAAAATTTCGATATTTTAACATGAGCGCACCCAGAGCGGGAGTTTAGGGCTCGAGATATTTTCCACATATTTTTATAAATACAAATAGTCTAAGAGCCCAGTAGGATTTTGGGCTTGAATTGCAAACCGATACTCATATATGTTAATCGATTCGTCATAAGACCACGTCCCAAAAAAAATGGAGATACCTGCGAAAATCCTGCATAAACAACACGCCATCTTTGTGTAAAGATTTTTTATTAAGACATCGATTTTACTCAAACAAATTGTGACTAGCTTCCTCTATAATGGCCTCTCCAAAACGCTATCAATACTTTGTTTTTTATTTGTCTCTATACTATAAATTCTGTAAGATCCTCAAATACGCTGTTTTTTTTTAGGTTTTTTGATTTTTTAAAGAAAACTACTGGTTTTACAAAAATAAACATAAAAAATATGCAGATTGTTAAGATGTATTCATGGTGGGTCTAATATTGGCTGTAGTTCAAGCGGTTCTCGAGTTACACTCAAATACCACTAAATTGACATATACAAAATTTTCATATTTTCACCAAGTCATGAAAATTACTAAAAAACTATACAGATCGAAAAAGGATGTCAAGCTAAATAAGAAACGGCTATTAGTTTCAAACAGAAACTGATACTGAAGTAGATATGGCGGCTTAAGCATGGCCGAAGCGTAATTTACAATTTTATTTTTGAGGCTAATTTTTTTATGTAATGTAAGTAATTATCTTTAAAAAAGGGCATTACACTTTTTGTCGTAAAGTTAATAGTTTTCCTGAAAAGAACAAAAAATATGCGGCATACATAATTCGATGTTTTCGTTCCATAGAAGTACGACAATGGCATGGGTCCATTAGGGGAAAAAATAATTTATGCACAGATAAGCGAACCCGCAGTACATATTTAAACTCAGCGTCAAAAATCTTACAAAAACATATTTGACACTTTTCTGTTAAATTGACAGGTGGTCACGTGATTTTGACAACTTAACGGTTTGAGCTAGAGACTTGGTTCTTTTTTTGATTTGTAGACAAAATTATCCAATTTTAATGACAAAAACATATTTTTAAAAATTTTGAATACGGTGCCGCCCGGCGCCCAAAACAAATTTTATAAATAGTCGAATCCGCATTTCGATATTTTAACTGTTGCATAATTAAAATATTATACTTTTCCAAATTAGTTTTTTGAAATTTTCTGATAAAAATGTTGATATTCGTCATTAAGTTGTATAAGGCCCTGAAAGGGCCTTAGAGACGGAAAGACAAGGCATTTTTTATTGACCCTATCCAATTTGGTTTCTATGTCGGGTATTTCTTTTACAATAAAAACCGAGATAGACATTATTGAACATGTAAAACGGACAAAGATATGCTGATTTTGCATGCTAATAATAACACTGACGGCATAAGTGGGACAGAAAAGCAGCTCGCTACTTTTAATCCACCTGCCGTATTTTGAGTGATTCAACCTGTTTGTCGTTTTATACAGGGAAAACTGATAGACAATATTGCGTGCGGAAATATTACAAAAAGAAATCTTAAAAACGTTTAAAAACAAGTTTAGAAGTAACTATTTAAGTTCAACCATGGTGCAAAATTGTTTTTTGTGCAAAAGAAGAAAAAAATCGATGAAAAAACAACATTTCGTGGGTAAGTCGTCTTGACGGATAGTTTTTGGTAAAACACGAGAAAGTTCAGTAGCGTCACGATAGATAGTTTTTTCTGCGACCGTGCGATTTAACCCTCACACATTTTGATTTAGAAAGTGTCACTTTCCCGCACTTATAAGATTATTTTTTAATAATAATTTGTCCTGAAATGTGTTGCAGTTTAAGACAACTGGGCGCCGCCAACTCGGCGCCACCAACTGGGCGGCGGGCCAACTGGGCGGCAGGCCAACTGGGCGCCGGGCCAACTGGACGCCGGGCCAACTGGGCGTTGGTCTAAAATATTTTTTCTTGATAAAATGTGCAGATGAAAAAAAAATAGGTATATTATTATTTATGCAAAAACACCTTTAAATAATCCTTTACGTAATATTCTTGAAATTTGTGTAGGTCTAGAGTTCTGGTAACCTGATAACATAAAATTTACGTTTTTGATTACAAGAATGGCGAATCCAAAATGGCGGATTTCTTTATTTTTAAACCGATTTGTCTCAAACTTGAAAAATTGAAATGTTTGGGATCACTTAAAACAGTTTTACCCTCAAACTTAAAAAAATTCCAAAATGGCGGACTTTCTTATTTATGCATCGATATGTATCGAATACGGAACTTGGCGGTGTTTGAAGTCGCTGATTATAATTTTTGACTCAAACTCATAAAAAATTCAAAATGGCGGATCCAAAATGGTGGATTTCTTTATTTTTAAACGGATTTGTCTCAAACTTGAAAGTTTGCAGTGCTTGAGATCACTTAATACAGTTTTATACTCCAACCTAAAAAAATTTAAATGGCGGATCCAAAATGGCGGACTTTCTTATTTATATATCGATATGTATCAAATATGGAACTTGGCGGTGTTTCAAGTCGCTAATTACGATTTTTTACTTAAACTCATCAAAAACTCAAAATGACGGATCAAAAATGGCGGATTGCTTAACTTTTATACCGATTTGTCTCAAACTTGAAGTTTTGCAGTGGTTGAGATCACTTTATACAGTTTTATCCTAAAACTTAAAAAAATTAAAATGGCGGATCTAAAATGGCGGATTTAGTTATTTATGCACCGATATGTATCAAATATAGAACTTTTGACTCAAACTCATAAAAAATTCAAAATGGCGGATCCAAAATGGTGGGTCTCTTTATTTTTCAAAGGATTTGTCTCAAATGTCTCAAACTTGAAAGTTTGCAGTGCTTAAGGTCACTTAATACAATTTGTGACTTACACTTGCAAATGGCAGACTTTTATAGCTTAATTCAAAATACTCAAGTTTAAAGAAAGAAATGTAATATTTTAAGCTTAAGACAAATCGGTTAGTAAATAAAAAAGTCTGTCATGTTGTCATTTTGATTTTTTTATAAGTTTAAGTCAGAAATGATAATCACCAAAGTCCACCATTTTGGATCCGCCATTTTAAATTATTTATGAGTTTGAGTAAAAAATTATAATCAGCGCCAATTTCTATATTTGATACATATCAGTGCATACATAAAAATATCCGCCATTTTCCATCCGTCATTTGAAATTAAGTGCTTTCAAGCACTGCAAACTTTCACGTTTGAGACAAATCGGTTTAAAAATAAAGAAATCCGCCATTTTGAGTTTGATTCAAAAATCATATTCAGCGACTTGAAGCACTGCCAAGTTCTATATTTGATAAATATTTTTTTTTTTTAATTTTAATTTTCTTAAGTTTGAAGATAAAACTGTATTAAGTGATCTCAAACACTGCAAACTTTCAAGTTTGAGACAAGTCGGTTTAAAAATAAAGAAATCCACCATTTTGTATCCGCCATTCTTGAAATAAAAAACGTAAATGGTATTTTTACCAGGTTACCAGAACACTACACCTACCAAATTTCAACACTCGACTTAATAGATTTTAAAATTTTTGTATAAATACATATTTATTTTGTTTTTTATCTGCACATTTTATCGAAAAAAAAATAGTCCGGCGCTGAGTTGGTCCGGCGCCCATTAGGCCCGGCGTGGCGCCCTGTTGGCGGCGCCGAGTTGGCTCGGCGCCCAGTTGTCCCATTCCAAATTGAAATTTTTAGTTCTGAAATTTCATCTGACTCGAGCATAACTTGTAGTCCACCCAAGAAGAGAAGAGTTGAAGAAGACCCTTTTTCAAAGAAAGAAAATATTTTACCTGGAAGGTATAACATTTGTAAAGTTCTAAGATGAAAACAATAATTTTAATAAATCCACTGCACTTAGCATGCTAAAAAATTCTATTTACTTTTTTTTAACTGAACAGAATTTTGTAAACACAGTATACACAAGTAAGTATTCATGAATTATTTATTATTCAAACAGAAAATTGTTGATAAAAAAATGCTAGTAAAATTGAAAATTTTTATTTTTCGTCGCCACTGCCCTTTTTTATCCAAGGCAAGCCAATAGAATATTTTTGCGATGTTGCATGTGTCCGGACTTACCAAACCGAAATTTTATTTTCATCCCTGTCTTGCTCATTAAATTCTTACTTGTATTTGGTCAATTGCGATAAAAGCTTGATATAATGGCAATTTGGGCCCATGCCGGGTCTAGCCGTAGGGTATAGAAGTCAATGATATTGGTATATTTTCCTTTGTTCTTACGGTAGTATTTCTGAAGTGAAACTTTTATTTAAAACTGGTGTCACCCTCTACATTTCGCCAAGGAAAAAAAATGCTTTATACCCTACTTTTCGTACTTTTTTTAAGCGCGATCTGCCACTTTTTATCCCTGATTGTCACTTTTCATCTCCATTTCAATTGGCACTATTTCTACCTTCGGTGTCCATGAATTTTCAACACCAAGATAATACACAGGGTGTCCCAGATAAAGTTCGATTTCGAAAACTGTGTAAGAAATACAATTTTGGTTAAAATGATACAGATGCTCTATAGAAGTTAAACATATTTACAGGGGTTTTTGTAATGTCGAGCAATAAATAAATATATAATAATAAAGACATTTTTTAGTTTCTGCTTTTTTTACATTTATCCAAAATTCTATAAAAACAAGTAGGCAAATGTATCTGAAATACATACTATATTTAATAGGCTTAAACATTTCTTTTAGTTTTAGTACCTGCTTATCTACAGGTAAATATTTGATTTATTTCACCTAAAAAAGTAAATTCGTAGTATTTTTCCCTTATAAATGAATAAAACGAATAAGCCATCGATCATTTCGTTTACGAGTTACATCAGTTTAAAAGGTTTTTTTTAATGGACCCACTCAAGAGGCAAACACATATACATATATATATATATATATATATGATATCGATAGTTCAGAAGATATTTGAGTGGAATCAGAGTTTTGGGACACCCTGCATATATATCTTGTTTTTGCTCACTCTCCTGTTATCTCCTTCTTACTCTCTTGGCTAATTTTAGTGCAAGGAATTTTAATCTTAGTAATCAACTCAGGAAAGGAAAGACTCGGGCAAGACTGCATTCCCGGCCGTTTTAACAAATAGTAAAAATAAAGAGCTCTCAAAAAGTTGGCGGCAAATTCAGTTAAAAAGGGTACACTAGAAGATTGGATATATATATATATATATAGATCCTTATATCATTATTGCTTCCATTTAAAACGCATCGTTATTGCGTCTCCAAGAAAACGTCTGTTTTTTAAAGGTTTTAATAATATATATTTCAGTTTTTGAAATTTCTGGATTAGTCGTCTATTTTTCGTAATTTTTGGGCTAAAAATAGCAATATACGAAAAACTGTACAAACAAACATTATTGCTTCCAATTATTTGCCATTCAATGTTGCGTCCCTTGTATAATTTTTAACACTTTCTTATCATAATTGCGTCCACATCGTATAATTTTCGCTTAGCTTGGTATCATTGTTGCGTCAGCGCGCTTGCCAAATTTTATATTAATAAGAAAACAAAGGAAATTGTGTGAGTCAACGCAACGGCCAGATATTTATTACAAATCAGTTTTAGTTTTGTTAGTTCTAGAAATTCGAGCTACGTAGATTTCAATTCAATCAATTTTTGCTTTCAAATGTTTTAATTTAAAGCTAAAATTTCAAATAACAACTAAGAATTCCAGGTTATAATCGACATTTTCGTTTCAAATGCTTAAGTATTCTTTTAAAAATATTAATTTCCTTGTTTGATAAGCACCTTGTTGACAAATAATAAAATTATTACCTACCCTGTTGTTTCTTCTTCATCCCTCTTTTCATTTATCGATATTTTCTTGCCCGATATTGGATTCGTATATTGACAAAGGCTCAAAACACAGGTGTGACAAAATTGTTAAAACTTGCAGAGCCCCCATATCTTTTTTACATTTCCTTTTAATGGCTTAAATTAACAGTCAGCTAAACAAAGTTAATTATTTCTTTGGCCAATTTGTCTTTAGTTTACGAAATATGATTATTTTTCTTTGAACTTGTTTGAACCGAACCAAAGAACCGTGCCAATTTCTTATGGATCGTGGGCACCCGTTTAAATTCTTTAAATTTTAATATCGGTCTTGAATAAAAGTAGTTATACTACTTGGTGTGCAGTCAGGTGTGATGGCCTGCCCTCTTTTTATCCTAAGGCGCTTGTTTTCCTTAAGGAGTGGTTTCCATATGTACACTTGTTGACTACTTATGTACACATGTTGACTGAAAACTTCTTAATTCTGCATTATAAACGCAGCTTCAATAACTTCCATTTTCGCCAATGCGACTCCTTATGCAAAACTTTACCGTCAGGCCATTGAATCCTGTGATCATTTGACCATGCATGATCCGGTAAACAGGATTTTTCAATATCTCCTAATTGGGTACTTTTTAAACGTTCATTTACTCTAACCTGAAGATGGCGTTTCGTTTCACCTACATATGATTTACCACACTCACACGGGAGTTGGTAAATACATTTCTTATTATTTGAGGGATTTTCTGGTTGTGTTTTAGTTACAAAACTTTTAATCGCAGTGGCGAAGCGTACGGGTAGACAAGGTAGACAGTACCTACCCAAAATTTTGGATATTATTATTACATAAAAATATTCCTTAATGCTATTTATTGTTTGTATATTATTTATTATTTTTATTATTTAACAACTAAAAACCAAAAATAATGACAATCCTGGTCCCGCCGCACGGCCCGCACCTCTCAACTAAAGTGCGCTTCGAAAAAAACACGGTGTAGATGATGTAGACGTATTAAAAATTGTATTCTAAAATCACTGCTATAGAGTACAGTTCAACGCAAAAGCGCGACAATTTGGCGGGGGAGAGAGCGAGTGGAAAACACATTCGGCTATTTGTCTACTGTAGTCGGCCAGCTAGATAGTGCGTGCATTTCGCATATAATTAATTTATATCGAAGCGCAATTCTTTGCTGAGCGTAAGTATACTCGACTCTGCGTGTATATTTTGTTTTGATAAATCGATGTCTTTTAGCTCACACATATACTATACTATAGTAGTGTGAGCTATGGTGATCCTAATTTTTTCGAGAAAAAAAAAGTTGCTCCGATTTCAAAATTTTTTATATATCTTTGCGTTTTAGATGATTTTGAAACTTTTTTGTTGCGCCGTCTGTCTGTCTGTCTGTCTGTATGTCTGTCTGTCTGTGTGTCTGTATGTCTGTCTGTAACGACCAACGCGCATAACTCAAAAACCGCTTGGCCGATTTTAATGAAATTTGGTACCTAGGCTGGGTCTTGGGTCGAGATGGTCCCATTTAAAAATGAACAAAATCCATCGAACACAATCCAAATAAAAGGGTGGGGGTAGATTTCAAAAATTAGAGTTTATGTGAAAATATGGCGTGTGTGATATTAAACGAAAGGTAATTGAGTCTGCAGTTAAACAAAATACATTTTAATTTATTTTAAAAAAAGGGTGGGGGTATATTTTAAAAATTAGAGTTTAAGTGAAAATATGGCGTGTGTGATATCAAACGAAAGGTAATTGAGTCCGGAGTTTAACAAAATACATTTTAGTTTTTGTTTTTTTTTTTGTAAGGGTGGGGGTAGATTTCAAAAATTTGAGTTTAAGTCAAAACATGGCTTGTGTGGTATCAAACAAAAGGTAATTTAGTCTGGAGTTGAATAAAATATATTTCAGTTTTTAGTTATATTAGCTCACACGTACACTATAACTATAGTACCTAGTGTGAGCTTAGGGGCCCATATATTGGCAGAGTATTTTTTATTACAAGCTTTTATTTAGCTTCAGATGTTCTGTCTAACTATCTAACTATCTATCAAATCTTGTGAAGCGTTTTTGACACACTTCCCATTATTCGATTTGGATGAAATCTGGTACACACATAGTGGTCCCAAGACAATACAACATTAAGAAAAAAATATCCTCCCACCCCTACCCCCACCCCTTCTATAGAAAAATGTGTTTTTGACACACTTCCCGTTATCCGATTTGGATAAAATTTGGTATACACATAGTGGTCCGACGATAATACAACATTAAGAAAAAAATATCCTCCCACCCCTACCTCCACCCCCTTCCATAGAAAAATTTGTTTTTGACACAGTTCCCGTTATCCGATTTGGATGAAATTTGGTATACATATAGTGATCCGACGACAATACAATATTAAGAAAAAATATCCTCCCACCCCTACCCCCACCCCCTTTCATAGAAAAATGAGTTTTTGGCACACTTCCCATTATCCGATTTTGATAATATTTGGTATTAACATAGTGGTCCGATGACAATACAACATTTAAAAAAAATATCCTCCCACCCCTACCCCCACCCCCTTCCATAGAAAATGCGTTTTTGACACCCTTCCCATTATCCGATTTGGATGAAATTTGGTATACATATAGTGGTCCGATGACAATACAACATTGAAAAAAAAATCCTACCACTCCTACCCCCACCCCCATCTATAGAAAAATGCGTTTTTGACACACTTCCCATTATCCGATTTGGATGAAATTTGGTATACATATAGAGGTCCGATGACAATACAACAATAATGAAAAAATGTCCTTCCACCCTACCCCCCACCCCCTTCCATAAAAAATACATTTTTGACACACTTCACTTCAAATGACTTTGATAAAATTTGGTATATGCATAAAGGTCCGATGGCAATACAGCCCAAACAAAAAATATATTTGTAGGTATTCGTGGGTAGAGGACAGACCAAAAAGAAACTAAGGTACCTTTGGCAACGTTTCGGATTTAATTAATCCTTTTACAAGCCTCAGATAGATTAATTAGATCCGAAACGTTGCCAAAGGTACCTTAGTTTCTTTTTGGTCTGTCCTCTACCCACGAATACCTACCTGTTTCTATAATAGGACACAAAATGCACACAAAAAATATATTTCTACCTCTACCCCACCCTCTCCTTCCCCCAATAAAAAAATGTGTTTCCAAATAACTAAATAATAATAAACTACATTATAATCTAGAATAAACTCTTCTGTTCTGTTATTGAACAAATATCATTTGTTAGAGTAGATAGCTGAGACTAAAAAGTAGAAAATAAATTGGTAAAAATTTTTTTTAATTCACAAGCTTTTATAAAATGCACTAAAAATTAAAAACATTCTAATATCTTCATAATAATAAAAGCGATGGCCGCAAATCAAAGCATAATTTAATCTAAATTTGTGATCTAAACACTTCAAGAATATTCAACATAGCAGGTCATCAAAAATATGTTTGATGTGCCGCAATGTTATGCCATTGCCATACCTATGTCAGAGAAATGCTGGGGTATCTTGGTTCGGGTTGGGTGGGTTTGGTACCTCTGCATTTTTCTGCTAGATTGATTCTTGCACATAGTGATATTTAATTGATACGGATATCTTATCGTGCTAACATCGTCAAAATTTCCATCAGTCGGCCATCGCTTTTATTATTATGAAAATATTAGAATGTTAGAAAATTATTTTTTAATTTTTAGTGCATTTTATAAAAGCTTGTGACTTAAAAAAAAAATTTACCAATTTATTTTGCAGTTAGGGATTCTATCATATACATAATATTCCAATACCCACGATAATTGCCAATTCATGATGCAAACATGAGTCCTTGCGGTAATGACATGAGTCCTTGAGCAAAAATGACCTGATTGGTTGCTTTCAATTATATATGCATATTATTTCCTTATAGTACGTATTATGGCAATACCTACGGTACCTTATGATGCATAATGCAAACATATTTGAAATAGCAATGTCACTGGGTATAAGTCTATCCTTTTTCCGGTCCTTAAGATAAAATGTCCTAATTGGTTATACTTTGACGAATACATATTTTATTCTTGTATTCGTCACGTCAAATTATCGGCTCAGAGTTGACAAAAACTGTGCATTTTGCGTATCTTTATTTCTGAATGTTTGCATCAAATGCCAGCCAGTGTGTAAATGGGTAACAGCGAGTATGGAAATACTCCGTATATGGTTTCCATACGTATGTGTCGGTATCGACGCCAGACAAAATTAATTGTTTAATTTTTCCATTTTTGTGTACATAAAATTTCTAATATCCAAATTTTAAGGAAAGTGTTATTGACCATTTTACTACTAGTAAAATACGCAGACTGTTATTTTTAAGACAGTTAAGAGAGTTACTGTACACTATTAATATAAATATTTGTTGTACTTTTTATGCAAAATAAAAATATATTTTTTTTTGTAATTTTTTCTTCTGTCAACCTTAAAAAAATCCTTACGCCTCGCCACTGCCTTATCAGATTTCCCGATGAAAAAACTGTTTTTATATTATAGTGTTTGGCTTTCGTCTTATGTTTTCTGAAATCCCTTGAAAATATGGAATGTTAATAACACCAACGGATTATTATTTTGAGAATTTCCCACATTTGGTTTGTTCTTAAATTTAGAGATCGTTGAGTTTATTAATTTCTCGGAATAACCAATCTGTTTTAAGTCCTTTTAAATGTTGTAGATTTCTGTGGTTAATTCTTCATTATTACTACAAATATTCACGACTCTTAAATACAAACTTCTTATAACTCCTTGTTTTGTAGCAACAGATTGGTTAGACTTAAAATTTAGGTACTGTCCCGTGTGTGTATGTTTCCTATATACAGTGTGTATATTTATTGAATTTATTTTGTTTTTTTTTTAATTTGGCTTAAAGGCACTAATTATATGGATGGGAAAAATGGTTTCCATGAAATTTGTTAAAATTTTGATATAAAAGTTGTAAAATAATTTGACGAATATTAAGTTTATACATCTTGACAAACACTATTAGCCAAAACTGACATTTAATAACATACTAGAACGTTTTTCTACGTTGTCCGACGCCTATTCTACACCTCCTTCGATCCTGACAATATGTCAGGTTCTTTTGACTCATTGATCTTTGGATTGACTGTTGCCATTCCAGTTTAGGACGCCCTCCTTTTCTGCGCCATATTGGTTGCCATTCTAGAACCTGCTTTGGTAGTCTTTCGTCATTCATCCGTTGTACATTGCCGTACCATATCAGTTATCTTTTAGTGATGTCATCTTCCCTCAATTCCCATTCTTTTATGGTCTCATTTCTTATATGATCTGTTCTAGATATTTTCATTTATCTTCTTATTGCATCCATTTCGGCACTTTCCATTTTTGTTTTGTATTTTTCTGTTACGCGTCAAGTCTCTATTTCATACAGCAGCATGCTTTTCACCATTGTTTCATGTATGTAAAATTTTACTACTACTATGTCGGTTTAGAACGTTTTTCTACGTTGTCCGACGCCTATTCTCCACCTCCTTCGATCAATGTAAAATTTTACAATATTTTTTATCTTTCTGCTCTAGTCTGGTTTTAACTCACTTGATTCGTTTCTAATACATAAATACTGAGTCTTGTCTACGTTCACGGTTAACCCACACTTTTGTTATTTTTCCGTTAACTTTCTCATCATATACTCCATGTCTTCTTTATCATTAGCCACAATTACTTGGTCGTCAGCAAACTGTAGTGTGTATATGGTAAATTGGTCGTTAAGTGGTATTCCCATACCGTGTACTTTACGTTTCCAGTTTTTTAGAGCTACTACTACTACTACTACTTGAACCTTTCGTTACCAGGAATTCTTTTGAAGTTGATTTCCAATTTTTTTTAGATTTTGACCCTTTATATAGTTCTTTTATTGCTTTTATGTATGTATGATTGATATTAGTTTGCTCTTACACTCTTCATAATTTTTCCACTGGAACGGTATCATATGCTTTTTGTAGGTTCACAAAGGTAACATGTGTCTCTATGTTTCTGGCACTTCTTTTCCCAATTACCTGTGTAAGACAAAAACATTTATCACTACAAGATCTGCCTGCACGAAACCCACTTTGCTCTTCTTCTTGTTCATGAAAATCATTCTCTGTTAGATTCTTAAGAATCCTACCCTACAATCAATTTAGTATAATGGTTACGGAAATTTATCTGTAATTGTTGCAATCCAGCTTGTTTCCTTTTTTGTGTATTGAGGATATGAATGCAATTTTCCAATCAGTGTGAGATATAGCGTATATTCCCGCGGGTCCGCTAGCTTTTTCGGATTTAAGCTTTTTAATACTATTCTTTATCATTTCTTTTTTGATGATTACTTCCTCTCCATGTACTTCTATGTCTCTCATCGGGAAGGCTGACAGATACTTCGGTCTCGTTTCCTGCAGCAGTCTCTTGTAGTGTTCTGTCCATTGTTCTGATTTGATGATCTGATTTACTTTTTCTTTGGTTGGGTTTTTACCGTAGAAATTAATTTCCATACTTTGCCTACCTTCTACGTGAGTATTTGTATCGTGGCATTTTTTTCCGTGCGTATCAAATTTATTAGCTGTCTTCTGATTTCCCTGTAGATTCCTAGGTCTCTTTGGTCTTTAGTATTGCTATTTCTTTAATCTTGGTACACAACAGCTTCTTTGCTTGTTTCTATTAAGCTTTTTACTATGTTTGTATATGTTTCTTCAAATAAGTGTTCTGTATTTATTAATTTTTTATCTAATCGCTTCTGATACAATATTTGTGTACGAGTTCGATTTCTAGACTTCTAAAGTTGTATTTTTGATTATCTTTACTCTTACTACTCTCACCTCTATTTATTTTTTCTGAAAGGGAATAATATTTTTGCTTTTACCAAATGGTCGTCAGATCCACAGGTATCACCACGAAGTAATCGCACATCATACCACTTTCATTCCGAGTGTTGTCCACCTATAGCATAATTAGACTTAAGATTTCTTGATGCCTGAATGCCCATATATTTTAAAAAAACCATTATTTATTTTTAAGTTGTAGGTTCACACAATTGCATCAGTCTGAAGCAATCATCGTTTTTTACTTCCTCTCCAAATGTGTTAAAATTTTGCTTTGGGTTTGTCTATCAGTTCGATTATTAAAATCACCAACCATAATTATTTCCCTGGTAGTGCCGATTTTGGTGATAGTCTCATCACGTTGGTCGAAGAATATTTGTTTTGTAGCTAATCTTTCGTCATCTGATGGTGTGTAGGCTATTATTATGCTTGTATTATGTCCAAGCATCTTCGTGTTAACTCGAGGTTTGTTTTTATTAATGCACTCGTAGTCTGTAATCTTATTTTTGAGGTTTTTCTTGATTAATACAGATACCCCTTTGGCTGCTCTCCTTTATTTTGGGACTCCAGTAAATATGTGAACAAAGTTACCGACACTACTTGTACATGTTCCTTTCTTTTTTGTCTCTGTGAGTGCAATAATGACTATTTTACTATTCTGCACTTCGGTTGCAATAATGTCCAACTTTTGGTTCACTCCCTGTACGTTCCATTTAGCTATGTTCAGAGTCCTTTGGTTTTACTTTTTTCTCTTCGAGAATTTCAGGCCATTGCTCCGAGGCTTTGTTTGGGGTTTTATTTATTTTATTTAATAACAACTTTGAGTTATTTACTAATTTTGTTTCCAATGACAACTTTTTATTTAAAAACTTCAGAAGGTTCATTGTAATTAGATATGTTTTAAAGAAAAAACTAAGTTGAGTTCTATCTTCTTTATTTTTTTATTACTTCGTCATGAAGGCTGATTTTTCAAACACTCGAGGACTCTGGATTTTTCAACCCTTGAAGAAGAAATTGGAGTTTATGTTTCTGCTGAGTCCAGAAACAAATCCCAAAAATTGACAAATTTTCATGAAAAACTCGGAAAAACGACCCTGCAAACAGAGAAAGACCCTCAATGTACACAACAGCTTCTTTGCTTGCTTCTATTAAGCTTTTTACTATGTTTGTATATGTTTCTTCAAATGAGTGTTCTGTAGTTATTAATTTTTCATCTAATCGCTTCTAATACAATATTTGCATACGAGTTCGATTTCTAGACTTCTAAAGTTGTATTTTTGATTTTCTTTACCCTTACTACTCTCACCTCTATTTTTTCTGAAAGGAAATAATATTTTTGCTTTTACCGAATGGTCGTCAGATCCACAGGTATCACCACGAAGTAACCGCACATATAGATGAATATCCATATATTTAAAAAAACCATTATTTATTTTTAAGTTGTGGGTTACACAATTGGGTTTGTCTATCAGTTCGACTGATAAAATATATTATTATAATTATTTCCCTGGTATTGCCGATTTTGGTGATAGTCTCATCAAGTTGGTCGAAGAACATTTGTTTTGTAGCTAATCTTTCGTCATCTGATGGTGCGTAGGCTATTATTATGCTTATATTATGTCCAAGCATCTTCAGCATTAATGCACTCGTAGTCTGTAGTCTTATTTTTGAGATTTTTCTTGATTAATAAATATTTTGGCTGCTCTCCTTTATTTTGTGAACAAAGTTACCGACACTACTTGTACATTTTCCTTTCTTTTTTATCTCTGTGAGTGCCATAATGTCTATCTTACTATTCTGCACTTCGGTTGCAATAATGTCCAACCTTTGGTTCACTCCCTGTACAGGGTGTCTCATTATATTTTTTCCCACCCTTTTACACCATTAATAATTGATATAGGAATATAAAAGAAATTGTGTTTAATTCGAACACAATTTCTTTTATATTCCTATATCAATTATTAATGGTGTAAAAGGGTGGGAAAACTATAATGAGACACCCTGTACGTTCCATTTAGCTATATTTAGCTATAGTCCTTTGGTTTTACTTTTTTGTCTTCGAGAATATCAGGCCATTGCTCCGAGGCTTTGTTTGGGGTTTTATTTATTTTATTTAATAATAATAACATACTTTGAGTTATTTACTAATTTTGTTTCCAATGGCAACTTAAGTTGAGTTCTATTTTATTATCTAATTAATCCTAGGCTGTCTACGATAAATAACTTAGACAAACGTCATTATTAACATCTTAGCGAAATTAGTTCTTAAATTAGTTCTTTCTTATTCAGAAAGGTAGATCGTTTCCACATTGCAATTTTTTTTATTTGAGTTTGCATTACGACTTATTAAAAATCGCTTGGTTTGCCTTCCATTCCACAAGTTGTCAATCCCATGATCGCGACAGTTTATTGCGGAAACAGGAAGAGGATTGTCTTTATGTATAGGTATGCATTTTCTAAGCACACGATGACACAGACAGTTTCATGCTAAGTGACAGGTAATCCTCTACCAGTTTACCATCTTCACTGTGTCGTCTCTATCCATCAGTATGTAGACACTTTGAACTCACACATCCGACTGATTATTTTGGCGCAAAATAACTGTATATATCCAAGAAATGGCGCAAAAATAATGTTGGCCAATCCGGTATCAAAAATATACCGAGTTTAAACATTAAACATAAATCTTTTGTATATTGGCGTTAAATGAAAATAAGAAAACAATTTTAATCCTGGTCAAGGGATTTAGATATTGCAAACTCCTAAAATGCAGGAATATAATAAATAATAATAAACGCAATGTTGCCAAATCTGTGGAAGCAAGAATGATAGAGAAGTAAAACCAAAAAAAGTATACAAAAAGGAGTGTCGCCTCTACCGGAATTATCTCAAACTAAAAATATACACCGGATTTTATTTAGTTATCATTATTGCGTCCGATTTTTTGCGGGTTTTTTTGGCGCCAATGCTTTAAATTTTGAAGTAGAAAAAAATAAGACATAGCATATTATAGCTCTCTAAAAGACCTAAAAATCTGTCTGATTGTCATTGTAAAAATCTTCTCTGTTCGCAAATAACATGGGATTGCACTATTGCGTCCGGTATTCGGACGCAACAATGTCGGTGAAGCAATAATGATATGGATTTTCGTTAACACGGACGCAACAATGATAGAAAGATATATATATATATATATATATATATATATATATATATATATATATATATATATATATATATATATATATATATATATATGCATTCCCGGCCGTTTTAACAAATAGTAAAAATAAAGAGCCCTCAAAAAGTTGGTGGCAAATTCAGTTAAAAAGGGTACACTAGAAGATTGGATATATATATATATATATATAAAAAAAGGGTACACTAGAAGAAAGGAGGCGGCATTGGGACGATTTAAAATTTTTAATTATAAATCCTTATCGATTGATACCTCGTTTTAAAGATATTTTAAAATTAAATATTTTGCCCGTTAATTGTCTATACAATCAAATATTTCAAAATTATGAACTGTCAAAACTAATTTTTTCAGTTTTTGACAAAATTCACAGGGTTTTTTTTTTAAACAAAAACCCTATTGAGAGATATCTTGTTTGAAAGGTTTTTGAAAAACCATGTACGCCAAGTGTCCCTCGCCTGTAACAAAAAAACGTGTCAAAATCTATCGACTGTCAAACTTATTCTTTTACCATTTTTTAAAAATTTTTAACCATAGCTATACCCGCCATCCCCCATACGTGGGAATTTTTTACACATATTTTTTTGTTGATATTGCCATGTAGTTTAAGGTTTTGGTTGTTTGCCTCTGGTCAATTACAGCATACCTGGGAAAAACATGGAAAAGCTTGGAAATATGGATAAAATTACTTATACAGTCTGTGTCTATGAAAGGTCAGTACAACAGCCTAGGATATATTTCTGAGGTCAAAATAAGACAATTAAAAGCCACTTACTTTAGTCCGACATTGTTCCGTTTTAGAAATGCAGGGTGTTTTTTAGAATATAAAAATCGAATAAATAGCTAAATATAAATATAACTTTTTTATTAGTGTATTTTTTAAACTTATTTTTTAATATGAGCATAAAATAAATCTCTCGATGTCATCGATCACTACCAAATATGGTTTCAATTATCTTTTTTAATTCAGCAGATATTTGGGTATACACGGATTTTTGGGACACCCTGTACATATTTTTACAAGTTTAAAAACATGCCAGTTGTGATTAGTTTTGATCGGACATTTTTGTCTACAAATCAAAAAACCAAGTCTCTAGCTCAAACCGTTAAGAAGTTGTCAAAATCACGTGACCACCTGTCAATTTAACAGAAAAGTATCAAATATGTTTTTTGTAAGATTTCTGACGCTGAGTTTAAATATGTAACTGCGGATTCGCTTATCTGTTCATAAATTGTTTTTTCCCTTAATGGACCTGTAATTGTCGTACTTCTATGGAACGAAAACATCGAATTATGTATGCTGCATATTTTTTGTTTTTTCAGGAAAACTATTACCTTTACGACAAAAAGTGTACTTTCTTTTTTTAAAGATAATTAAATTGTCTTTTAGCGGGGGTATATTTTGACCCCGTAGATTTACCCTCAAAAATAAAATTGTAAATTATGCTTCGGCCATGTTTAAGCCGCCATATCTACCTCAGTATCAGTTTCTGTTTGAAACTAATAGCTGTTTCTTATTTAGCTTGACATCCTTTTTCGATCTGTATAGTTTTTTAGTAACTTTCATGACTTTGGTGAAAATATGAAAATTTTGTACCTGGGTGTAGGTATAGGCCAATTTAGTGGTTTTTTGAGTGTAACTCAAGAACCACTTAATCTACAGCAAATATTAGACCCACCATGAATACATCTTAACAATCTGCATATTTTTTATTTTTTATGTTTTCTTTTGTAAGACCAGTAGTTTTTTTAAAAAATCAAAAAGCCTAAAAAAACAGCGTATTTGAGGAACTTACAGAATTTACAGTATAGAGACAAATAAAAAACAAAGTATTGATAGTATTTTAGAGAGGCCATTATAGTAAAAGCTATTGTTTGAATAAAATCGATGTCATAATAAAAAAGTTACGTACAATTGATTCAAACTCTTTTTCGCCATCTTTAAACAAAGATGGCGGGTTGTTTATGCAGGATTTTCGCAGGTATCTCCATTTTTTTAGCTCACACATATACTATACTATAGTAGTGTGAGCTATGGTGATCCTAATTTTTTCGAGAAACAAAAAGTTGCTCCGATTTCAAAAATTTTTATATATCTTTGCGTTTCAGATGATTTTGAAACTTTTTTGTTGCGCCGTCTGTCTGTCTGTCTGTCTGTCTGTCTGTATGTCTGTAACGACCAACGCGCATAACTCAAAAACCGCTTGGCCGATTTTAATGAAATTTGGTACCTAGGCTGGGTCTTGGGTCGAGATGGTCCCATTTAAAAATGAACAAAATCCACCGAACACAAACCAAATAAAAGGGTGGGGGTAGATTTCAAAAATTAGAGTTTATGTGAAAATATGGCGTGTGTGATATCAAACGAAAGGTAATTGAGTCTGGAGTTAAAAAAAATACATTTTAATTTATTTTAAAAAAAGGGTGGGGGTATATTTCAAAAATTAGAGTTTAAGTGAAAATATGGCGTGTGTGATATCAAACGAAAGGTAATTGAATCAGGAGTTTAACAAAATACATTTTAGTTTTTGTTTTTAGCTCACACATATACTATACTATAGTAGTGTGAGCTATGGTGATCCTAATTTTTTCGAGAAAAAAAAAGTTGCTCCGATTTCAAAAATTTTTATATATCTTTGCGTTTCAGATGATTTTGAAACTTTTTTGTTGCGCCGTCTGTCTGTCTGTCTGTCTGTCTGTCTGTCGGTCTGTCTGTATGTCTGTCTGTCTGTCTGTCTGTCTGTAACGACCAACGCGCATAACTCTAAAACCGCTTGGCCGATTTTAATGAAATTTGGTACCTAGGCTGGGTCTTGGGTCGAGATGGTCCCATTTAAAAATGAACAAAATCCACGGAACAGAAACCAAATAAAAGGGTGGGGGTAGATTTCAAAAATTAGAGTTTATGTGAAAATATGGCGTGTGTGATATCAAACGAGAGGTAATTGAGTCTGCAGTTAAACAAAATACATTTTAATTTATTTAAAAAAAAAGGGTGGGGGTATATTTTAAAAATTAGAGTTTAAGTGAAAATATGGCGTGTGTGATATCAAACGAAAGGTAATTGAGTCCGGAGTTTAACAAAATACATTTTAGTTTTTTGTTTTTTTTAAGGGTGGGGGTAGATTTCAAAAATTTGAGTTTAAGTCAAAACATGGCTTGTGTGGTATCAAACAAAAGGTAATTTAGTCTGGAGTTAAATAAAATATATTTCAGTTTTTAGTTATATTAGCTCACACGTACACTATAACTATAGTACCTAGTGTGAGCTTAGGGGCCCATATATTGGCAGAGTATTTTGGGACATGGTCTTATGACCAATCGACTAAAACATATGAGTATCGGTTTGCAATTCAAGCTCAAAATCCTACTGGGCTCTTATACTAAAACCTATTGCCAAAAGATTGTGTACGCCAATGACATGATCTGAATCATTTGCAAGAAACCTACGTTTTTGCCGTTTACAAGGCACAAAAATAGGTACTGTTTTAACCTTTCGAAAGGTAGGTAATTTTTTTTAATGAAAAATATCATCAAACAACAAACAAGTTGTTGCTGGTGCTTACTTGATGTTATTTTTCATTAGTTCTTTTTACCGAGTTTCAAAAGATTAAAACAGAACTTATTTTAATGTGGTTAAACTTTCTTACTTCTTATCCAATTTTTGCAAGTGGTATGTTTTTTAAACGGCAAAGATGTAGCTAGAAAGGTCAATTTATATTAAAACGTCATATAGTCTCAAACCTTAGTTTTGAGAGAGACCAAAATCACAAAATGGAACAAAGGGTAAAAAAACTATGAAAAAAAAAATTGTATTTTTGGCCCACCTTATATCTTAACATAGTAAACACGCCCGAAACAGAATAATTTAAAAAAATTGCGTATTGTAACAAAAACATTTAATCTAAAAAAAAGTAAAAAGAATTGAGATAAAAGTAAAGCCAAGTTCTCCAATACAAATTTTCAAATGAAAGGTTCTTACTAGTTTGGAAATGTTTTGTTAAACTTTGCCAAATTTCAGCTTTGTAGTATGTCTGGAAGTACAGTAGAATTTTGATGACCTATACTTGAGTGAGTGAGTGAGTGGCAATTTCGACGTTTTTTGAAATTTCTTAACTACTTTACTACTGTACGAAGGTCTACGACTGTGCAAAGATTGAGTTTCGTAGCTCATTCCGAAGTAGATTTTAGATAGATAAATATAGGCTGAAATGTTTCAAGAAAAGATGGTACAGCAGTTGAGCGAACTTGGCCGTGCACTGCCGTGCCCTCGGACATTCAAAACAGGCAAAAGGTATTTACAAATTGCCTATGTGGGGTCACAACATTTCGGGAAAATCCACTAATCTTTTCCGTTATATAAAAACTGGTATTTCCTTTTGTTTGATGACAAACATTTTATAAATACTACAAAAAATAAAAAGGCCAACTTAATTCAGCTATTTTCAGACACTAAAGACGTAAGAATGAAACTAAATTTCCCAAATCGATAGTATGATCCTTTGGCCAGCAATTCGCTTAGATTTCCCTGAGTGCGACCTGTCGCGATGTTTCGCTGCAGTGCAGATCCGTCTAGTGCGGTCTAAGCACGGATCACCTAACAAACAGATAAATAAGCCGGCTGGCCTTCTTTGATCTCGGAGAATTCAACGATGGCTGAGCATTGGGAATCAAACTCAGAGCCGGACTAAAAAAAATTTATCATAAAATATGAATGTTTCAGATTGTTGATGCGAAAAAAATATTTTTACTGCCAGAAACAATAAAAACATTAAAATAGTTTTGTACTGCTAAAAATGGGAGCTAAAATTAATTTTAGAGTCTCGGCCGCGTAAAAAATTATATGTTGTTCTCTGTAGGGGACTATGGAAATAATGTGTTTTACTGAATGAGAGATAGGGGAAGCACAAAAAGAGGTCGTCTTCTTCGTCCAGAATAAGTTAGCATGTTGTCGTTTCCAGCATACAGCCAAACACAAAAATAAAAAAATTAATTGCTTTTTTTGTTTTATTGGGATAACATTTATTAAGTTTCAAGACGAGTAAAATTGTGAGTTTTAAATATAAGAAGTTTGACATTGTAGAGTAATTTCTTAATTTACTGGAATCAGATTATTTATTAGTTTTTTCAAAAAATTGAAAGTTTAAGGAGATACAGGCTGACCAAATAATCTTTACAATTAGCACAAAATTGCTTCACGGTAAATTATTATTTTAAAATTTAGTAAAATCTAGTATTTAAAAAATATAGTTGTTTTATATGTATTCTTAAAAGTGTAAATAGTGCCATAATAAAAATTATAACAAAACATATTTGTGTTAAAAACTCTTGACCAAATATTATATAATAGTTTATTATACAGGGTGTAATTTAAATGATGCAAGAAACTTTAAAAGGCTGTGGAAATGGTCAAAACAAAGATTTTTTTTGCATTACATTTTCTTAGACGCTTTCTTTTTACAGAGTGTTAAACTTAGTATTTTTTTTTTCGATTTTTTGTTTGTTTCTTAAAAATTATAACAGCCCATTAAAATTTTGTGGAATTATGCATTACCAAAACGGTAATAATTATGTTTTTTTTTAAATAATTTGCTAGCTAAAATGTTAAATTTTGATAAGAGGGATCTTTTTTAAATCGAAGCATCCTACAATTTTAGATATTTGTTTTTTTATTTTAAAAATATTCACAGCGTTTTGAGATATAATGCATTATTAACATAAATAATGATTTTATCAGAGCATCGACGCGTTAACTATTTTTAAAATCAGTAAGGAATAAGGGATCTTATAAATCTTATATGATGTTCTAAAGCTTACGTCAAAATTAGACATTTTCTAAAGAATGTTGAAACTACACCTAAAAATTTTTGAGGTGCATAAAAACATCAAATTTTTGTATTATTTATATTGTAATACCTACTAAACTTAAACAAACTCTTGTGATAGTATTTTTAAAAAACCGAAAAGAAAGTCCCTTTGATTTCAAGGGGTGTTTAACACTTTAGCAGTAAAATTTATATTAGTTGCAGTTTTAAGCTTGAAAACACACATCATGAAATGAACCAAAAATATTAAAAATGTGTTGGTGTTTTTAAATACCTAATAAACAAAAATGAAAAATTAACGTTTGTCAAACCTACAATTTTTTTAAGCGTTAACATTTTCGTTGGTGCACTCTTTTGTTTTAATATTTTAAATTGAGAGATGGGACAATTCGCCGCAGCCGATTTGCCGCGGGCCGATTCGCCGCAAGGGACAATTAACCGCTAGATTTTTTGTTTCATGCCAGTGGCAATTGTTTAAACAGTTTTATTTAGCTTGACTTCATATAATATATTTGTATGTTCGATTTTCGCTTTTTTAAAACTTTTCCAACAGAATTTTCTTAAATTTTAAACATCAAATTCGGAAACTTTAAGGTGTTTCAGGTCGGTTCTAATTTTGATTTTTTTTAGGTTAAAAATTAAAAATAACTAAAAGTTTAATAAAGTTTCTAGTTTGATGTATATCGGTTCATAAATAGCAAAAATCGCCATTCTACATTCGCCATTTTATTTATTTTTTCCAATTAAAAAAATGCTGGATTGTATAGTTACCACCAAATACCTAGTTGGAAAGTTTAAAAACTTTATTTTTATAAAAAATATTATATGAAGTCAAGGTAAATAAAACAATGGTAATATCATGAAACAAAAATCTCGCGACAAATTGTTCCCGCGGCAATTCGATTGGCGGCGAATTGTCCCCGCGGCAAAATGGCCTGCGGCCGATCAGCCGCGGTGATTCGGCTGCGACGAATTGTCCCCTACCCTTTTAATTTGTGAACCTGTGCTTAATTTAAGGATCAAAATACCAATCTACAAATTTCCCTTTTCTACAACTAAGCTTACGCCGCTGTATTATACATAACACCAAAAACTTTCTAAACAAAGCATAGTTTATATGTTGTTTTTTAGGATCTAATGAAGGCGCATTTTCAAATTTGAGATTAATATAACAAATCATGCAAAAGCATAAAAAAAATAAAAAAACAAAATCAAAGGGGTTGCAGATCTGTATATCCTTAAGAATTCTTTGTACTTAAATCATTTACAGATTCATCTCATAAGACATTTAATTATTGAACACCCTGTATAGGATATGGAAAATGTTTTTAAAACATCGAAAGATAAAAGAATGTATAAGCTTACCTTATAGAATCCTGCGGAAATCGAAAATAACTTCGACTAAGGGTATACCGTCGCGTGAATTTACAGTCCCTTACGGTACAAACCGTTCTCATTATTTGAAATCAATCATCACATATATCAAACACAAAAGTCACATCTACACACCACTAACGCTCAACACGTACTAAAAGTTTACAAAATATTAAAATACAGAATGCGCCCCTGGAGTGGTTGACCCCAACATGGCAGGCTGCGTGAAAGATGCGCGTAGCACCCCCCACCACCTGAGTTCCCTATCTGTTTGTTAAGGTGATCCGTGGTTCTACGGTCATAAAACCGTCCAAAAAATCCCAATGCGCGCGCAATGCAGTACGAGGAGTACGAGGACTGTTTTAAAACGGTTTGGGTTAGATGGAACCGAACCGAACCGAACCGAATGCTGTTCGATTTACTTCAGGCACGTGATCATATGCGAGAGAGTTAAATTCAAAATCACGTGACTAAAAGAAAGGGTAGGTTTGGCGTCTCGCTTAAAGATAAATCGAAGGCAACGTATGAATTCGAGAGCACGAAATTAAAGTTGCACACAGAAAGGATTACACAATTACATAGGATTATCATAATATATTTATAATTTTAGTTCTTTAAAATGCAGATAAAATTACATCAATTTAATTTATACAGGGTGTAACTAAATAAGTGTAAAACATTTAAGGGGATGATTCCTCATCGAAAAAAAGATAGGATCTTTCAAATAAAGAAACTTTATTGGAGCATCCCTTGTTAAGATACCGCCCTTTAAAGGGGGGACATAACATTTATGACGATGTATCTCTGTAGTTGTTTGTGAAATAATTTTTTGCTGCGAACTGGTTTATTTTGGGCAAAAAATCCTTATTTACAATGAAACAGGCAATCGGAAATACATTTTTAAATGGAAAACAAATAATAAGACAAAAATTACATTGGAAATAAATTTTAGGGGTTGCGTTTTCCACCCCTTACAACCATGGGGTAAACTAAATTCATTACCGGCTAAGTGTCTTTTTGGTAGTAGAAAATTTTATGTACCCCCTTTAAGGGGCTGTATCTTAACAAGGGATGCTCCAATGAAGTTTCTTTATATGAAAGATTCTATCTTTTTTTGATGAGGAGTCACCCCCTTAAATGTTTTACACTTATTTAGTTACACCCTGTATTCACAAACTATAAACCACTACACTGCCTAATAAACTAAATATACCAAAAATTAAAACAAACTTGCATTAGCACATATTTTTGGGCGAGACTTGTGAAAATATATTTGATTTTTATAAAATATTTATGTAATTACCTACATATTATAGAAAGCCCTAATATTCACAAGGTTTTTGCGATTTTATTCATTTTTAGGAAATAGAGATCGTAATACTTCTAAGAAGTTAGGAAAATCACATTTTGTAGCCTGTACTTTAGTAATGACCCTAATGTCGATGCCTTAAAGCGAAGTGGTTTGTTCTTCCGCCAAATCTGGTGTAAAATTTTACTTCCGGTGTTATCCTTCTTCTTTTAACTTTTAGTTCACAGGTCACCGGGATTTGCTGCGATCAGGGTAAACCGTTATGTTTCTATTCCTATCCAATCACCTGCTAAACTAGCTTTTCTTTTTCTAAGCAAGCTACCCTATGGTCAGTATAGCTTTTTTTCATGTGGTATACCTACACGATCCGCAGTCCCGTAGTAATAAAGATGAAGCGGCTCTTGCAAAAAAAATCAACAGATGCTGCAGATGTTGCAAAATTTTTTTTTGAAATTTAAAAAATATTTGTATATTTACGTGGCTTCCCCGGCATTTGTCATGTGTAAAAATTGGTTGTGAAACTCAATTTATTTTGACAAAAATTTTAATTTTTTGGGTTATTCACTGTTTTTTAAATTTTCTCAGACAAATGTAAGTTGAATGTAATTTCATGGTATATTATTATCTCAGGTGATGTAAACTAGAAATGTGTGTGTTTTACATACAATTTTTCCGCGCCTTCTAATTTGCCTGTGTGCAATTCTTGTCTTTCAGAGGAGTCTGAAACCAGTTTAGGTTGCTTGATGGAACGGAAAACTGACTGTCCCATAACAGTACAACGTCGACCTGGAACGCAAACAGGATTCTTCGTACCGTTCTATAACCGTCCCACGCTTTGATGGAACGAAACTAATATAAACGGGTGACTACCCCGATTTTCTAAAGATTTGCATAGCTGAGACGTCAGTTGAATAGTTCTATCCTTTTTAATATGTGGTACAATCTGTATTCATCCGTCCTTTATTCGGGGGAGTTTGGTTAACAGACTGGTTAACAGACCCGATAAAATCCACGGCGCATCTACACAGCGCAAACCCGCGAAGAGCGAAGCACGACGCCCAATAGCAACAGGCTTGCCCCTCGTACCAATTATACAAATTTTGTAGGCATGTGCCTTCCTAATTAGTGAGAAAAAAAAAGACCAAGATATTCTGTACTAAAAAAATATATTACTGTACTCAAAATTATCCGGTGCTGCAGCCCCGCAGCCCTTATGAATAACCGCCACTGGTCCTGATACTCGCTTCAAAAAAATTGAGGGGTCATCCGTTTCGTTTTCGACCTATTATTATTTAAATGCGCGCCTCTGAAATATAGAGAAATGTGAGTTTTTGTAGTTTTTTTGCTATAACTTCTCGTCAAATAGAAATCAAAAACCAATATTATTTAACATATAGTTTTCGTTACATATCCACAGAGTGGCTAAATTATGAATAATAGAAATACAGGAATAATAATAAACTTAAAGGGTAATTCAAACAATTTTGGAATTCGCATGACATGTGTACTAATTACATATGGAATAGTGTTTACTGCGATGCATCAAATGCGGCGAATTTAAGATATGTTAGAGCCTAAATCGTCCTAATACTTGTTTCAAGAAAAAGTGGGTGGTCATCGGTTTCGTTTTCGAGCTATATTTATTTAAATGTTGGAATATAGGAAATGTGAGTTTCTCTAGGAGACGAAAAGGGGTCTACTCAACCCTTTTCGGAAGTTCTACCAAAAATTTTTTGCATCAGAAAGAAAACCTGTGAATAAACTTAATTGACAAAACTTTAAATAATGACTTTTTATCTCTACAAGGCGATAGATTTTATCGCTATAAGGAGATAGACGTGGTAGTAACAAAAATCCATAAAAGTATAGCTTGAAAACGACACCGATGACTTCCCCGAACCCCCTTCCAGTGGCGTATATAGAAAAAAGTTACGGGGGGGGCCTGAGACAGTTTCGGGGGGGGGGGGGCGAGACCCCATGAGCCCGTATTTTATGTTATTTTATGTTTGTATTCATGAAATGTGTGGAAAATATCTAAAAAAATCTTAGCTTCGGGGGGGGGGGGGGGGGGGCCGGACCCCCTAGGCCCCCCCCATATATACGCCACTGCCCCCTACCCCCAATTTTTTTAAGCAAGTTTCAGGATGGCTTAAGCTCTAACATATCTCAAATTCACCTCATCTGACGCATCCAGGTAAACACACTATTCCGCTAGACAGTTAGTACACCTATCATTTGTTTAATTTAAAAAATGTTTGATATACCCTGTAAGTTTACTACATAAACCATTATGTATGTAAATGAGCAATTCCACGCCAAGTCATCCAATTTACAAAAAAAGTGTTGCTGTGACATTTTATTTTTTTCTTTAATCATGCTTAACCACTTTTGCACAATTTTAGATTTTTAAATTTAATTAGTATGTTGTACACACATTTGAAAAGTCTAAAAACAGTCAAAATGGGACTTTAAAGAAAAAAATTATGCTCATAGTAAACAGTACCTAAAAAAAATTAACCTTTAATTTTTAAAACATGCATAAAAGTAGTTTTCAAAAAAATGTGATGTTTAGCAAAATCTTTTATACTGGCTTAATTAGAGCAATTTAGAAAATATCCAAAAAACGCGGAAATTTTCGAAGTTTTCATATTTTTTTGGGGTATAAATGTAATGTTTTCTTAAATTTTTGATACAGTGTTGGAAAGCTATACTCAAGGACTATATCTTCCTTGTATAAAACATATTTAAAAAGTAGACGTTACCTTGGAGTTCCACGAAGAAGTTAAGAATGTCTGGGAAATCCCTCAACTTCAGCATCAAAAATGACCCTGTCTATCGGGGTGCTGGTGGTAATCAAGTAGGGTAAATTTTTCACTGTATCATATACTTTTAAAAACAAGAATAAAAAATCTGGGTCTGTAATCCTTAAGGTCACTACCCATTTTTTTGTTATTTTAATATTTTTAGTGATGTTAAATTGCATCACAAATTACAGGCGTGGATCTACGAACGAAACTTTACTCAGTTTTGACACATAGAATACAATACACCTCCTGGTCATTATGCCAAATAGTTTGTGAAATATTTATTATGATATTTTCCCCCAAAATAACGTTTCTGGATCCGCCCCTGCAAATTAAGGTTTATCAGAAGGTAAAGTTTATTTATATGAGCACTGTTCAATAAATTATGATCTAAACTCTCTTCATAAGGTCATTACACAAATTTTTTAAAAGTTTATTTACTTTTTTAGTAGTTACCTACTGTCATATTTAAAAAATCGGAAAAAAAGTTGAGTTCTATAATTTCAGAAACCGAACAATTTTTTTTCTGAGCTTGAAGTAAATTTAGCATCTATAGTTAAATCATCCAGAGGAGTGAAAGAATGGTGTCCAGTTGTTGTTTGTTTGAAATTTTAATGTAAAACAAATCATTTCACTTTTACCATGCGTTAGTTTTGTAGTTAGTTTTTTTAATGCCCAGTGGCGTATGTATAAATTTTCCAGGGGGGTTGGGAGAGGGGGTTGACTAACAGCAAAGTCCTGCAAAACCAATTTATTCTTCTTTCAGAAAAATTAAATCTTTAGGAGAAGTTATTCAATGGCTTTGGAAGGATTAAGTCCCAACCCCCCTTCCTCCTACGTACGCCACTGTTAAACTTGAACCATTTTATTCACCAAAGAGACAAACTAATTAATGTCAGTGTCATCCAAAATTTATTCTTAAAACTAAAAAAAAATATCCAACAGTGTACGAAGATGGTACTTGAACCCACAAACTAGGATTTCACGCGAAACAGTATGTGGGTATAAATAAGACCCCCTGACGATGATTTTTATATATAATTTTTTTCTTTTTGCAACCGAATTAAAAAATTTGATTTTTTACATGCTTTAACCAAATAGCCTAAAAGTTGATGTTAAAATGATAGACCCAACTTTTTTATTTAACTTTTATATAAATGATACTTTGTCAAGTAAAACAAGCTACAAGCGAAGTTTCAATAGACAGATAGACATGCTAATTTTTTTAGTCAAAAGTTGCCAATTATGAGGTTTTTGCGGTTTTTCCAATTTTAAAAAATTTAGTTTGCTGAAACCTTGTAAATAGACTTTTTTTTGATGGACCATATTCCGCACCGGTGTAAATAATTAAAAATTGAGAAAATCATAAAATTACTATTTTTTTAAAACTATTTTTGCGATCTCAAAAAAGTGAGGTTATTTTTTTTTCTGTATAGGATCATCCAACCAATATTAAAGATTTCTTCCGTCAAATTTGTTTTTACATTAGATTTAATACAATCAAAATAAAAAAAAATGGTCGCAACTGTTTTTCATATTTATTTTACCTTTAAAGTTGTCTGTAAAATACAGGAGGTTATTAATTTGGTATTTCTAAGGACAGTAATACATGTTATCAAAATTTGGATTTTTTTCGTGACATGGCAGCTACCCCCATTGGATGATTTGGCGTGGAATTACTCAAATGTTACTTTATAATAGTTACAACGACTCACATTGAAGCAAATTAATTTATTTTGACTATGCATTTTTAATATCATTTCCTTTAGGTATATTTAACACATTCCAGTTATTACTGTACTTCTATGATTCATATTTTGAGCCACTCTGTAGATATGTGACGAAAAGTATAAAAAAATTGCGAACATACTTAAAAGACTCTTTTTTTGTAGTGAAATAAATATTGGTTTTTATTTATTTTTGGCGAGAAGTTATATAGTCTAAATTATACGCATTTGTAATGACGTCACCAGGTAAGAAAAAAACGTATGGCGTAGATATTTTTATCAATCAATGTTTTTTGTCTATTAAAATCATAGACACTACTTTTTTAAAAAGTTTATTGTCACCGCTGTTTATAATATACCAAACAAAGATAAACAAAAATTACGTCATTACAAATGGGTATAATTTGAACTATAGCAAAAAAAAACTACAAAAACTCACATTTTTGTAAATTCCAGTGGCGCGGATTTAAGTAATTCTAGCTCGAAAATGAAACCGATGACCCCCCAATTCTTTTGAAAACAAGAATCTGGATAGTTTGAGCCATAACATATCATAACTTCACCACATTTGACTTATCCCGTAGACAATTAGTAAACATGTCATGCATTGATTTTTAGCTCACACATATACTATACTATAGTAGTGTGAGCTATGGTGATCCTAATTTTTTCGAGAAAAAAAAAGGTTGCTCCGATTTCAAAATTTTTTATATATCTTTGCGTTTCAGATGATTTTGAAACTTTTTTGTCCCGCCGTCTCTCTGTCTCTCTGTCTGTCTGTATGTATGTATGTATATCTGTCTGTCTGTATGTCTGTATGTCTGTATGTCTGTATGTCTGTATGTCTGTATGTCTGTATGTCTGTATGTCTGTATGTCTGTATGTCTGTATGTCTGTATGTCTGTATGTCTGTATGTCTGTATGTCTGTATGTCTGTATGTCTGTATGTCTGTATGTCTGTATGTCTGTATGTCTGTATGTCTGTATGTCTGTATGTCTGTATGTCTGTATGTCTGTATGTCTGTATGTCTGTATGTCTGTATGTCTGTATGTCTGTATGTCTGTATGTCTGTATGTCTGTATGTCTGTATGTCTGTATGTCTGTATGTCTGTATGTCTGTATGTCTGTATGTCTGTATGTCTGTATGTCTGTATGTCTGTATGTCTGTATGTCTGTATGTCTGTATGTCTGTATGTCTGTATGTCTGTATGTCTGTATGTCTGTATGTCTGTATGTCTGTATGTCTGTATGTCTGTATGTCTGTATGTCTGTATGTCTGTATGTCTGTATGTCTGTATGTCTGTATGTCTGTATGTCTGTATGTCTGTATGTCTGTATGTCTGTATGTCTGTATGTCTGTATGTCTGTATGTCTGTATGTCTGTATGTCTGTATGTCTGTATGTCTGTATGTCTGTATGTCTGTATGTCTGTATGTCTGTATGTCTGTATGTCTGTATGTCTGTATGTCTGTATGTCTGTATGTCTGTATGTCTGTATGTCTGTATGTCTGTATGTCTGTATGTCTGTATGTCTGTATGTCTGTATGTCTGTATGTCTGTATGTCTGTATGTCTGTATGTCTGTATGTCTGTATGTCTGTATGTCTGTATGTCTGTATGTCTGTATGTCTGTATGTCTGTATGCCTGTATGTCTGTATGTCTGTATGTCTTTATGTCTTTATGTCTGTATGTCTGTATGTCTGTATGTCTGTATGTCTGTATGTCTGTATGTCTGTATGTCTGTATGTCTGTATGTCTGTATGTCTGTATGTCTGTATGTCTGTATGTCTGTATGTCTGTATGTCTGTATGTCTGTATGTCTGTATGTCTGTATGTCTGTATGTCTGTATGTCTGTATGCCTGTATGTCTGTATGTCTGTATGTCTGTATGTCTGTATGTCTGTATGTCTGTATGTCTGTATGTCTGTATGTCTGTATGTCTGTATGTCTGTATGTCTGTATGTCTGTATGTCTGTATGTCTGTATGTCTGTATGTCTGTATGTCTGTATGTCTGTATGTCTGTATGTCTGTATGTCTGTATGTCTGTATGTCTGTATTCTGTATGTCTGTATGTCTGTATGTCTGTATGTCTGTATGTCTGTATGTCTGTATGTCTGTATGTCTGTATGTCTGTATGTCTGTATGTCTGTATGTCTGTATGTCTGTATGTCTGTATGTCTGTATGTCTGTATGTCTGTATGTCTGTATGTCTGTATGTCTGTATGTCTGTATGTCTGTATGTCTGTATGTCTGTATGTCTGTATGTCTGTATGTCTGTATGTCTGTATGTCTGTATGTCTGTATGTCTGTATGTCTGTATGTCTGTATGTCTGTATGTCTGTATGTCTGTATGTCTGTATGTCTGTATGTCTGTATGTCTGTATGTCTGTATGTCTGTATGTCTGTATGTCTGTATGTCTGTATGTCTGTATGTCTGTATGTCTGTATGTCTGTATGTCTGTATGTCTGTATGTCTGTATGTCTGTATGTCTGTATGTCTGTATGTCTGTATGTCTGTATGTCTGTATGTCTGTATGTCTGTATGTCTGTATGTCTGTATGTCTGTATGTCTGTATGTCTGTATGTCTGTATGTCTGTATGTCTGTATGTCTGTATGTCTGTATGTCTGTATGTCTGTATGTCTGTATGTCTGTATGTCTGTATGTCTGTATGTCTGTATGTCTGTATGTCTGTATGTCTGTATGTCTGTATGTCTGTATGTCTGTATGTCTGTATGTCTGTATGTCTGTATGTCTGTATGTCTGTATGTCTGTATGTCTGTATGTCTGTATGTCTGTATGTCTGTATGTCTGTATGTCTGTATGTCTGTATGTCTGTATGTCTGTATGTCTGTATGTCTGTATGTCTGTATGTCTGTATGTCTGTATGTCTGTATGTCTGTATGTCTGTATGTCTGTATGTCTGTATGTCTGTATGTCTGTATGTCTGTATGTCTGTATGTCTGTATGTCTGTATGTCTGTATGTCTGTATGTCTGTATGTCTGTATGTCTGTATGTCTGTATGTCTGTATGTCTGTATGTCTGTATGTCTGTATTGTCTGTATGTCTGTATGTCTGTATGTCTGTATGTCTGTATGTCTGTATGTCTGTATGTCTGTATGTATGTATGTATGTATGTATGTATGTCTGTATGTCTGTATGTCTGTATGTCTGTATGTCTGTATGTCTGTATGTCTGTATGTCTGTATGTCTGTATGTCTGTATGTCTGTATGTCTGTATGTCTGTATGTCTGTATGTCTGTATGTCTGTATGTCTGTATGTCTGTATGTCTGTATGTCTGTATGTCTGTATGTCTGTATGTCTGTATGTCTGTATGTCTGTATGTCTGTATGTCTGTATGTCTGTATGTCTGTATGTCTGTATGTCTGTATGTCTGTATGTCTGTATGTCTGTATGTCTGTATGTCTGTATGTCTGTATGTCTGTATGTCTGTATGTCTGTATGTCTGTATGTCTGTATGTCTGTATGTCTGTATGTCTGTATGTCTGTATGTCTGTATGTCTGTATGTCTGTATGTCTGTATGTCTGTATGTCTGTATGTCTGTATGTCTGTATGTCTGTATGTCTGTATGTCTGTATGTCTGTATGTCTGTATGTCTGTATGTCTGTATGTCTGTATGTCTGTATGTCTGTATGTCTGTATGTCTGTATGTCTGTATGTCTGTATGTCTGTATGTCTGTATGTCTGTATGTCTGTATGTCTGTATGTCTGTATGTCTGTATGTCTGTATGTCTGTATGTCTGTATG